>JAHNEJ010000083.1:0-156672 GCA_022559845.1 Amorphophallus konjac
TCATCCATGAGTAGAAGAAATCTGTAGAGAAGAGGGGAGGAAGGAGAACATTTATCTGATCAGAAGGGTAGATGCATGCAGGAGAGTGGTGAAGTGAGGTCTACCATGCATGTTAAATGCGCCACCCTAAACACAGTGATTTACGAACCTTTTTAATACATACAATCTAAACGAGACTTCTAAACCACACGTCCGTTACGGACGTGTGGTGTCCGTTCAAGAAAGAACGGACGTGAGGGGTGGAGAGGGGCATCTCTCTCTCTCTCTCTCTCTCTCTCTCTCTCTCTCTCTCATTCGGCCCTAAATTACACAAGGTTTTGAGTTGTAAATTCTTTCCTTGTGCTTTTTCTTTTATTCTCTTGTGTTGAGTTAGTCAAAGTGAAATCTAGATTAGTCATAACTATATTCGAGGACGTATCGACGAGAGAGAGGAGATTGTTGATCTAAAGATCGTCGTATCTCTAAAAGATTGTTACTGTGAGACCCACAGTATGTCCCGTTGTTGTGAGACTTGTACGTCGATCGAATGACAATAAAATTCTTAATTCTAACAACTACGTACATATTTCGACCTGACAAGATATGCTTCCAACTCTCTCTTATTTATTTAGATCTAATTATTTGTTATTTAATTTTTATTTTGAATAACACCGCATTTCCGACAATAATCTAGGAGTTTTATTTTCTTTTTCATGTTATTAAAAATTAAATAAAAATTGATTGTAGATCTTTAGTCAAGATTACTTTGCTATTTTAGCACAATTATAAATTACCCCTATGTTTTCTGACGTGTATCAATTACATTAGTGGAAAAAAAATCTGTTTCAACGGCACCATTTTCTGATTAATATATCATACATACATATAAAATCTATTTCAACAGCATCATTAATTTTCTGATCTGTTTCATACACATAAAATCTACTCTATTGCATTTGTTGTTTTATTTGCTGCTAAAACTAAATCTATATGCTGATTTAAACTGCTGAAACTTAAATTTTGGCTCTGCAGCTGCATCCAAACCAGTTTTCTAGCTTGATCTCTCCAGAACTAGGAAACCCTGTGAACATGCAAACTCTAGCCTTTGCGAGGAATCGATTAATTAGCAGCCCCCTTTTCTCCTATCTTAGGAAACTTGACAACCCAACTCTACCTGTATCATAACCAGATTTCGGATTAGCAGGCCCCCTTTTCTCCTTTAGTCACACTCAAGGTAGTCATATCTTAACCCAAGTATTTGATGCAATTAGAGTAGAAGAATAATATAGACTTAGAGAGACTTCCATTCAAAACTATAAACTCAAAGCGAACATGGTTGAAACTAAGCCTTCTAGACTCTATAAAAAATCTTTTCCTCCTAGACATAACTACTTTAAGAAAAACCCATTCTTTAGCCAAAAACCTCAAAATCAAAAATCTCAAAAATAGCCAAATGATGATAATGAGGAGTGCAATTGCTATGTGTGTGGACGGACGAATCATCTGGCATATCAATGCTACTATCGGAAGAAGTCTGCTTCAAAGAGAAAAATGAGTGGCCCTCCTTCAACTATTCCTCAAGTCAACATGCTGACTTCATGTGCTAGTGCATCTGAGCCAGCATTTAGGTCAATTCTCTTAATCCCTGAAGTGCATTTCACAAATTTATCTATTGATTGGAGGATTAACATTAGAGATAATAGTCATGTTTGTGCTGATCACTCCTAATGTTTCACTAATCATGACTCAGGTGCAGGAGTCGTGATGATGACAAACAATGCTAAGACGCAAGTGCTAGAAGTTGAAAGAGTAGATCTAAAATTGATTCAGGTAAAACTTTGACTCTTCACGGTGTCTATCATGACATCAGGCGGAACCCTGTTAGTGGGTCTCTTTTGGTCCAACAGATTATAAGTTAGTCTTTGAGTAGAATAAAGTTGTAATAACTAAAGGGATGTCTTTCATTGAAAAATGTTTTATGTGTGATGACCTTTCCAACTTGAATGTTTGTACACCTTCAATTAATGAACAATTAGTTATTTTAAATGTTGAATCTTTTTATACATAGCATTTAAGACTAGGTCATTTAAGATTATGAAAGATACAAAATTTGTGTTGAAGTCAAATTACCCAAACAACTACTCAAATTGGTTGATAGAGATTGTA
Organism: Amorphophallus konjac; assembly: GCA_022559845.1. Classification (NCBI taxonomy): domain Eukaryota; kingdom Viridiplantae; phylum Streptophyta; class Magnoliopsida; order Alismatales; family Araceae; genus Amorphophallus; species Amorphophallus konjac. The sequence goes on from JAHNEJ010000083.1 coordinate 2,146, forward strand.
ATGTTTAAGAACTTGTGGGGGAAGGCTCTTATGACTACCCATTTTATATTAAATAAATTTCATTTTAAATAAAATGACTCAAATCTATGTGAAACTTGAAAGCATAGAAGACCTAACTTGAATTTTTTTAAAGTGTGAGGGTATTTTTTAAAAATTAAAATACTTGAAAATATTGTTTCTTATGAATTTATGATTAATCAAACTGATGCGTGTGTATACCATAAAATAGTTAGTGAATATGTTATTATTTGGCTGGCGAAAAATTTTGAATTTCCGCAACGGTGACACACACTCGCCTGTTACGGAAGGCCGAGATATACAAGTCGACTTGGCACACGGAGATTTTGGGGGTATAGAGAGGAAAATGTAAAGAATGATAGTAACACACAGGAAAGCACGACGTATATATGGTTAATCGTTCTGGAAGAATGAGCCAGGGATGGCTTGATGGAATGCGGGTGTGCCAGTCGATTTCTCGACGATCACCTGCGGAACCAATTTTTGATCGGGGAAGTGCACCAGGGCATGGCACGTGGGCACGGGATGTCGGACGACACGTGGAGAGAAGGAGGTTCCCCTGGTACGAGTGGAGGCGATTGTGGGGGCTCGTATACTGGACGTCTTCCCCACCGATCGTAAGCAATCGGTATTTATTTTACATCGGGCGGAGCCCAAATACCTTTGTTTCTACTATCGAAGGAAGAGAGTCAGGGACCCTGGGAGCCGCAACGTCGGGAGGACTTGGTCCACGCAATAGTGACAAAGTCACAACAACATAATAGGGATGACTGGAGGCAGAGAGACTGGTCTCAGTGTGGGCACTGGAGAGGGTACGCACTATGGGATTATGAGAACGAAGCATTAGCCCGCAGGTTCTGACTCAGGCGCGGAGTGACCGACACTGGCTCGACAAGGAGAAGGCAGGTCCTGGCTCAGGTGTTGGGTCTGTCTGACTAGAGGAGTTGGGACCAGTTGGGAGATAGATGGCAGTTTGTTGGACGGCGTTGAAACTGGTAGCTGGCGAGGATGGGAGTCAATTCCCCAACTGGATTATATCACTATATGTCATGAAAGGCATTATATGGGAGCGTGAAAGCTCAATTACAAGTGTGTGCAAGTCACGGGACAATTATGTCATTTGTGACGGTCCCCAGGTCATTGCATTGCTATGCGGGTATTTTCATTTTTGTACATAGTGTCCGTCAGAGGACTCGTGATTCGGCAGGATGCCGCCTGAGGGGTGTCACAATGTATTCCCGACATAAGACAACGTCGAGATCAGGGAAGTTGGGGTACCGTGGGCACCGCTGTACTGGAACGATCGGGCATTGTTAAGACTGGGGTGACCGGATGGCGCAAGCACCACTATGACTGGAGCGGCCGAACACTATTAAGGTAGGGGCGACCGGGCAATGTTGAGACTAGAGAGGTCGGGCGATGTTGAGATTGGAGCGGACGGACGGTGCGGGGACCACCATGACTGGAGTGGCTAGGTATCGTTGAGATTGGAGCATTCGGTTGTCGCGGACACCGCCGTGACTGGGTTAACCGAGTGCCATTGGCACAATTGTGATTGGAGCAACTGGGTACCACAAGCACTGTTGTGATTGGGGCGACCGGGTGTCATTGAAACTGGGGCAGGTGGGTGCTCTAGACACTGTTGCTAAACCGACCGGGAGTCATGAACCTCGTTGCGACTGGAGTGACTGAGCGCCGTTGGGGATGAAGTAGTAGGGCGCCATCTGATCGAACTGGGCAATCGGGTGTCGTGGGCACCGTTGTGACTGGAGTAGCTAGGTGGTCGGGTGCCGTTGGCACCGTTGTGACTGGAGTATCAGGGCGCCGCCGAGACGGCACCTGGACATGCATTGTTGAAACTGGCGATCGGGTGATGGGGGCACCGTTGTGGCTGATGGATCTAGGCGCCGCAAGACCCTAGTGGTCAGGCACAGTTGAGACTGGAAGTCGGGTGCCGGGGACACCGTTGTGACTGAGGGAGCTGGGCGCCGTGAGACTCTGGTGGTCGGGCGTAGCTGAGACCGGTGGTCGAAGCTGGGCACCGTGAGACTTTGGCGGTCGGGTGCTATTGAGACTGGCAGTCAGGTGTCGGGGGCACCGTGGTGACTAAAGAAGCTAGACGTCGTGAGACCCAAGTGGTCAGGCGCTGTCAAGACTGGCAGTCGGGTGCCAGGGGCACCGTTGTGACTGAAGGAGTTAGACGCCGTGAGACCCTGGCGGTCAGGCACTGTAAGGACTGACAGTCGGGTGCTGGGGGCACCATTGTGACTAAAGGAGCTGGGCGCCGTGAGACCCTGACGGTCGGGCACTGTTGAGACTGGTAGTCGGGTGCCGGGGGCACCATTGTGACTGAAGGAGTTGGGCACCGTGAGACCTTGACGGTCGGGAGCTATTGAGACTGGCAGTCGGGTGCCAGGGGCACCGTTGTAGACGATACATCGTCTGAGTCTCCAAGATAGACGAAGGGTTAGACGATACATCGTCTAACGTAAATAGGATAGACGGAAGATTAGATGATACATCATTTAAGTGAAACGGATAGACGATACTCCATCTAAGTGGGCAAAGTAGCATTAGATGATACTTTGTCTAAAGTCTATAGTTACACAGAGTATTAAATGATACATCGTCTAAGTCAGAAAGGATAGACGATGCAAGAGTTGATAGACGAATATTCGTCTAAGCATAAAACAACAAAAACTCAAAATGGACGATACATCATCTAACTAAAGAGAAGTGTTAGATGAAGCTCCGTCTAACTCACAATAAACGATAAGTTAGACGATATTCCGTCTAAATATAAAATGACAAAAATCAAGAATAGATGATACATCATCTAACTGAAGATACGTTAGACGAAACTTCATCTAACTCACAATAGACGATGAGTTAGATGATATTCTGTCTAAGTGAAAAATGACAAAAGCTCAAAATAGACGATACATCGTCTAACTGAAGATACGTTAGACGAAACTTCGTCTAACTCACTATAGACGATGAGTTAGACGATATTCCGTCTAAATAGAAAATGATAAAAGCTATGATAGACGGAACTTCATCTAATCTATCAAGTTGAAGTATTATATGAATAGGACTACAGGTTGGCAAAGCGTTATACGATACTTCATCTAAGTGGAAAATAACAAAAACCAATGAAAGACTATGCTTCGTCTAATATAAAAAATAAAAATAGAATGATTAGACGAATGGGTAGACGGACAAAACCTCATCGCCTTAATTTTATCTTCTATTTAAATAAGGCAATACATATATTACAGTTTTGACTTAGTCAAATATATATTTCTATTGATTGCGCTAAGTGACAAAGGAAATTTGAAATAACTACTCCCTCATGTACGTGAATAGGCCCATGCACAATGGAAAGAAATCCTAGCTTTCTATGATGCTCTCTAGATAATAAATCTTCTGAGATAAATCTTTGCCTAAACAAAATATAATATATTTTAAGAAAAAAGAGAAAATATAGCTATTAGATTATTTCTTTTTCTTGAATGCATTCTTAAGTGCTAATCCCTTTGTTGATGAAAATTACTTTTGTCCTGTGAGTCAAAAATTTTCTCCAAGCATCAAATTTAAAATACTACTATTTTATTCTCTACTAACCATGTCTGTATAGTAAGGATAAAGTATTGCAAGTCTGTAGGGTATACAGGTGGTGCGGACAGGCAGAGTTTGGTCGTAAAAGGAAAAATACCAGACAAGATAATATTTTCGGCTAGCCAGAACTACGGTTCATCTGCTAGCCAGATAATGACATGCACGCTTAAGGTGAGATGGAGATAGAATCACAGCCACTGAACGTATGAGAAAATTGCACCATCGAAGGGTCTTGTATCTTATAATACATGGGAGCCCTGAGGGTCTATAAATACTTCAAGGAGTCGAAGAAGAAAGGTGAACGAGCCAACTAACCAATGAGAGCACTCAACAATCTTCTTCCTCTTGCTTACAAGTGATCTTCAAGCTTTCTACATACTCATGCTCAATAGAGACTTCATCAAACTTCCTGCATCATCCTTGAAGTCTCTTACTCTGGGAAGCCACTGAGAAGAAGAAGAAGGCCTTGCGTCCATAGCGGCCATTTTGTTCTTCTTCTTCATGACTCTAGTGTCATATTCATTATTTTCTGTTTTGACCATATTGCTCAGTCAGGAGCATTATGTGGTGATTATGTAAAACTCTTTACATATTAGTTATCGGAGCATTTTTTGTTTGGGGGAACTAGCACTGAGTGTGCTATCACGGTCTGATGATATTTTATAAATCAGCTAGGAACTGGTTCCTGGAAAACCAGTGAGACATGTTTGCTGAGATCTTAAGATCAGCTGAGGAGCTGACCCTGGAAAATAGCAGGTGTAACCTTGGATAGTAAGGTTAAGTAGAACCCTAGGTGAGTTGCAGGAGACTATACGCTAGGAAGCTTAGGAAGGTTGAATGAACCAGTATAAAAACCTGGTGTTCTCGTGGTGTGCTTGTAATTCTACGTTTTTATTTTTGTTATGTTTTAACCTTAAATTTTAATACATGATTATTTTCATAGGCACACCTATTCACCCCCCTCTAGGGTGTGTCTGGCTATTAACACGTACATTTTGCTCGCATCCCTATGTCGATAATGCTTATATAAAAGCAAGTGGTTAGTATGAGTTTATACTCTTAATGAATCCAAGACCCAAGAGGTACGGTTGTTCCTTGCTCATGCCTTTTGAAGGATTCATAACATTTGTGGAGTCATGAGATCGCGAATATGAAATGTGGACTATTTTTTAAAACACACATGAGATACCTGTGTAAGGCCATTAATAGCGCAACTCGTATAGAATGTCAATTAAGTTATACCATATGTGAATTTGGAAAATTCTTAATTATGGGGCCTAAGGGTCATCATATCTCTCTTCAAGGACTTGATGATGAGAGAGATCGGAGATCACATACTTGAGGGTCGTCGTATCTTTAAGAGACCATTTATGTGAGATCCTCATGTGACAATATAATCTTAGTTCTAGTAACTGCACGTTTAGACCCGACATATTATGCTTCTAACTACCTTATTTATTCAGATCCAATTATTTGTCATTTATTCTTTATTTTCAGCACCACATATCCAACATACTAGAGCTGCATGGAGATTGGGATCCTATGCCCACATGCATGGCCTGGTCCAGTGCGTCACTGGCCACAGAGCAAGCCATGGAATGGGTTGAGTGATTGAGCCATGTAGGGGTGATCATTATTCGGGTTCAACCCGAAAGTCAAATCGAACCGATAGATTTGGTTCGGTTTTGTTTGGGTTGAAATTTCAAAATTTTCGGTTTGGGTTCAAACCGAACCATATTAAAAATTTTGGTTTGGTTTGGTTTTGAAGTTCAAGAAACCAAACAAAATCAAACCGAACCGAATAACCCGAATTTAAGAATATTTTTGTCAAATTAATATAAATGTATATGTAATTATTAATTCCAATTCAAAAGGTTCAATTCCTACCATCCTAATGGGGTTTCTGACTTTATGAAATAGGTTTCAAATCACCTATTTTAATGTAACTGAAGTTCTTAATTTTTTATGTAAAAATATTATGGAGCTTGTTCTTACAAGTTACAACCGTTTATGTTATTTTTTTAATATTTATTTTATTTGTTAGAAATTTTTTTACCCTACTTTTCTCTACTGTTGTTTGAATCCAATCTAATTTCTAAAAGGAGAGATGAATATGGTTCAAACCGAACCAAATTGAATTAATTCGGTTTGGTTTGGTTTGGTTTCAAATTAGTTTGGTTTGATTTGGTTCAGGTTGAAGCCTTAATTCGGTTCGGTTTGCTTTGAGAAAAATTCTCTTCAAATCAAACCAAACCAAACCGTGCTCACCCCTAGAGCCATGCACGTTTGTCCTTTCCCTTTGTTCACGTGAATCCCTGCTATGATATACCGTGACTGTGGGCCTGCCATCTGCCTGATGCTAGCTCGCCCTCTACTTGGTTGTGGTTGAAGCTTCAAATAACAACAACGAGAGCAGAGAACAAGAATCAGAGAGTTCTTTTGTAGTTATTCACCTGCGTTAGCTTGTGATGAGAAAAATGGGAATTGCCATCGTCGCCGAACTTCCTGCATCATCCTTGAAGAAGAAAGGTGAAGGAGCTAACTAACCAGTGAGAGCACTCAACAATCTTCTTCCTTGTATTTACTAGCGATCTTCAAGCTTCCTACATACTCATGCTCAAGTGAGACTTCACCGAACTTCCTGCATCATCCTTGCAGTCTCTTACTCTAGAAAGCCACTGAGAAGAATAAAGCCATGTGTCCATAGTGGCCATTTTTTTCTTCTTCTTCTTGACTCTAGTTTCATATTCATTATTTTCTGTTTTGACCATATTGCTCACTCAGGAGCATTATGTGGTGATTATGTAAAACTCTTTACATATTCGTTATCATATCAGAGCATTTGTTGTTAAGGGGAACTAGCACTATGTGTGTTATCACGGTCTGATGATATCTTGTAAATTAGCTGGGAACTGATTCCTGGAAAACTAGTGAGACATGTTTGCTGAGATCTTAAGATAAGCTAGGGAGTTGGCCGTGGAAAATAAGGGGTGTAACCATGGATAGTAAGGTTAAATAGAACCCTGGGTGAGTTGTAGGAGACTAGAAGTCGGGAAGCTTAGGAAGGTTGACTGAACCAGTATAAAAACCCGGTGTTCATGTGATGTGCTTGTGAATCTACATTTTTATTTTTGCTATGTGTTAACATTAAATTTTAATATATGATTATTTTCATAGGCACACATATTCACCTCTCTCTAGGGTGCTGCCGGCTATTAACACATTTTGCTCACATCCCTATGGCGATAGTGCTCATATAGAAGCAAGTGATTAGTATGAGTTTATACTCTTAATGAATCCAAGACCCAAGAGGTATAGTGGTACCTTGCCCACGCCTTTTGAAAGATTCATAACATGTGTGGAGTCATGAGATCGCGACTATGAAATGTTGACTATTTTCTAAAATACACATGAGATACATGTGTAAGACCATTAATAGTGCAACTCGTATATATAGAATGTCGATTAAGTAAGGCCATTAATAGTGCAACTTGTATAGATTGTCGATTATGTTATACCATATGTGAATTTGGAAAAGTCTTAATTATGGGACCTAATTCAAGATATAGTCTACCAATCGTTCCCACAAATAATTTCAAATGTCACTAAGCGAAAATAAAATCTAAATGTATTTTCACCCATTGCATAGTACGATAAAATATGCAGGTTTTCTTGTGGTGTGCTTACGATTCTATGTTTTTATTGCCGCTGCATTTTAACTCTAACTATTAACACATTTTTGTCTCATCCCTATAGCGATAGTGCTCATATAAAAGCAAGTGGTTAGTATGAGTTCATACTCTTAATGAATCTAAGATCCAAGAGGTAGGGCGATACCTTGTCACACTCTTTGAAGGATTAAAAACACATGTGGAGTCATTAGGTCGCGACTATAAAATGTGGGCTATTTTCTAAAACGCACATAAGATACCTGCGTAAGGTTATTAATAGCGCAACACACATAGAATCTCGATTAAGTCATATCATATGTGAATTTGGGAAAGTTTGAATTATGAGATTTGAGTCAAGATACATCTTAAGTAAAAATTTTCTAATTCAAAATATAGTTATACCAATCGTTCTTATAGATAATTTCAAATATCACTAAGTAAAAATTCAAATTGATATTTTCACTCACTACATAGTACATATAAGGACCCGTCAACTTTTTATTTATATTTTTAATTATTATTTATTCTTTTATTTAATAACTTCAAACGTTTTAAATTATGTGGGGGATTTTGAAATGTGTCACCTTAAAAATAGTGATTTAAAACCTTTTAATACCATCTACACGAGACATCTAAATGAAATGTCCGTTACGGACGTGAGTGTCCGTTCAAGAACGGACGGGAGGGGCATGTCTATATAAGCTTCATCCGGCCCTAAATCACACAAGGTTTTGTGGGTTTTCTTCCTTGAGTTCTTCATTCTTCTCTTGTGCTTTTTTTTTGTTCATTTGTGTTGAGTTCTTGAAAGGAAAGCCAAGGTTTATCATATCTCTCTTTAAGGACGTGATGATGAGAGAGGTCGGGGATTTGTGAGTCGTCGTATCTTTAAAAGACCGTTTCTACAAGATTCACACGTCGAGTGACAATAGACTCGACATATTATGCTTCTAACTCTCTTATTTATTCAGATCTAATTATTTACCGTTTATTCTTTGTTGTCAGCACCACATATCCAACATGCTAGAGCTGCTTGGAGATTGGGATCCTATGCCCACTGCATGGCCCAGCGCGTCACCGGCCACAGAGCAAGCCAGGGAATGGGTCGAGTGATTGAGCCATGCACGTTTGTCCTGTCCCTTTCTTCACGTGAATCCCTGCTGTGATATCCCGTGACTGTGGGCCTGCATCTGCCTGCTGCTACGTACCTCGCCCCCTACCTGGTTGTGGTTGAAGCTTCGAATAACAACAACCAGTGAAGAGAACAAGAACCAGAGAGTTTTAACTCTTTTGTAGTTCTTTACCTGCGCTTGCTTGTGATGAGAAAAATGGGAATTGCCATCGTCGCCGAAGGTGCAGAGGTTCTCTCTCTCTCTCTCTCTCTCTCTCTCTCTCTCTCTCGTGGCAGGCCAAAATCCAAGGACCTGTGGGCACGGGGTCCCCTCCAAGCCAGCACAAGCACAACGGCCAACCACGTACTTCCCCATCCAGCCAACCCATCGAAGGTGGTCGAGTGTCTGCGTCTGGTGGTCGAGAGAGATGTCTGCTCCAGGAAGACAGATTGCTGACTGAATTAATAATACGGAAATTTCGTCCCCCTTATTTTACGCTTTAACTAGCTGAAGAGCACGTGTACGAATCTTATCTTTTTAGCTCCTGACCCTGTTAGAGATCTACCGGACGCTGAATGTAACATAGGAAGTAATTGCTTTGATTACTCATATTCGGACGAGAGATATATATATATATGTGATGGAAGATACCCTATGGTGAAATGTGAGGGTAGCCGTACGATGACGACGACGACGACGACGACGACGACCTTCCCAAATCATTAGGAGAGACATTCAATTAGACTCGTTTTGATAAAAGATTAGAATAGGGGCGGACGACTTATCTGGGATGACGTACCCGTTCTTTAGTCCTATCCGACCCCGGTTAAGTTATTCCACGTATTTTATAGAAATAAAAAAATTCACGCTAATCTCTATCGCACCCGGTTAAGTCAAAATGAACTAAACTAGAACAAGTCACCCGACTCCGAATAAGTTCATCTTAACCGAACTTATTACGTTATCAAAGTGGGCGGGCCTTAAGAAACCACCCCAACCGGAATTAAAAACGGCTTTAGATTAGTTCCAAAATGAAGCCGAAGTTGCCCATAAATCTACTTTCACAAAGCTGAGGGTGGATCCTTCGAACCTCTTGGTGGTCTAAATCTCTCGATAATGAATCATAGTTTGACACCTGAAAAATTGCATCGGAGATGTGTAGATTTTAACAACACCACACACACACACAATTTCTATTATTAAAAAGATATGATGTCATATTATGCATGTAGATATCACGAAGTGTGCAAAAATGAGACAAAGAATATGCTATAAAGTAGGACAATGCAAAATACTAAAGGCGTCGCATTTGCATCATGTAGCTTTATTATTTTCCAACCGATTATACTATAAAAATAATAATTTTTTTTTAAAATGTTGTACTGTGATTGATTATTGAGAGATTTCAGACTAGACAATATATGATGAGGGGTTTTTTACAAAAAAAGTCCCTATAAGTTTACATAATTAGAAAAAACCCCTCTAATCCATGTATTATCTTAAAAAAACCCCAAAATCTTCTTTGTTACATAAAAAAATCCCGCATCGGACATCTGCGATGCTTAACCTAACTCCGATTAAGGTTAAAATGATGTCATAAAATGAGGAATAACCCCCAGCCAAAGAGAGAGAGAGAGAGAGAGAGGATCTCCCCCTTCGATGCAACACCTCACCCAATGGATTAGGGTTGAGAGAGGGTGAGATGGGAGAGGCCGTCGGTGGGGTGGTTCCGGGAGAGAGAGAGAGAGATTACTTTTAGAAATAAAAAATTAAAGATGTGGACAGGAAAGAATACTCTCCAAAAAATGGATGACATATTTCATTTTTTAGACATTTGTTCACCAAATGGGCTTGTCTCTAAAAGTCTGAAAATTTTGGGAACTTTTTAAAACTGTGGATTAGAGGGCTTTTTCTAATTACACACGTTTATAGGTTTTTTTCTCCACAAAAAACCGATGTAAAATATAGAGCAAAAAAGTTGGATCGTTGGGTAACAGTTGGCACCCTCCAAAATGGATGGCATATTTCATTTTTTAGACATTAGTTCACCAAATGGGCTTGTTTCTAAAAGTCAAAATATTTTGGGTACCTTTTAAAACTATGTGGATTAGAGGGCCTTTTCTAATTACATAAGGTAAAACCAAGGTAAAACCCCTCATCTGTCAGTCTATGGCAGCTTCATTGCAAGGCCCACCTCATCGTCATCAGCCCACAACGAATCTGGCCTAAGGCCTGCTGGCTGCTTCCACTCTGCTCAACCCTGCACTACATCCCGCGCCACTGTTTGACTTGCTTTTTTTTCCGCTGGTCAAGTGGATCATCGGTTGACGTGTTTACAGATCCTTCTCCACAGGGAGCTAGATTCAGAAACAGTGTCAAATACTATGCGCTTCACACAGAACACTGTTTAAGCAGCACTCGGGCTTTTGAGAAACCGAGCCCCCTCCGAGGTTTCATTAAAAATTTACGATAGTATTGCATAGTTTACAACTACAATCTAAAATGGTCATTCCCCGAGAGATCCTAACAGAAACTACTGCAGCTCTAATCTAACATATAAGGTCCGATCCTACGGTTTTAAAGTTACAGATGAAGAAGCATACAAGTTGCAGTGGTTGAAATGGCAAAAATCAGCAGCAATACAGGCCACGGGTCCGAATGGGAGGGGGATCATACGAAGCATTGATGTCGACACCTAAGAGAAAACTACAGCAGCTCTAATCTAACAGAAGGTCCGATCCTACGGTTAAGTTACAGAAGAAGCCTACAAGTCGCAGTGGTTTGAAATGGCAAGAAATCAGCAGCATTACAGGCCACGGGTCCGAATGGGAGGAACGATACGAATCGAAGCATTGATGTCAACAGCAAGTGAACGTTTTGTCAGTCCATTTCCCCCAACACGCAGTCCTCTCCCCTCGGAGTACATTTCCAATCCCAAGAACTTGCCGAAAGCTGCCGACGGCGTCAAGCACCTGGAATGGAAAGCAAATTCCTCAGCAAAAGTTGCACAACAAAATATGTAAGAAGAAGATCTGGTGGTGTTCCAGGTTCTAAGCTCTTCTCAGGTCAATTGATAGGACTAGACTTTATGATAGTGATGACTATGATGATGATGATGAACCTCCTAAACTAACTCCTTCCCAGTACAGCACAAGGCTCTCAGGTCTATTGATAGGACTAGACTTTATGATAGTGATGATGATGAACCTCCTAAACTACCTCCTTGCGACTACAACAGCACAAGGTTCCAAGAGGCCAAGGCATTTGTTAGTCGGCTAGTAATGCCATCAAGAATAAACTACAGATCAAGCCAATATGGCTGCCCTGTTTCCGCTTTTAATTATAGACAGAAAACACAAGCATTGAGAATCTGGGATACAAGCATCTCACACAGAGCACGAAACAAAACATCAGGGGGCGAAACGAATCAACCACGATGCACAAACAAACAAGACCTAAGTTTACAATCAGTAGTCAGAACCTTAATTCATCACAAACGAAGTGTGCCTTCCGCAACTGGAGAGTCCAGGAACAAGAACAGCAGGATGGAAAAAATAAAGAGATCAGAAAAGCAGTAAACATCCTGCCAAAATGGTGCAATTCACTATCTGACAGTGAAGTGTGAGAGATTTCATCCCCATTTCTACAGATACTGGATTTCAGCAGTTAAGAGACATGCTGATGGACTATCTTTTCCTGCAGAGTTCTTCAAAATCTTATCTAAGGGGTTGATGTCAGAAGATACACATCAAATGTTGAACCAAGAAGAAATAAAACTTGTGGGCCACGTCTTACACACAACCATGTAAGCCTTCAAAAACACAAACAGGGAGAATTTTCACAAACCTGCAGGCTTATTTTTCCATATCCATTCCTGAGCAGCCTGAAGGCCCTGCATAAAAATGGTAGGAAGAGATTAAACAAGAAACACGTTCTCAATCAAATATGGCAAGAGACATGTCAGGAAAAAGCACCTGCTGAACACGAACAGGATCAATGGCCGCACCTGGAACCTGCACATGGGCATAACTAAGGTCCTGAAAAAGAGCAACCAATGTTGCAGACAAACTGATGCCAATCTTTAAAAAGGCCATCCCACCCCATAAAAGTGCAGAGTTTTGCAAATTTTTAATAATTATATACTGTAGGCCTCATACTATCTTCATTAAACTGTGTCGGGCAGCAATGGAGACTCAAATCTATGTTAGTCCACTAAAAGTAACCAAATCTCAACACCAGAGCAACAGAATAGAATACTCTGACAAGCAATAATAACAATGTTTCAAGATAAAGTCTAAGCACAGCACTCCACCAATCAGTTTTCATATTTCATAACAATCCCCACAGGACTCAATGAATGTGTTCCCCCAAGACTAGTATCGTATCAGGTACTGAACAAAAGTATAGACATTTAGCACCAAAATGCACATGGTATGATTTTCTTCCCCCTTGAAGTTGGTACGAGCTCACTCCTATTACTAATACTAGAACAATCTCAGAAAGACTCAGTTAATGAGTTCTTCAAGACTTTTCAGTACCCATGTCAGGTACTAAAACCAAGAAATAGATATTTGACACTGAAATGCATATAGCATCATTTTTCCCCCTCTTTTGAAATATTCAAAGTACCAAAAATAAAGACTCAATAACATCAGCAAGTGGACTCTCCCATGAATTTAAGTGTTAAAAGGACGGTACAAAGATATCATGTCCTCATAAGAAAACACATTCTGGAGTACTGTCAAGGAGAAGAAATGTCTATGGATTCATCATATTTTGAAGTTCAAATGTCATCATTAACCCCACTTCATAGCTACAATGTATGTCATGCACTGCTTAACATATTGTCATAGTGTTCATCCAGGTGACAAAAAATAGGCTTACAATTACAAACATGAATTTCAGCAACTTTTCAGCTTCAGCTGCCAGCATTGAACATATACCACATGGAACAGGTCATCGTCAACCACACCCTATGGTGCTCATAGAGCATCCATCAACCTATGGTGAACTCCCAATACCTTCACAGTCTCTTCTGAAAATTCATGCCATCTTTGGTATAACTTGGCGTAAACCATCCTCCACAGTTGGGGTATGTTTAGTATGAGAAAGAAAAAGAAAAGGAGAAACTGAGTGGGGGTAAATCATTCAACTTAATTACCCCTTCTAGATGGATTGACTTAACCCCAGCTTTAATCCCCAAAGAGGGGGGATAATAAACTAATCATTTCCTGTACCCACTTATCCATACTTTTAGGTGGGAGTTGGCACCAAACAGGAGATGGGGATAACTCATCTCATCCTAGTCATTAGCAAACAGGAGATTGGATAACACCCAAGAAGATTACAATTCACACATCCTGTAACATATGCGTAGACCGACCGAAATTGATATTTATTTTTCTCGACCAAAGGAACTAAATTAGGGTCTCCTCACAAGGAAGCATGAGCCCAATTGTTCTCTCATCCACTTAGGATGTGTTGACAGAATTTTCAGTTGGAAGCCATTTTGGGCTTCCATTTTTAACATAAAAAATATAAACTACGAGTGGGTATAACTGATTTCAGGTGATTAAAAAAATCAAATCTTCCCTAACAACCTCACTTCTACCCCTACCCAGAAAGCTACAATTTGGTGCTTCTGGTTGGAAGCCAAAACCAGCCACAGAACTGCACAAATGGCCTCCAATACCTGCTATCCTCCTCTCAAAATAACTGGGCAGAGCTTGTGGGAGGCCCAAAAGTGCTTCCAATTGGAAGCTGCTCCAAGCACAGCCTTAGTAAATCACTGCCCTCAGAGTAGCAGTGAATGTCACAGCACAATTCACTTCTTACATCTTCACCTGTAGAACTGTTGAATTACCAACTTCTGTCCGAAGAAAATGATGTCCAAGCAACCCATCAACGGAGAGCCCTTAAATGATCAACATTGGGTCGGCACCACTGAATAACAAAAATGTGATGATCAATAAAATATTGACACTAAAACCACTAAATTGATTGAGTCAAGCAAACTCTGTTTATTGCTTTAACTACATGGCTGCATGGGAAGGGTGCATCAATGATAATATCACTCCCAGAAAACCCATCTAGATGTTAGCCAGAGAAGTAAATGCCATCAAAGAGGACTTGCCGAGCTCCAACTTTGATCTAGGAACTGAAAATAATACTTTCATTTAGAAATATAAAAGTTTGTTTACCTGAGAATTTTGATGGCTAACAGCACCAGAAGCTTGATACTGAAACCACAAATGATTCAAATCAATCAAAAATGAAATGACCTAGGTAATTAAAATAAACTAGGGTGAAGGCAACTAACCGCCAGAGAAGGCTGCAGGAATTGTGTTGGTGCCTGCTGCCTGATCTGCATGTGTGCTTGTACCTGCTGGAGTTGGGCAATATGTTGGGCAGATGGAACCTGTGTCTGTAATTGAGACTGAGATTGCGACTGAAGCTGAGGAACAACAGACTTCTGCTGCTGCTGCTGCTGCTGCTGCTGCTGCTGCTGCTGATTTTGTTGTTGTTGCAGTTGCAACTTCTGCTGCTGTTGTTGCTCAAAAAGTGTCAATTCCTCAGGTTTTTCCCACTGCCAAGTTATGTCACTGGTCACTTCTAAAATCTGGATCAATCACTTATAAGAAATCCACAGATGGAAAGCAGGAAGTAACCTTGCTTTCTTTTGTTACACTGTTGTAGTAGTACTTGTATCCTTCAGGTGAAGTGTGCTCTGTCCAATTACAGGTTAGGGGTTCTGAAGTCAAGGCGGATACTGGAACAGGAGTTGTGGACATGGTTGAAGAAGCCACTGCAGATGGTCCAGTTGCAGGACTGTTGGAAACTGAATGCTGAGCTGCTCCACTCCAGGGAGACTGAAAGGTAGAATTCCATAATGTAAGGCCAATTACCAAAGGAGAGCAATTGAAAGAAAGGTGCCATACTCAAGCAGCCGAGTAGGCAACCAGAGTTCAACTATTTAATCTGTCAACTGGTGGATGGGCATAGACAACTAAAAGAAATAGAGAGCAAAGGGAAAAGGACTTCCAGTACCTGCTGCTTAGTAGCCTGGGAACTCTGCTGTTGATTCAGAGTTGGTTGCATTTGCTGCAATTGCTGCTGCAGCTGAGAAAATGCTTGCTGTGTTGACTGAAATGTTGATTGTAAACTTTGCGTCTGCTGCTGCAACATCATATGAGTTGGTGATTGCTGAACGGGTTGCTGAAGTAGTTGATGTGGGACATTAGAGGCAGCCAATTGCTGTTGACTGGCAGCAGATAGGCCCTGCTGCTGCATGTTTAAAGGTTGCATTGCAGGCTGTGATGTAGATAACTGGCCACCAAGACCAATCAACTGTTGTGATGGTAGACCCTGGGTGAGTGAGAGACCACCAGAATGAGGGATCTGAAGTTGGCCAAGTTGCTGCATTGGTGCCTGCAAAGTCTGTCCTTGCGAATAAGGCACTGGAGTTTGTTGTAGGGGATGTATCTGTAATGAAGGTGTCAAATGTTGCGGGGACAGAAGTGGCTTCTGCAATGGTGATATCTGCTGGCCAATAGGGCCTTGTGCCAAAGATGGACTGAAACCCTGAAAAAGAAACAAAGGGAGTGGGAAACTGGAAATGTAAAAGATAACATCAAATGAAGCCGGGCAACTTGCTCAATACATTTCTACTACATTCTAGACTGATAGTGCATCCAAACATCTAAAGCCATCAACATGATAGATCATATATGACACAAATAATTGACATGAATATATTTATTCTTATGAAAGGTGAAATGTGAGATTCATACTACTGTAAAACTAGAAAGAAGATTACAATGAGATACAAACCTGACTACCAAAAACATAGAAAGGATCATCAAAACCCTAGATATCCATAGCTGTCCTGAGACCGGTACTCAATCAGTTATTTCCACAGAACTATCACATATACACTATTTATGTCATTTCTCACATGTTAAATTTGCAAGACCACTTTTTTGAATCTCATCCGAACATCAAATCAATTTTAGTTAGTAGGCATTATCCCCTCAAGTCTTCAACATATTGGCATCCTCATTCTCTTTTTTTTTTTTGAGAAATGGGTAATACCACAAATTGTAAGCATCCTCATTCTCTCAATCACCCTCATTCAAGAATTGTCCACTCTGAAACCAATTCTCTCAGTTTCAAACTCTATGTAGCCAGAGACAAGAGGCACCCAAGGCGATCAAGGGGTCGCCTTAGCCTCAAATGCCTAGGTAATGACATAGGCTTCTTTTTTTTTTTTGAAAGTGGGTGGTAATTCCCTATACAAAAGCCCACACAAAGAGAGTGTGGATCACTCTAACCTCCCAACAAAGCAAAAAGAGATGGCAATGGCCTAGGCATTTAAGGCGACATTTTAAAAATATATTAAATAAATCATATATATAAACATATCATTAAATATGTCAACAACACACATAAAATCAATAAGATTGACAAATTCATCCATTCGGATGTAAGAAATAAATTAAGAACCTATTAAACTCACATAAAATTCAAACAACTAAATAACTCAATAAAATTCAGATATCAAAAATAACAAACTTTATATATGCACATTCTAATTGTTGTTGGAGCGTGTGGAGCCTGATCTATTATGCACAAGAGTTGAGGCGACAGGCGTGATTCAAGACTTTCAAGCCAATCAAATCAGCGGTAGTATCACCCATCTCTAGTATGCCGATGACACTATCCTCTTCCAAGCTAACGAGGAGCACCAGTTGAGTGATGCCAAATTGATGTTAGAGATGGTGTAGGATATCAGTCGGCTGAAGATGAATTACAGCAAAACCCATATTGCGGGGATCAATATGGAGGAGTCGGCACTCAAGCGAGCAGCTTTCTTTTTTGCTGTTAGATTGGGGAGTTTCCCTTCACTTATCTGAGTCTTTGTCTCCAGGGACACTTCATTGTAGGGACTGGCGGGTGGTGGAGCAAAGGTACGAGTTCAAGCTAGCAGGATGGAAGGTTAGGCTCCTTTCTTATGGAAGGCGCATGGTTTTGTGTAAATCAGTGCTTGACAGCCTGCTGATCTACTTCCTCTCTATTTCAGGATCCCGAGGACAATGACTAAGAAGTTGGAGTCTATTTAGGCTAGATTCTTTTAACATGGCAATGGGAGTAGTGGCAGGGGATGGCATGATATCTCTTGGGGCAAAGTTTGCAAGAGCAAGGAAGTAGGAGGAGTCGGCATCAAGAACATTAAAGACTTCAATTTGGCACTATTGTGTAAGTGGTTGTGGAGACTTGGAGCAGAGGATGGAGGGTTGTGGGCACAGCTGATTGGACAAAGATACTATACCTCGTCTAGAGTGTGGGATCTATTCCCGTCCCAAATGTATAATGTCTCCCCGATTTGGAGAGGCATTCTCCAGTGTGTGGATTGCATCACAGCTAGTGTTAAAGTCAGCATGAGTGATGGAGAGAGGTGTTTGTTCAGGTAAGACAGGTGGTGTGGTGATTTCTCAGTAGCAGAGGTCTTCCCGTCACTTTATGCTATTGCGGGTGCACCTAGGGATTCTGTAGCCCAGTCTTTTGATGTGCAGCTGGCTGAGGGCATCTAGTCACCTATATTTAGGAGGAATCTCACCCTTGGGGAGATGGACCAGGTGGAAAGCCTCCTCACTTTCCTCTTAGACTTCAGGCTAACTGCTAGCAGGAAAGATAGATGGGTTTGGAGATGAGAGAGGGAGGGAGGTTTCTCTGTCAGTTAGGCTTATTCTCTCATTTCGGATGGAGTGTGCCACTCCTTAGCATCTAAGGAGTGCGTTCCAAAGAGCCCACTCAGGGTGAATCTGCTGATTTAGAGGATTTCCCATAGTCACCTCCCCATCTGTGACAAATTGACACCTTTTCTACAAAATATATCTTCTTTATGCTGTTTGTGCGTTGATGTGGAGTAGGATATGGACCATTTGTTCACAAGTTGCCCAAATGTGAAGGGCATTTGGACGAGGATTAGCCAGACTTTCCATCAGCCTCTTGGTCATTTTGAGGGGGTACATCAACTCTTCCTCAAGTGGCATAGGAGATGGATCATTAAGGAGAACAATATTATTTGGTGGCTTATCCTTCATGCCACACTCTAGGCATTATGAAGCGAAATAAACAACAAAATCTTCAAAAGGGAAGCGAGACCTCAAAATAGGTTATTTTCTCTTGTTTGTGAGATAGTGGCTTTTCGGGCAAAAAACCGATGGAAAGTGGAGGCTCATAACTCCTCACTTTTCTTATTGTTGGGAAGTTGATTGGGGTACACTTTCTTGCTGTGTTGGTATTTTTATAGGGGTTTTTTGAGAGCTAAGAGCTTATACTTGTACATCCCTTTCTTTTATTAATATATTTGTGGTACCATCCACTTTTCAAAAAAAAGTGTGGAGCCTGATCTACCTTTGACCGAGCATCACATCGCAAATCGACCGAAAAATTTGGGGGGTATTATAGTGAAAGTGGGCTGTGCAGCCAAAGTGGGCTTGGCCCAAAGGCACCTACGGTCACAACAAACTCGCTTAGGCAAGCTAGGCCGAAGCAAGGCAAGATATAGACACCTAGCCTCACCTCACCGCCTACGCAAGTGCCTCAGGTGCCCTTGATAACATAGTTAATCAAACTTCTTTCCCTTCATTAATCTTTTCTACACCTCTCAAGAAAAAGGCATTGTTCAATTCTTCTGCATATTGACCTCATCCACTTTATCCTTCTCATCTTATCTAAACCATGTTATCTTTCGCTTTCCACACGAAACGTCTTACCTTGACTTCATGTTCTAGAGTGTAGTCCATTTCTCAGATGCACTCATTGATGCCGTCAAGTTTCATAGAATGGCTTCAGTTTCTAACTTATTTCCCTTTCCTTCAATCCACATTAAACAACAGCCTTACATTATTGATGCCGTCAACTTCATATAATGGTTTCAGTTTCTAACTTATTTCCCTTTCCTTCAATCCACATTAAACAACAGCCTTACATTCTTCCCTCCTCTAGTGTGTCCTTTCACCCATGCAATTTCTCACTCTTACACCTTGAAATTGGGCCATCCCATTGACTTAATATGTCATTCCCTATTTGCTGGACCCTGTTCCCTACAACAGTAAAACTAGATAACTAAGGACCAAAGCTTCATAAAATAACTCTCCAAATTCAAGCAGGATCAGCCAACTTAGATCAGCATTGCCAAGTTAAAAACCAATTTCTTTCCAAAATATTATAAAAAAGGAAAAACAACCAAAAACCCAGATTAGTCTGCCATTCACCTCCACTAAGCACCACCTCTCTACCTCTTCCACTTCATCCTTTCATCACTTTTCATATTTTCTTCACCATCAAAAACAGGGTTGCACACAGGGTTGAGGATTAAATTAAATGGGTAAATTATTACAAAGAACCTTTCTTCTAGAAACTTCTAACTTAGTAAAAAAAATTATGTAAATATAAATAATTATACAAATGCCATTTCTATATTTTTCTTTTAAACTTTTTGGATTGCTTGGCCAAATTCAGATTGGGAATGATGCATTACAATCTTGCAACCTTGCTTCATACTACTCAAAAAAAAACTGCCTCATTAAGAATGCAACTTTGGCTAGAGTTGGGTGACAATTGTCATTACTTCTAAGCAAATTGGATCATGTCTACAATTTGACTCAGAATCTGATTTACATTGTTTTGCATGTTATTTCAAATGCACACATTCTTTTCACATATTCATCCTCGATTTCTCCTTGTGCAATGAATACTCACACCATTTTCCTGCAAATTTGTGACTTCAACCTTCTTGAGAAAGGCCAACAAGGAGATACTTATAATATATCAACAGAATACTAAGAACAGAGTCTGCCTATGCAGACAAACAGTTGCTATTCTTAGCTACGACTCCCCTATGAATTCCATCAATTACTACTCACCATTTCTTGAATATTATCTTTCCATCAAAAGTAAGCCTTATCATTATTAAATACTAAACTAAGACATTGAGCTTCCTTCAGTAGTTTGGTTTTATTTATTTTTGTATTTTATTACCTCTTGTGGACACTATCTGCCAAACAGTGTCAAGTTGGAATTTTAGGCACTTCATCAGAAAGGTCTCCCACTGCCCGCCAACTTGTCTTAGGTATGTATCAGCATAGCAAATGGGAGAGTGGCATCAGGCTGACAACTGGCTGGGGATCTGAGCTAAAACCTGGGAGACTTTGTCATCCAGGTCCTAAATGGAACCCCAATCAGTTGGACATGGCTTATGATGATGAGAACAATGATGATAAAGATGATTATTTGCAACTCAGCTGCGTATATCAGACAAGCCAAGGTACATCAACTAGAATTTTGTCATTTAGCAGGCTATTGCAGCTGTGACTTGCATACCTGCCGCCCGTAACTCCATGCTTCCTGAAATCAAAAGCCATAAAAGAGACTGCTTACTATCTCCAATGCAATAATGACATGAATCTGCATTGATCCTCCCATGTGGTCAAAAATTCAAAATACACCTAAAACATTGTCTACATTCTGATTCAACTGATCTTCCCTATTCCCTATGAATTCGTTTACATTATGTTGAGTTAACACATAGACCACATAATGGTACAGGAAATACTACTCACTCTAACCCATACTAATTTCCTCCCTTAGGCAGATGCTAATGTGAACAGTTGAACTGAAAGACAACATTGTCTACATTCTGATTCAACTGATCTTCCCTATTCCCTATGAATTCGTTTACATTATGTTGAGTTAACACATAGACCACATAATGGTACAGGAAATACTACTCACTCTAACCCATACTAATTTCCTCCCTTAGGCAGATGCTAATGTGAACAGTTGAACTGAAAGACAACATTGTTATCCTTCCACAGCATTGAATTCACAATTTTAGCTGCAAGCCACAATGCATCAGACCTTTAAATGCCCCCAAGACAAGTTTAACACTGTTCAATGTCACAAGCACATGCTTGTAAAGATTTGCCGCCATGTATTACGTTAATTTCTCATCACACTCTCACTCAACCACCCAGAACAGAATCTTGTAAAATGTTAAGATAGTGTATATCCATAAGCTGCAAAGAGTAATGAGACTTGACGACCTAAAATTTGGATTTAACAATTGGACCATGTAATTGAAAACAAGGCACTGCATATTTCGTAACTAAAATTGTCATGGATTCACGAATGAAAATGTCATGTTATCCAGAGACTCGAGAAACAGGGTCTTTCTTTTCCGAGTGTTTTTAATCATCCTCTTTGAACCAACCACCTTAGAAATTTTAATGCCATAAAATGTTTCTGATGCATCCTCCAGGGCACCTCAGAATATCAGCCAGGTGATAGAAACTTATGTTTACATTCCAAAGGACAGTTTAATTTACATAAGTAACTTATTTAGTAGATACCATTTGTCATAAGTTCAGTCCAAAAGCTGCAGTTTTTCATTTCGTGAGAGAAAAATCAGTCCATCATAACAGTTTCTCTCTCTAGCCTTTTCTAGAGAGAGGCTCTGGGAAAAGAGGGGGCGTCCGATGCGTCCGTCTTGGCCCAACCGCATCCCGTTGGGGAGCGGCAGCCCTCGCCGGCAGCCCTGAAGCAGGCGGGGACAGCGGGAGGGCACGGAGATGATGGACGTATGCACCGGAGATGTTTCAGGTGTGGGATGTCAGCCATGTCCGCAGGGATTGCCTGGGAGCAGGAGGGGGTTGTCAAGCAGGAGTAGCTGGTGTGCGCCCTTACGCTGAAGTGCTCCGGCCCTTAGGCGGTGGCTTGGGGGATTTGGGGAAGGGTTGTCTAGACTTGGCGCCCCTTCCGGCGGGGCTCATGCAAGCTCGTCTCGCATGGATGGAAAGGTGTCTCTAGATGAGGCCAATGGAGGGCAGGGTCTCAGAGGAGAAGGCTATGCAAATGCTAGGGGCGGAGGGGACTGGTCGTTCACACGGATGCAGCGGGGATGCCTCCTAACAGTGGCCCCCACGGCGAAGGTGGCAGAGGATGTGGCGAACCAAGGTTTCTTCCTTGACAGTGGCACCCTGCTGAGGGTTGGGCGTTGGGGACTACTTCGGGGGACCTATCCTGACCCCAGGACAGTTCGTGTGAGGCTACGGCTGGCCGGAGTGCTGTTGATACTCAGCGACGAGCTCGGATTTTCTTGCCTCGCCAGTAGGTTTGGGACAGTTGTTCCCTGGGACCGTCGGAGTCCATCCAGTGGGGGACTTTAACATATTGGAAGCAGATGTCGTGGTCAACTGCCTGAAGGCGATACTGGCAGTGACCATGGCGGAAGTCGGCACACAGCGTGTCCCAGTCAAGGTGTCAGTGCGGCTGGAGGAGCACCACCGTGGGGTGGATGGGCTAGAGGTTGAAGACAGGTACGGAACCCGCCTTCGCACCGTTTCGAATTTCAAACAGAGCGGGTACACGGCCAGGTCTAGGGGCGTGGTGTTGGGAAATAGTCCGGGTCCTCCCAGGACCCGGAACTTACCCGAATCCGGAGCTTTTTCTACTATTGGGTCCGTGAGACCCACTACTGTGCTCCTTCCTTGCTCAAGCGCGCCTGCGAAGATCGCCGCTATGCTTCACTTGCTCTCTGCGCCACCCGGGTGTTTGCGTGGTGCCGATGGGAGCTCCTCCTATACCAGCACGGTGGCAACAACTTCAGGTAATGGTGCGGCAATCGGAGGGGTCCTCGCCTGTAGCCCTCTTGCGTCGCAGGCCTTGTCGATGGCCCTGCCTTGGCGGGGAGATAAAGTGGCGGGAGGAGTGTTTCACAAGCAGAGCTCAGAAGGGGGGCCGAAGGGTCTGTGATCCAGGAGCTATCAGGAACAACAAGGGGAAGCAGGTTGTCTGAGGCTTCGCCGGAGATCAAGGATGTTGCCCGAGAGACCCCGATTGATCTGCAATCTACTGTGATCTTGGGTTGGTTTCAGCAGGGGAGGTCAGCCTCCTTGCCAGACCTCAGGAGCCAAGTGATCAATCAGCAGCCGCAGTCGGTGGAGCTGAATGAGGTGGAGCAGACCCATCTCTTGCAGCTGCCAGTCCCAGCGGATCTCTCTAGGGAGGAAGGGGACAGCAGAGATGGTGCAAAATCAGGTCAGGTGGATCAGTCTGTTCGGAGTGAGCTTCTGTTGGAGAAAGGGGAGCTGCTCTTGGTTCCACAGAAAGAGGGTGAAGGGCGGCAACACCTAGGGGAGGAGCTGCCTGATAAGAGTTCTTTAAGGAGAGGAGATCATAGAGCTGGTACGGAAGGTCGAGAAAGTCGCAGGGGAGCAGTTGAGGGAGATAGTAGATAAGGTGGGCATCTCTTTTGATGAGGCGGAGAAAGATTTAAGAGGGGCATTCTCTAAAATTAAAAAGTGGTTGTGTGGGAGAGTTCTGCAGGGGAAGAAAGCTCAGGTGAGGGAGGAGAGGGAAGATAGGGACGTCCAACCACCCTTATGAGGATAGTCTCTTAGAATGTGAGGGAATTTGGGGGGGGAGACAAGAAGAGGGCGGTGAAAGAGCTCGTCAGGAGGTGTAAGATAGACATTTTGTGCATCCAAGAATCTAAGTGCAGAGGAGACGGGGAGTTAGTTATGAGGGAGATTGGTGGTGGTAGACTTCCAAAAGGGGTGGCCTCCCCGGCGGAAGGTAGATCCAGAGGTATCATGATCCTCTGGAATCCTTCTGAGGTCGACGAGGTGGAACAAGACAGGTTGGTCAGTAAATGGGCTATCTCCCTATATTTATGTAATGTTAGGGACGGCTTCACATGAAACTTCACAGGGGTCTACGGCCCTCAAAGCAGAGAGGAGAAGTGGCTATTTTGGGAAGACTTGATGCGGCACCACCAAACTTCAGGTCGGCCTTGGTGTGTAGGAGGGGACTTCAATGCAGTGTCTGTCCCATGGGAGGGGAAGGGAGACTATGCTCATACAGGGGAGATGGAGGATCTCACCAGTTTCATTGAAGAAACAACACTGGTTGGCATTGGCATGGCTAATGGTCAGTACACTTGGTCTAATCTGAGAGCAAATCCATCCCACTCTAAGTTGGATAGGTTTCTAGTATCTATCAACAAGAAGAATCACTATCCTCATGTACAGGTGCAGGCTTTGGCTAGAGCTACCTAAGACCACAAACCCATCGTCTTGAAGACTAGCCACTCTTTTCGTAGGAGTTCCAGCTTCATACTTGAGAGTTTCTGGTTCAGGGAGAGATTTTTCGGAGAAAGTCAGGAGAGCGTGTATCGGCGGGTCAGCTATGGCTACTCTGGTTCGGAAAGTGAGGCACACGGCTTTGACTCTCAAGACTTGTGGGGTAGACAAAATCCCCCCGAGAAGGGCAACAAAGGATAGAATTCTTAGTAAATTAAGGGCCTTGATTACTTAGAGGAAGTAGGACTGTTAGATGATGCTGACAAGAGGCACAGGGACTCTCAGAGCAGATTTTGAGGAGATTCTCATCAGGGAGGAGATATATTAGAGGCAGAGATCGAGGGATAGATGGATCAGAGAAGGTGACAGGAACACTGCTTACTTCTAATGCCTTGCTTCAGGGAGAAGGAGAGTCAACACCATTCCTTGCGTTCAGGCAGGTGACCACTCCTCTGATGAGGATCCAAACTATTTTCAGATGAGCAGAGCAGACCGAGGATTGTAGATGACCTCCTCCCCCGCCTCCTTCCCGAGGAGAGAGAAGCCATCTCGCAGAGCATCTCAGAGCAAGAGGTCTACCATGTTATGTTTGCACTTGCAGGGGACAGAGCTTCGGGACCATATGACTTTCCTTTGGCCTTTTATCAGAAGTGCATGGACTTTATTAAGGGGGAGCTCCTGGCAGCTATGAGAGAGTTTCTTGAGGGAAGGGCTCATTTGGGGGGGTATCAATAAAACCCTTCTAATCCTCATCTCTAAGAAACAAAGAGCATAAAACTTTAGAGATTTCAGGCCTATCAGTCTTCTCAATGGATTGTTCAAGATCATTTCCAAAGTGCTTGCAGGGAGGTTGGACAGAATGATAGACAAGCTGGTTAGCAGATACCAGGGTGCTTTCATCAGGGGAAGACACATTCAGGATAATTTCTTAGTTGTCCATGAGTGCCGCTTTGGTATGAAGTCGTAGAGGAAGAAAGGGGTGATCTTGAAGATGGATTTCAAAAAGTTCTATGATAGAGTCAATTGGCGGTGCCTTCTTAATGTTCTAGAGAAGATGGGTTTTGGGGAGAAATGGATAGGCTAGATTCGTGCTTGTATTTCTTCAACCTCCTTCGTTGTTCTAGTCAACGGGAGGCCATCTACTTTCTTCCACAGTGATAGAGGTCTCCGTCAGAGGGATCCTTTGTCCCCTCTCCTCTTGGTTCTCGTGGCCCATATCTTGAGCAGGGTTTGGCTGAGAGCGGAAACTTCAGCTTTGATCAGGGGTTTCCAGGCTGGGAGAGGGGGTCCTTCTATTACACACCTTCAATATGTTGATGATACTATTCTATTCCTTGCTGAGGAGGAGCACCAGTTTATTGTGGCAGGGATTCTGTTGGAGCTACTGGAGGCGATTAGTGGTCTCAAGGTTAGCTTCCATAAAAGTGTTATTGTAGGGGTGAATATGGAAGATAGAGAAGTTCAGAGGGCGGCTCACATCTTCGGCTATCAGATAGGTGGTTTCCCTGTTTCCTACCTCGATTTCCCGCTGTCCGGGCGCTTTACATTGTGCAGGTTGGAAGCCTTTAGTGCAGACATATGAGAATAGACTAGCATGGTGGAAGGTGGAGCTGTTATCCTATGGTGGTAGACTTGTCTTATGCAAGTCAATTTTGGACTGTCTTCCCACTTCCTATCCATCTTCCGGATTCCGAAGACAATGACGAGGAAGGTGGAAGCTATTTAGGGGAGATTCTTTTGACATGAGAGTGGAAGAAGGAGTAGGGGTTAGCATGATATCAGAGGGGGTAGAGTGACAACTAGCAAGGGAGCGGGGGGTGTGGGGCTCAAGAATATAAGGGACTTTAATTTGGCCCTATTATGCAAGTGGTTGTGGAGGCCAAGGGACGGTGAGGAGGGGCTGTGATCAGGCAAAGGTACTTTAGTGGGAGGAGGGTGTGGGACTTAAATATTTCTCAGCGGCATATTTCTCCTATTTGGCAAGATATTTTGACTTGCAGAGACATCATCTCTTCCAGAGTCAGGGTCGGACTAGGGAAAGGCGATCAATACCTTTTCTGGAAGAACAGATGGTGTGACAACTTCACCTTGGAGGCCGCTTTCCCGGCCCTCTTTGCAGTTTCAATAGCCCCTATGAGGTCGGTCTCCCATTCTTTTAACGTTCTCCTGTCAGGAGGTATCTGGGCACCAACTTTCAGAACGGACCTCACTCTCAAGAAGATAGAGCAACTTCAGGCCCTCCTTCACCTCCTCTTAGACTTCACTCCTGAACCTGATAGAGAGGATGGATGGTCAGGGAGGTGGGGGAGGGATGGCTCTTTCTCAGTCCAGTTTGCCTACTCTTTTATCTCGGATGGAGGGCTCCGTCATAGCCTTGCCCCGTAGATTGGGCGACCTAAGATCCCGCTGAAGGTGAAGATTCTCATCTGGAGGATCTCCCATGTGAGGCTACCTACTCGGGACAAGCTATTACCTTTCCTCCATGGTGTCTCTCTGACTTGCTGCTAGTGTGGAGGGGAGGACGAGACCTTGAATCATCTGTTTGTGGGTTATTTTTACTCAGAGAGTTTGGGAGGAGCTCGCCAGGAGGACACTTTGCATCATCGACCGCCACAGAGAGGTGCGTCCCCTCATAGAGACTTGGACCCTCAGAGGAGGAAGAGTTGTCTGGTGGATGATTCTACATGCTACTTTGTGGTCTGTGGGAAGGGGGGAATAGTAAGACCTTCAAGAGAGAAGCTAGGGCGGAGGAGTCTTTGGTTTTGTTTATTTGTGACGGTGTGAGTGAATGGGTTGATCTTCTTTGTAATGTAAACTCCCTTAATTCGTCCCTTTTTGCTTTGTTGGGGGGTTAGTAGGGGGCTTCAATTGGTTGGTGAGCTCTATTTTTGTGTTTTTTTCAAACTTACCAACTATACTTGTATACCCTTTTTATTTTATACAATAGTGGTACTACTCACTTTCAAAAAAAAATCAGATCATCAAGAACAATCAATTCATTAGAAAAACTCACATATTCGTATGAAGCACAGTAGCACGTGATGTTCTTTTCATTCTTTTAGTATACATTACCCAACAACATATGCATAAAAAAAGATTAGTGGCATATGCTAATATTAGCTGTAAAGAAAACCTGAAGAAAATGGAACTGGGGCACCCTAGGCCCCACTTTGGTTGGGGATTAAAGTTAGCCTGGATAAAAATAAGTAGTTTAAGTTAATCTAGAGTTATTCTTTTTGCCCCTCTTTGATAGGGGGATAGACAAAATAAGGGTTATCCCTCCTAGATTAGTTTGTCCCACCGTTTAGTCCCATTTACTATGATAGATAATGGGTTATACTTTTAGTACAAATGAGGGTTAACTCTGCCCCACCTCTTGGGGTGGAACAATCTGTCCGGGTTAAATAGGAGTTATCCCTCAATCTGACTCGATTAACTTTTTTTGGCCTATCAAACTAAAAAAGAGGTAAAGTGGGGGTTATCCCCGGGACAAATGGGGGATAACCCCCAATCAAAGTGGGGCTTTTACTGTGACATAGAACTGGGTTAACTTAACCCACCTGAGGAGGTGGGATAGGTTAATCTGGGTTAACTCCGGTTAACTCTCATTTAACCCGATTATCTTATTTCGATCTTATCAAAGTAAAAAGAGTTAACTCTGAGTTAAAAAGGGGGTAACTCAGAGTTAACCCCGAAACAAAGAGGGGCTAGGGGAGTCTGTCAATGTACACAAGGTAGGCTTTTAAAAAACTTTGACTCATAAGATGTTAACATAAAAGAAATTATTACCTGCTGGGGCATAGATGATTGTATCAGTGCAAGGCCTGGAAGTGAACCGTTCATAGGACCACCAAGAGCTCCAAAGGGACCAGGCTATGAATTTCATACAAAAAAGCGGATGTGGAAAAAAATCCAAACAGGTTACAGAAAGTAAAGAGATGAAGTGTCAAACTGGTTATTGTAAACAAGAAACAGGAAAAGCATAGGAGGAGACTCACTAAAGATGACGATGCTGGGGCACCACTTTTTGAGGCTACATCACCATCATGGCTACTAACTTGGGAAGATGGAATGCGTGACCGTGGACTTGCTGGATGCCAACCACTGGGTGCATTAGGTGGTCGTCTTTCAGTAATAGACTCACTCAGGTTAGGTGTTGACCTGAGAGTAGATTAGAGCACCAATCAGGCATAAAAAGAAATTTAAGAAAATGCACAAACAGATGAGACTTGTTTGGTAAAAAACAACGGCCTTCACTAACTGTAAACATATGAAACATACCTGACTCCAAGTGGTGGCTGAGACCTTGAACCATAACCAGGACCACCAAATGCAGGTCCACCCCTGAGAAGGAAAGACAAAATTACAACCAGAATATAGAGCAATTACAAGGAAACAAACAAAGAAACACTTTATTCTTTTAACAAAAATCAAGATTCAGGAGACAATATAAACAACTTCATATCACTCAAAGAAGCAATGGAAAAAAACCATATATAAAAACCTTGATTCTCCCGGTCGAGGCCTCTTGGGATCTGCAAATCTGACTGTTAATGGCTGATCGCATCCCTGGTTAATACATAAGAAATTATAAATATGCCATTAAAAAGCGAATAAACAGGATATGTTTCAAATAACAAGGCAATCTTACTCGCATCGTGTATTTTCCATTGAGAGCATCTATGGCTGCCGCCGCCATATCTCTATTAGAGAATTTCACAAAGCCACAACCTTCTCAATTTAAAAGAGAACAAATAATGAGAAATAGGCAGAAAAAAGATGCAAGATGCAATATCATCCATGGGAGATTTTATGAAGCCAAGCAAAAATTCACAAATACCACGACTTTGCTTCATGTCATCTTTCATAATATATACATCTTCAACACGCCCGTAAGGAGAGAAAATCTGCAATACGAACATCAAAAAGCACTTTGTATCTTCATTTAAATGATCAGGAAAAGAGCGCCCCAAAAAAATGTTACATAAAAAGTATTCATGAAAAAGAGTGCAAAAACATCAAATCAACAAAATAAAATCCAGTTATGGAGGAGGGTTACGTTATTTAAAAGCCTGTCAATACAAATCAACAGGAGGGTTGGTTCCAATACAATAAAGGACATGAAGAAAACAGTCTAAAGAAGACATATCAGTGTCAAAGCCGCATTTGGCATAAAATGCTAAAACATCTACTGAGATTTTTTATACTTTCATTTTTTTATTTGTTAGTAAAAAGCGCATACACAGGTACATTAGTAACACTGTAGTCATGGAAATGTTAGAAGAGGATAGCAATAGCAATGAAAATATTGGAAGAAAAGAGCAATAAATTCAGGGGGGAGGCATGACATCCACCCTTGAATCAGAATGCTAGTTTAGTACAAAATTAACAGCCTTGTATCACAAGACTAGTGGAACTCTCCTTCCTTCTTCAACATCTTGCATGGAACATGACACTTAAGAGAAAAGAATTAAGAAACCCTCCACCTTTTGCACTTAAGTAATACAATAGTGGCAAACTGACAATTATGGAATAATCATAGTAAATGCAGCAACAAAGATTACAGATGGCTCTAGCAGAGAAAGAATCTAGATGAAGAGAGAAAGAGGAAAGTTTAATACAAGGGATAGTTCTCTTCTCCATGAAAACCATCAATCAAAGAGTTAATTGAACACAATCCTCTCATTCCGCAATCATGTAAACAAACTATTATAAAAACCCACAAAAAAGAAAACATGATGTGCATATACTTACTTCTTCGACTTCTTTTTCAGTAGCTTGCTTGTTGAGAGAACCAACAAATAACTTGTATTCAACTGCACCTAACACAAAAAGAGATATGAGAATCGTTGTTCAACTTTTTTTCTGCTTTGCTTGAAGTTTCATGGATCTAAAATGCATTGCTCCGGTTAATAAAACAAATGAAATTGAGAAAAGTATGCATGCAATCGGGTACAAGCCGAAGCAACATGAAGGTATCGGTCACCCAGACTTACCCATAAAAATTTCTTAGCCTAATTTCAGCTCACCTTAAGTCCTCCAATTTTTATTTGTCGCCAAAAGCTCACTTGTTCCTTATGCAAAGAATTAAGTAAATTTCAAGTTCCACTGTGCCAGGTCTTGTTGAAGCATAAGCGTTCAACACCTCTGAAACAATGCATAACCTTCAACAATTCACTGCAATGCTTTGCAATTTACCATTATCTGAGCACCCAACAACTTGTCCAAACAACAAATTAAGGTCAGGACACTATTTTCTCACTCTTGACAGAAGCACCTCTGCCCATTGATGACATGCCTGCTTTCAGTACTCTATCTATGGAGCCTGACGTTGTGAGCACCTCCAGCACCCTTTCTCAAGACCAGGTAGAACTCAATTCTGCCACAAGTATGGACTGGCAATTGACAACAGATGAACAAGAGGCAGACACAACCAGGATGAATGCACAACAAAACAAGCTGAGTGGAAAAGCCAATTAAAAATTGTCCCCTGGTGACCAATGTCCCCGACCACATATCCAAACTTCTGATACCTGAGTTGAATAAAGCTGTTGGACATGAGAGAAAGAAAACTTGAAAACTGGTATCACATTTACTGTCCCCAGCCCCAGCATCTCATTTACCTCGCCTGACCTGGCTCTAAACCTGCCTGCCCCAAATCCAAAATCACATAGCAGTCACAGCCAACTGCCCCTCCACTGCACAAAGCGAATCTAGATCACTGAGTGACTTGTTAATGAAATTCAACATCAGATTTGAATTCAACGAACCTTGCACCCCTCCAACCTGGCCATGCTTGACCCACCTTGATTCAGTCACCTGCCTTTAAACGGAACCAAACGTGTACACTCAGTTCATCTTCATCTTCTTTCCCACAAACCTTTCCAGGATTCCATTAGCCATCTTTCCCTTATGTTGCTGAACCCTTTCTTCATCAAAGCCACCTGGGAGCTGCCCCTCACCTCACAAGATTCTAAGCATCCTCTGCCATCTTCACTACATACCTCAAATCAGCCCTTTCTTTATCTTCACTTTACTCAGCTGCTGACATTCTCCCTCCAGTGGAAAGAGCAACTTGAGGACCCAGTGTCATTCAAGGCTACCCAATCCACCAAGACGAGAACAATCTGACCTCCACATTCCCACCGCATTCACACCCCACCTGCAAGTGGAATGGAACCCCTTCTATCTCAACCCAAAGGAGAATCAAGGCCATTACTGCTCTAGCTGGTAATGACCATGACTCCACTTCCACCACTCATCATGCAATATTGAAAGTCCTCAGCTTTGGCATCTGCTTTGCGACCTCCTTACGTGAGACGGCAATATGCAAACATAGTCCCAAGTGGCCAATAACCAGGATACTGCATCTCCTTGGACTCCTTCAGAATCAGCACTGGCTGTCAGTATCTCCCTAGACAACTGAGCACAAGTTGGATTCACAAGACCATCGATCTCACTCAATCGATGTATTGCACTACAATAATGAACAATGCTGAAGAAACCATCTCACCAAACTAACATGATCCACATACCATAAATGTGTCTTTCCCTTGTACAATGTACGGAGATTCCCAACCCCTCTGAAGCTAGGTCAAACCAGGAAGATTCCACAAACACTAACAAGAACAGTAGCACCTAAGGCAACCCTTTCTCATACTCTCCACCCCCCTCCAAACCCAAAATATCCTATTGGTGCCTATGTTATGTTTAATGCATAGACAAGCTGATTGGAAAAGCTCAGTTACCAAATATGTTACTAAATCAACTTAAGATACCTAATGTTCTAGATTCAACGGCTGCTCACACAAGAGCTTCAAGTGTGATAATATCCCATTTGCATATCTCATGAGTAAAACTTCAGTAAGAAGCAACTTATAATTCAATCCGTTTCAAGATTCCATAAAGTATCAAAAGGAGGCACAATCATTAAAATGATATCTAGACCATTTCTTCAACTTGAAGACCAAACTGAACTTAAGATGATTCAAAGTATGTCATGCTAATACGTATAAATCAACTCAAGATAATCATACAGTTAGTTTTTATTTTTAGAATTTAACCATGAAGACAACCAGAATCGCCATCCCCAACCAGTTTGAATAAGATGGCATAATATCTAAAAGTTCAGTTCTAGCTGATTTTGACGCGGAATGTTACGTAGGAACCCTTGTGAGTTACAGAACCTAGTCTTGAAGTAATACTAACTTCTCTGGATCGCTGCAATCATATAAGTTGTATCAAATCTATAAGTCAAGGGCTAGATGTTAGCTGAAACTTTACATAATGTCATTTGAAGATCAATGGTAGAGCAAGGATAAGGGAAGCAAGGTTCTAGCCTGTAACTGTTCACATGAGCGCAAATTAAACATCCTACATGTTATATAACATAACAACCTTCCAGGAAGCAGTTTTGGGAATAATATCCTTGAAATAATAATTGGTCAATCACTGCAGAAAAAAAACTCATGACAATAACTAACTAGTAATAAAATTCCAATGACAAAGAAAATGAAGTTCACTGATGGTGAAATATATCCCAGTAAAGCACATATCACACATCTCGCAGTAATATTAGTCCAAAATTAGAAACAAGCCATAATTCACTGGATAGTCAATTTCTCAATTATTTAGCACATTACATGTACACAGCATAAATAGAAAGCCAAACTATTCATTGAAGCTGAATTATTTCAAAAAATAGTGTGCAGTCCATAGTGAATCAATTAAGAGTACTAGCTACTCAAAACAATATATGTCACCTAGACAATATGGCAAGTTCAAAGTACTGAATTCTCGGCCAAAATTGTTAGGTTATACAAGGATAACTTACCAAGGCGTTCTCGTTCCCCATCTGCATATCTAACTTGGATAGGTCCATGCCCCTGGTCAACCACAGTTAATTCACATTCATTCGGTTTTAGTGCATAAATACATGTGAATCAGAGCAGAAAGGACAGGCAGCAAATTTTAACTAACCCCAGGCAGTGTATATTGGTTGTGCAAAGCTCTGATTGCTCTGTCTGCCTCCTCCGAAGTTGCATACTTTACGAAACAACACCCTGTTGCAGTAAAGACTTTATCTTTTGATCTCATTTGATTAACATTTATCTATTACTGGTATTTGCACTGGTAAAAGCAGGAAGCATTAAATGACTGAGGCAAAATACTAAAATATACGAACACAAAAGCAGGTTTGACAACAAAGACGCATGTGGTGAAAATAGAACATCACAGAAACAATAAAGCATATGAAAAGGTAAATCCAATGGCCCAGCTAATGAGAAGATTTCTATTAATACTTGGTGCAGGGTAACAGCAACCACAGAGATCTAAAAAATCTAAGTTCTACTAATAGAACTGTAATCAGGCCCTTCACTAAGACAGACATTACTTATTTAGCTTGCAATTAAAAGCTAGAAATCAGGCTGAACCTTGCAACTACTCTAATGTATAATTTCTCACAGGAAAAAAATTACAAGTTCAGAGTTTATTTCAACAGCAGCTTAAATTTTGGCTTCACTAGAAGTCCAAATGAAAATACTTTGTAGAGTAACTAAACTGCCAGTCCAGAGAATTGCTATTATTCTATGCTACATGCCAAGTTAAAATATTTTGTAGAAGAATTAAACTGCATGTCCACAGAAATCTACACTGCATACCTGTTTCCCTTCCCATCCACCCCTGAAATTGGTTCATACCACACTGCTACACAACATGCTTTCACATGAACATAATGAGCAGTATGTGAAATGAATCCATAAGAGAAGTAATTTATTTGGATAAGAGAACGTTAAAATTAGAAATGTTCATTCATGAATTAATACTGTGGACGATGAGAATAGCGCAACATAAAATGTATCTGGCATAAAAATTATAATTCTGGAACCAGAGGAGAAACAAAGAAACTATCAGAACTGGCTTTCCAAGTCATAATAACATAGGATGTTTGTCTAACTTTACACTCTGAAATCAGACCTTCATAGAGGACAAAGTTCTCAAAAATTCAAGAATTTTGAACACCATCTTGATAATGACTGGATAAAATAATTTGCTTAAGAACCTCCCACAATAACACAACATCAACACCATCTCCTAAATTTGTCAACATTCCCAGAGAGACCACCATCAAGTTTACAAAAGCAGCGCTGCAAAATAAAATGAGCCCAAGGACGTCAACTATCATCAACTCTCTGCTCCTTATCCAACCATCAACCACTACTGAGTAATGCAGAAAATGGTAGCGAAAGCTTTGGTCACCACATATCCTTCAGAAAAAGAATCAAAATCGCACAGAACATTGCAAACCGCTGAAGAGTCAATATTGGTATTTGCAATATTCCAACTTAAACCCCACAGAATAAAAACAAGGAGTGCCAAATACAAACGACAACACAAATGAAAAGCTAAAGTTAACTAACCTAACTTGTGTTTTTAAAAATAAAAAGGATTATGCATTTATAAAAGGATGGCTTAACATTATAGCATCACGTTGTGGCAAAATGACAGCCACTTGAAGCTTAGCCAACCAAAAACGCAATGGCAGTCACTTGGAACTAGCTCAACAAGGGAAAGGGGGGGAAAAGAGAATGACAGTATACATCCACAAATCTCAGCACTAATTAATAGGACCACCCATTGAGCTTATCGGTTTGATAAGTCAGACCATAAATGCAAGGCCTTCCGTTGGCAACTATTGGCAACTAAAAGAGCTAGTGATTCAGTGAAGAAGAAAAACGCATTCCTAACGAATTCAATGAAAAGAGAAGACACATTCTTCAGCGATTAAGAAGAAAACTTCTTTGTACATATATAGATACATATGCATTTCTCTCAAACACCATTGGGTCAATTATTGATCACTTCTGTAAGCAGCTTTAGCATACCTTAACACCTCCCAAAGAAGCTCAAAAGGTGAAACAGAAAGAGCACTAACAGGAGGGGAGAAGGAACCATACATGTCCATGGCAATCATAGATATATTTGGGAAAGAATGAGCACCACAGAGGATTCAATACGTAGTCCAGCAGAATAGTTAAACATCAATGCACGACATTCAACGTAACTCCAAGACCATTCAGACCATAACCCAAAGATCAAAAAGCAGTGCCTGCCACCATTTGATAGAGAATTTGATAGAGAATACATCATTCATGTAAGAATAAGTGCCATGATTGAATTCTCCTTTTCTCGGCCACTGATCACAAGAGCCTAAAAGAAAGAGCAGATAGAGACACATAAATTTTCATTTTCACAGCCACTGATTGCAAGAACCTAAAAAGAGGGAGACACAGAGACCACATGAGGACCAGAAGCATACATCCCTGATTCAACAACATTAACCATTTTGTTTGTCAATAACGTTCACTCATTTAGAAATGTATATTCAGGGTAAAAAATGATTGTCCCTGGGTCACATTAACAACAAATATTTGCTGAAATAAAAGACATCTTCAGAGATTCAAGTATTGTTCCTCAGATGCAGATGGCCACAGGAAAAAGGATTTAAGTGGATGTACCAAATTATTCGACTCTGCAATATCCCTGGTGGACATTCATAAACAAGCCACAACAAATAAGAATATGGCAACAGAACTTGGACCAAGAATCTATCACATCTGGCCAACAAAACGCAAATATATTCAAAATGTAAATGCAAATTTATACTGTTTGGTAGCAAGGGCCTGACACTAATAACTGATCTCCGGGTGATCTTCAATTACTGTGAAGAACCTGAAAGGAAGTAGCCAAATAGAAACGACCGATCAACTGGCCAAACACCTTGAAAAGGGGGACTCTGTAAAATAAGCAGAAACTAAGTGGGCCAGAAAAAATTTCCTTATCAATTTCCCCAAAGATTGCACATCTCTATTTTTAGGTGATTTGTTAATCCCACAATGACAAATCTAACAAATGACTCAAGTGCATCCATGGACCAACGTAGCAACTCAATAAAAAGATCATATCCAAAATCTAGCAAAACTTGGATCTAACAAAAGTAAATTCAAAACTTACGTGATCATAAAGGAAATGCAAAAGAAGCTTTGGTTAAGGGAAACAAAGAATGAACACGTAATATATTTGTAGCATTTTCACCAAGAAAAAGAGTTGTAACAGAAGCATTGATTGCATTGTGCAATCAAGGTTTCACAATCAAACTGCATAGAATTCCAGAGTAATATGCCCCAATCTTCAAACAAAAGAATCCTGACCACAAGGAAATAACTCATCCAACATACCATTGCCACAAATAGAGAAAAAGTACCCATTCATCTCACACTAAACACATGCACCATCCATACATGTCCAAGCCAGAAGACACAAACTGCCAAACACGTAGAAAGCTGTACATCTAGAATTTTGATGAGTAGCTAAAATCTTGAGCATCGTTGGAGCTACATAGAGCCAAGCTGTAATGATGATGATGATTCTAGAAGTCACAGGACAACAAAAAAGTGTGCCACACATATCGTATACAGTCCAAGACAAGCCAAAAGACAATCCATTGGAACATCTTCAGACAAGGAGTGCACCATAACATAGGATCACCCATGAGGACACTGTTCATTACTTTCCACATCCACAATTATGCTCCCTGAAGAACATAACCAGGAGTTCCCACACAACATTTCATTTGCATCTCATTCAAAGCCACTGACAGAACCTTCCATAAGACCATCTCTCTCCAATTCAAATGCAGACTTGATAGTCACAATTCTAAGACATTGTAGATCCATGTCAAGCCCAAGATGGAATCACTGTACAAGAGATAATAAACCCAGGCCAAGTACAATATTCAATATCATACATGTGCATCGCCCATCCATAACCTAAGGAAAAGCTAACGAATGTGCTTGGAGGTAAATTACTGTATACAAAACATACATATTTATTAAGCCACAAGATCAAACTTAAGTGCTTAAAGCGAGGCCTAATAGTCATGATAGACCATCCTATAACCAGGCTATAGAAGACTCCTGATAGATAGCATGTGGATGGAATCAAGCCAAATCAATGGTTGAAAAATCCTGATGACACAAGTTAAGGGAAGCTTCAAGGTAGGAAAGGTCATCCAAGATAACCAAACAGAAATGGGTAGCAACAAAATTGCGAGCCATTCGAGCAAAAAAAAGAATCCTGCTTTGAACAAGGCAAGAAGAGGCTGAAGATTGATCTTTCCACAATCAAATATGGTTAACATCAATGTGAAACATGTCCAGTGTCTTTTTCTGTCACAGTATAGTACAGCATTTCTATATGGACAGAAAATTTTGACAGAGTGTATATTATGCTGCTACAATGGGAATTTCCATTATGGATGACATTCTTGCTAACTATGATGCTATGTTGCAGGCTCAGTGCTGCAATGGGTACAACAGGGTCCATTTCCATTCCAAATGCCAATTCCCATCTTTTAACCGATTGACTAGAAGATTCCATAGTCTTCCTTCTTCTGGATGGACAGGACGGATGGAATAGAAACAAAGCCAACCAAAACCAACAACCATTGAAAACTGTTCCAAAAACAAACTGAGACAGCGAACCACGTTGCAGCTGTCACTCTCTCAGAGGACCTGAAAACAAACACAATCAATTACAGTTATGTTATAAATATAATGTACCTTGCTGCTGACCAGTTCTCCTATCCTTGATCAAAGCGACCTCAATAACATTTCCATGCTCCTCAAACAGTGGACGAATCTGTAATAAAATATCAAAAGATCCACATTATTGATTCCCTTTTCCCCAATATGTAGATGCATCTATGATTCTATAGCAATTTAAGTTTTATGAAGAGTAGATATGCCAAGGTTTTATGCATACACTGAGTATCCAGCTTAGATCCCTCTTCTGGAGATAAAAGGAAAACAATGAGGGGACACCTTAGATGCATATCTCGTTACAGTCACACCCTCTACAAGAGGGAGGAAATAATGAAATAATAACCCACCAATGCTTTAGGCAAATGTTACATTCTCCAGTATAAACTAAGGAATAAGTAGATGCTGATTATATTTACCAGTCACATGCAACTATATTATATTGCCGAAGAAAATTACAAGTAACACTGAACAAGTTTAAGCACTATGGTATGAGATTCATTCACAAACATCAGCTAAATTAAACCAAATAAGATTTGTAGATGCAGCAGCAACTTACATCCTCTTCAGTTGCAGTTCTTGGAACAGATCCAATAAAAAGCTTTGCAAAGTTGCTTGAGTCAGTATTATCTAAATCTAGAAAAGAAATTTAACTAAAATTAGCATAGAAAAATGTGCATTCTTGCAAAAACTCAACTATAAATAAGTTCATGCTGACCTTCAGAAATGAAATGAATTGAAGGCAGTTAGCAATGAACAACAAGGAAGAAAAGCATGAAACATCACATACATCAATGTAATCATTCTTTGAAACATGAATATATATCCAAAACTAAGTGAATGGTGACTATATGGAGAATCAGGTTGAAAACTGATGTTGAAGATGGGCAAAAGAGTTCCCATAAATTAATGCTATCCCCTGACTCTCCTGGAAATCTTTTTCATTATTGAATAATAGACATGAAATAAGTACAGTGATGATGTCAATAAAAGAACTTATATGGCACTCCTATTTATACATTACTGTGTTTTCTGTGATTACTTCTAACTTTACCTTCATAAAAGCCTTTGGATCTCACACAGATCTTGATGACTGATTTATAGGAAAAACAAATTGAAACCCACAATATAAACAATGTTTATACCACCAGGAACAACAGAAATGAACCTGGCAGGTATCCATAACTGCTTTTGGCTGCTGTAGCAGTACATTCTTTGATGCATACCATCTGCATTCAGTCTTATCAGGCCCCATCAGGGTCTCTTTCCAGGCATCGAAGAAAAATGTTTGGGTCCCTTGCCTTTTTCTTTTTTGAACCTAGAGAGAGAAATCATAGCAAAAAGTAAAGAATTCAGCAAGAACCAGGTAGCAGTTAACTGAATGTCTGGGGATGCAGAGACAGCCAGGAGGTTTGCCTACAAGCAGCCACCCTTGAAAGAGTGCATAATAGCTCACTCATCGAGAGCTCTTGCACCGAAGATGAATGAGGCTAAGCGACCTCCTGAAGTTGTGGGATGTAAAAATGCATCGATAGGGGAGTGTTCCACCTTAAGATAGAAGCACTCATGCAAGCCGTTGTGGACAAAGAGGAAGCGAGAATGTCGGCTTGAGTAACGCAAACATTGGTGAGAATCCAATGCCCCAAAAACCTAGGGGTTCTCCTACAAGGTTTGTCCACGGAGGGTGAGTCGAGGCCTAAGATCAGGTTGAAAGGCATAGTCAACAAACAACATGTGAATACTTTTGTACCACCCCTTGTTGGTCCCAAGGGACGGAGGAGGCTAGGTTAGCCAAAAGATGGTTGTCAGTTCAAGGATGCAAGATGACCCTGCTTTTTCAGGGTAAAAATGGGTAGAGAAAATTCCTCGAGCCAATGTCTGAGTCTTAAGGCTGCGTACATCGTCCCTCCCCAGACCCTGCACTGGCGGGGAGTCTCGTGCACTGGGTATGCCCTTTACGCCCAATGTCTGAGTCTACAGCGCCGAAGTAACCCATGCCATACTCCCAGGAAAAGCTCGAACGCCCTTCAACAAAAGAGCACCCATACTAGGACAAGCTGACACCAACTTGATGAAGATCTAATATCCAATTGAAAAGCCAACCTATGACTAATTCTTGTGTATACCATATTACCAAAAAATGGCCTGATAAATAATTTATCTCTACATGTTTTGTATGATAAGAACAAATGTGAATTCCAAATTGCGAAAATAAACCTGACAAAGATGGAATGCAGGATTGGCCGATTCAGATAGGGATTGACAGTGGCCAATACAATTCCAGTCTGTAAGACCAAACCCGGTCAGAAAACAAAAAATAATCATTAAAATTAAGATTTTTTAGAAATAAACCCCTATAAAAAATGAAATTATAAATAAGTCCCTCCAATCTCACTATTTATAAATAAGCCACCAAATTCTTCAGTTATAGGAAAAAAACCCTACCGTCCATCTTTGTTAAAAAAGGTCGGGTTAACTTAACCCAACCATGGTCTAACTTAACCTAATACAAGAAAAAAATGAAAAAACCCTTGGTTAACCCTGGACACCAGAGAGAGGAAAAGAGAGTGTCAGAGGGGGTCTCCCCCTCCGACTCCGGCACCCCCACTGAGTGGGGTGGGGTGCTGGGGGGGGGGGGGAGAGAGAGAGAGCAGCCGGGGAGGAGTGCGAGGGAGAGAGAGTGTGTGTGCGAGAGAGGGGAGGGGGCGCCAGAGGGGGCCTCCCCCCTCCGGTGCCGGCAACCGCACCCAATGGGGTGGGTGGGTGGGTGTGTGTGTGTGCGCGCGCGCGCGCGAGAGAGAGAGAGAGAGAGAGAGAGAGAGAGAGAGAGAGAGAGAGAGAAGAAGAAGGATAAAAATGGGAAGAAGGTTCCCGTCGCAGCTCCACGCCTCCCTCCTCTGACCACTCCTACAGCAGCGCCACCTCCTGGGATCCCCGGCTGCCACCTCTCCATATCCTGTCTCGATGTGCTTTGCTTCTGCCGCCAGTGACGACGCTGCGGTCGAGACCCAGTTGTCATCCGTAACCGCTGCCTGGCGCCCGTCCACTCTAGCTTTCGGTCCTTTCTTCCCTTTCTGTATTGTCTGTTGGAAGAATAAACAGTGCTACAACCTCTCCCCTACTTCCGCCTACTCATCGTCATCCACCTCTGGTACTCTCTCTCTCTCTCTCTCGTTGTCAATCGATCCACACCATAGCATCCGTCACCTCCAGCCCCTCGGCCCGCAGCAGCACCGCCGTCTCCAGCACGAATGCACCAGAGATGACAAGGTCCTTGACCATGAGGTTTTTACTGCCCCTTCTTGCACACCCCCTCGATGGACTTTCCATGTTGTAGGCCTTGAACTCCTTGTGGCGCATGAGCATGGGAACGGCATGCTCGACGAAGACGACGGTAGCAATGGGAAGCGCCATGTACGGGATGCCACAAACGAGGCCGTAGCAGGGCGACGGCGAGGCAGGAGACAAGGAGGTCGACGAAGTGGCAGAGGAGCGCGAGGAAGGAGGCGATGAGGCGGAGGCCGATGTAGATGGGGAAGGTGATGCCGCTTTGAGCTTGAAGGAGCCGAACATGACGGCCTCGATCTCGTGGAGCTCTAGGACTAGGGCTTCCATGAATGCGGCGGCGGCAGCCACGCCCCTTCCCCTCTCGGCGCTGCTACTACCGCTCGCTGCCAAGGAGGACGAGGAGTGGGGTGCCCAGAGAGAGAGAGAGAGAGAGCGGGAGAGATGGGGCGGGTAAAATGGGAAAGAAAAAAATAACGGGGAGGAAAAGGGAATATTCGTCAATATATTCTATTTTTTGGATGGTTTTTAAGGCAAGGGGCTTTTTAATAAGGGTTAGAAGAATGTGGTCGCTTATTAATAAACAGTTGTAATAAGGGGGCTTATTCCTAATATAGGGTGGATTTCAGAGGTTGAAAACTAAATAACTCTTAAAATTAAAAATGAATAAAAATATGTCTAACTTGGGGCATTAACCCGAATCCATAGTTATCAAGACAGTGGCCTAGGCATCACCTAGGCAACCAGACGCCCTTATGGGGCCAAGGCACCAACCTGCCTTTCTGCCCCCCGCCCACAAAGAAAAGCAGAAAGGCCAGCAAGACACCCACCTAGGCCACCAAGTGCCTGCCTAGGTGAAAAAGGCGCCCCACATCACCCTGCCTTGGGCTGCCTGGCCCAGCCATAGTTTATAATACCCCCCAATTTTTTTGGGTCGGGAGTTCCGTAATGTAAGGTGGGGTCATAAGTAGATCGGGCACCACACAATCCTTCAACTCCCCTCTTTATGTGAGTGCTTCTCTCTCTCTCTACCCCTCTCTCATCCCTCTATCTCTGTCAATTTTTTAATATTAAAATCTATCATTTTTAATTATTGGGATGTATAGTTTTGGAGTTTTCAAATAGGTGCCAAGGTGTCGTCTAGACAGCACCTAAGTAGATGCCTTATCACCTAAGCGCTTAGGCTCCCCATTAACGGCTTCGGTCGCCTTGTCGCCTTGACAACTATGCCCGAATCAGACTAAAACTGGCCAAATCAAACATAGATTGGCTGATTCCTTTATGAATAGACTGATCTTATCCTGAACTGATTAGGGCTTGATTAGAGGACATATGAAAACTTACAAAAGTTCCATTACATAATTTTATAATCATCTAAATACTTGATTTTCTATAAATACACTTTTTATTTATAAGACCCTTAAATTATGAGATTTTTTTTAGTTTTTAAAAACTGAATTGGCTTGCATCCATTGGATCAATTGGTCTGGCCAATCTGATCCGAGCCGGATCTGGATTGGACATGCCCAGTCCTTTCCTGAATTCTTTGCCGGGTCACCACTCAACCAAGAGAGAATAGTACCTACTGATGTTGATACATATATTCAAAGTCTTGTTCCAATGAATGCACAACAAGGGGAAATCACATCCTCTGCCCAGGGATTCCATTTTCTGAAACCATTCGAATGAAATTTGAGTGTGAACTCGATGACACAACCACCAACAGCTTCTTCAAAGGTCAATACCACTATTCCAAAAAAACAGATACAGTGTGCCCAAATTCTCCGACATGATCGAAGTAGACACCTTTACCACCTCCGAACTCCATCAAGCTCGACCCTTTCTGAACTCCATCAAGCTTGACCCTTTCTGAACTACATCAAGCTTATACCCTTTCTTTTCCCCCCAGCGCAAACAAGCAACAATCTTTACCTCACCATGGTTAAAAGGCGCATTCTAGAAGACAACTAATTTTCCCCAAGACAACCAGCAAACACAGAACCAGTAGCATTTCCCTTAACCTAGAAAGTAAAATAAACGCCAGTAAACCCTAGGTGCAATGGCATAACAGTGTTCTTCACAAGCAATGTATCAGAAGAGTACAGACAAAAAAGAAAGGGGAAAAAATTGCTAACCAGGAGAACCTCCTCTGCCGGAGCCCGAGAAGCCCCCGCCACGCCTCTGCCCGCCCCCCATCGGGACTTGCTGCCCAAACCCTCCGGGTCCATCCGGCCCATGCCGTAACCCCGGCCCGCCGGCTCCGCCACCCCCACCCGAGGGGTAATCCGACGGGCCATCACCGGCGCCACCGCGGTAAGAGTGGTGCCGCGCGCCCCCGTCGAATCCGCCGCCACCCCCCGCCGGGTAATCCGGCGGCCCCCCTCCGCCGCCACCACCGCCGCGGTAAGGATGGTGCCGCCCACCGCCGTTGAAACCCCCGCCGCCCCCGCCTCCGCCCGACGGGTACTCAGGCGGACCTCCGGCACCACCGCCGCCGCCACCGCGGTACGGGTGGTGCCGGCCCCCACCGTCGAAGCCGCCACCGCCGCGGGATGAATAGCGGTTGTTCGCCGGCGGCCCGTCAGACCACCGAGAGGGACCCCTGTGCCTCTCCCCGCTGCCGCGGTCCCCTCCCCTCTGCCGGTCCATGGCCGCTAGGGTTTTCCCCCTCTCTCTCAGTCCCTCTTCAAAACCCTAGGGAAAGACCAAGCAAAATAGAAACCTACTCCACCGGACACACCGACACACCGTACAACTGAGAGGGAGAGAGTGAGTGAGAGAAATATATACGAACTTACAAACTTTTATCTATATATATAAATATATACACAGTGACGTCACATATAATATATACGTAGAAATTGAAATTACCGCTATGGACGGCACGTGCTCGTTAAGAATTTACCCCTATTATTATTATTATTATTATTATTATTATTATTATTAGGGATATCAACTTCTATCCGCTACAAAGAGCGCGTGTCTGATTCACCTTCGTTACTATATCTGATATTATTTCTTACCATCCAGATGGAAGTGATTAACGGTGATAAAATAAAAATTAACTTATAATTGAATATATTTACAGTTAATCTTATATTTAAAACAAAATAACATTTTTATGATAATCTTTTATACCGTACTGTATTGATATAACATTAGACATTGTCGGATTAGGTAGATGTTCCCCCGACATGTGTATTAGTAACATGTTATCGATAATACCGCAGCATCCGTACGTGTTAATA
The DNA here is from genome assembly GCA_022559845.1 of Amorphophallus konjac. NCBI lineage: Eukaryota > Viridiplantae > Streptophyta > Magnoliopsida > Alismatales > Araceae > Amorphophallus > Amorphophallus konjac. Next base: position 46,841 of record JAHNEJ010000083.1, read on the forward strand.
TTGCATCACAATAACGTATTATTACCTCTCTTGCTCGTGTGTTATTTGTAACGTAGCGGTGCCCCTCCGTTGAGGGAAAGGGTGATAGAAAATATAATTCATCGTACAGATAGGTTTCGCGACGAAAATAGACGACGAGACTGATTTAAATCGACTAATTTTCATAGTCTCTTCAAAGGAATATACAACAAAGACACGAGTCCCAACTAAAAATAAATAAAAATATTTTTCATTTTTCAATGTGGGACTAATCAACATAAACTCAAATCTTCTAAATTTTAAACAAATATTCCAACAAGGGGTCCAAAAAGAGGAAGAACACACACACAAATGTAGTGTCGAAGGGGGTCTCCCCCTCCGCATTCTCACTCGCCGAGGTGGGGGTCAGAGAGAGAGTATGTGTGTAAGTGCACATTGAAAAAGAGGTAATTTGACCATTTTTTAAAAATCTTTGATCGAGATGTGATCTCAAGAACTAAAAAAAACAAGTCTCTTAATAAAACAAATCTCTCAACAAAATAAAAGTGTGTTAGAATTTCTAGTGCACCAATATTAACAACCACGAGTTGCAGACCTAGTGACAGATATAGATGTAGAAATAATCACTGAACCAACTACACATGTACGATGTGAGATTGCACATTTTGATAATCAGCATACTCTCTATATGCTTCAAACTCGTTTCTCTTTTGTTTTGACCCATCTGAAATCCCCTTGTCCACTATATACACTCACACATACATAGGAAACTCACATTGACTAGCAATTTCTTTTAACGCAATATAAATTTTTCACGGAAAGAATTGCAAGTGAATATCACCATCTCCCGGATGTCTTTACAAGATAATCAAAACTCGTGCGCATCAAAATGATGAAAACTCGACAAACTTCTTGAAAGAGACTACCTCTTAGAACCCCACAATAAAGTTTGTATTTTTGCCAAGATATTAGAAAGCAATTTCCGCATGGAAGCTCACTTCAAGAGGAATACCTCAACATAGATTTGTTCATGACATCCGTAGAAAGGATAAGTTGTGTGATCGATAATCTAAAATGAACAAATCTATAGGTCAACATTTTAGAATGGGTAATAGAAAAAGAACTGCTTAACGACACACTTCTCAAAAGAAGATAACTCTATCCCAATAATATAGCAAGATAATTTTTAGTCATATTCTCCCAAACAAAGATCGGGAACAAGATCTCTGTCAATTCTTCCAACGCATAAACTTCTCTGAACCACAGGTTGTTCGAAGACACTTAGAGGAAGAACTATTACTAGAAGTAGCTGAGGAAGAAGAGCAAGACTCTACTGCAACTCTCAAACAACTCAGCCATATGATAGAAAAATGTAAGAATTGCCAAAAGAAAGCGATGGGTTTTTGTCCAACCCACTTAAAGTTGTTACAACAAATTGCAAAAGAATAAAAGTCGGACAGCACTGGACAACACCACAACCGCACGACTGTCTTTGAGTAGACCCTTCCAAACGGCAGCCATCATTATTATAGAAGAAGTATCTGTTCAACCACAAGTGTACCATTCTACGGTGTAAATAAAGATTCTCTCTCCATACTGTACCCCTAATAGTGTACAAATAGAAAGAGCATCTTGCGGCCTCTTCACAAGTGTAATAGTTACTTTGAAATGCTATAAATAGAGAGTGCTTTCAACCTTTAGAAAGTACGAGCATTTGTGAACAAAAACTCACAAAAAGGATAAAATAAGGCGTAACCATATCTCAACTATTGAAGTTCAGCTAAAACTAGTGCAAAAAAAATTAGAGGCTATCAAGCAACATTTTATCTCCAACAGAGGAGCGATCGAAGAATTAGAAAAAATAAGTAATATCAGCCCATGAGTCTAACTTGCGAATGCTGCGAGAATTTCCAGCCATTTTGGCAAAATGAAAGAGCTAGGATTTACCCTATTTATTGTCTTGCTTAAAGACCCCACTATTGTTGATAGTGACAAAGGCAAAAGTCCCACGATCAATATGATGAAATAAAAGCTTCCTAAAAAAGAAGAAGAGACTAGTCATAGATTCACAAACCATGTGATCATGATGGATATGGATATCGCAATTCTACATTTGGGCATAAACATAGAAAATGACGGTTTAAAAAATTCAAATTTTTGACGCGCAAGAAAAGAAGAACCTTCGGGCTCTACAAATTATCCAGAAAAAGAAAGTCATTTAGTAAAATTGTTACAAAGTCAGATGAATGTTTTGCCGACAGAAATAAGGGACATTATGCAAAAAATTGCTCCAGAAAAGTCCCAAAGCAAATTAGAGCAATGTTCCATGTTACAGAAGTTGACAAAGATTGAGATATGATAGAATCAAAAGAACAGCTCATGACAACATATAATCAAGGAGAAGTGATATACCGATTAGCCTCTGACTTCTCCAGCTCATCGGCATATTCAACCACTTCTTAAGATTAAGAAGAAAATCTTCACTTGCAGATGTTCCATTCCACCAATGATTTCTCATTTATAAATTTCGAAGAAGAGGTAGAACGGTTGAATCTCACGGACAATTCAACAATAACATCTATACTATCAACTTCTTCTGTCTATCATGATGTCGATGAAACATACTATTTTGAAATATTGCTCTCTTACGAGGAAAATGAGGAAAATTTCACTGACTCTTTTTATTACAACTTTCCTACAAAGGAAGTCAAAGCTCCAGTCACTTTTCATATTGATTAGAAAAGGTATTATATTCCATAAATTATTTTGTAGAAATCAAAGTCTTCAGTACCAGAACACCAGATAATGCAAATGTAATAAATTATCAAAATTACTGCCAATATTATCATTCCTACACATGTTGTTATTCATGGAACAGAACTGAAGAGGCGAAATCTCGCATTTGTATCCTGAGCGGGCTGTGGATCACCTGAAGATGAACTGCAAGACAGGGAAACGTATCAGAGGGCCCAGGGGGTTTCCCTGGGGTAAAACCCTCCGATGGCTAAGTCAGTAGAGCTGTGGTGGAAGCAATAATGGGGAGGAGAAAAGCTAGCGCGCGAGATTCCTCTCCACCAGAGGGTGAAGCGGATTGCTCAGGAGTTTGGGTATATGAGTACCTGAATGGCTCCCTTCTTCCGTCGGAGGGTAGCCCTGGTTTAAATAGTGTGCCGCCTTCAGGAGTCCTGCAAGCTGAGGGGTCTCCGGCGGGAGTTACGTCCTCAACGTGGGCTTTCATGGCCTTATCGTGGGAACGTTATCACCTTGAAGTCCGGCGGTTTCTTGACTCCCCTATCCGTTGGGGACTCTTGAACGGATGATATTTGGTCTGGCCGAGCTCCTGAAACGCCAGCCCTGTCCGGGCGATGGGCATAGTTCGGCGAAAGAGGGGTCGGATAGGTCGGCGAATGCCTGTCTCTCCCGGGCGGGGAAAATGGCTTGGGCCGGACCTTCCTTATGACCTGACCATTGTAGACACGCCATTCTTAACGTCTCTTGAGAAAGTCTCATATTACTATACGACGTCCCGCGACGGCTTACGCATTTCGAATCACTTGAGTACTTCCTTTTCTTGGGTCTTCTTCTGCCTTTTTCGGCATCCGGAATCGTCTCGTCACGGCATTCGGACGGCATCAACACCAGTCAGACGCATCAAGAGGTTCCGGAGCCAAGAAGGTGTCTGCCGGACAGCCGCCGATTGAGGACCCGGGTGGGTTTTAATGGGGGCGTCCAGGCCCCTGGACGCCCCCATATTTTTAATTTTATTTATTTATTTTTCTCAGGGCCCAAAACTAAATAAAAAATATATATATTAATGGAGGCGTCCAGGCCCCTGGACGCCTCCATAAAAAACAAAAATAAAAAATGTGTGTAAAATGCCAGTTGGCATAAAAAACAAAAAAATAAATAAAAATATATATATATTAATGGAGGCGTCCAGGCCCCTGGACGCATCCATAAAAATAATTATAAAAAAATCAAAATGCCAGTCTTGGCACAAAAGATAAATAAAAAAATAAAATAATATATTTATGGAGGCGTCCAGGCCCCTGGACGCCTCCATCAACTCTCTCACGGGCGCCGGCCACCGAACGACGGTTTGTCGTGTGTGAAAAAATCCAAATTATAGAGACGTCCAGTCAGCTGGACGCGCCCATTTCTGAATCACGAGGCGCCGCTCACAAAACCACGCGTTGTGCCAAACCGCGTGCGGCCGTCGTCGGTTTTCGGTGGACTTGTTTGAGGCGTCCGGGGCCCTGGACGCCTCCACAAAAGTATTCCAAAAAAATATATATAAATAGAATAAAATATTAATTCGGCCCTGATGGAGGTGTCCAGGGTCCTGGACGCCTCCACCCTCCGGAGCTCTATAAATAGAGGCCCACCCCCTCAGTTCTGGAGAGCTTCGAAGTGATCCGATAGGCTGCCGGAGCCCAGAGACTACGGAGTCATTTTCTAACCCGTGGGTTCTTTTATAGGTGGAGGTTCTGCCGGCTTCTCGGGTGCTCACGCTCACGAGAGGAATGTCGTCTTCATCCACCGCGCTTCCACGTCGTCCCCACGTTGCCGGAGCTCCGCCGGATTTCACGATCGGCACATTCAATAAGTCAATTCTTTCCTTTTCTTCGTAGTTCTTTTGCATTCATCATCTTGCATCCCCTATCCCCCTTCATAAGGGCGCCTTTTCTTATACACTTCTTACATCCATCATCTCATTTTCCTCCTACTCAAGTCCGAGAGGGGTTTAAAAGATAACACCAACCAGGTGTGTGTCTTGCCATCATTTCGTTATTTTTATCGCAAGGATTTGAATACTACATCTCCATCTTTCTAATCCACCTGTCATTTGTTTGTCATTGTTTTGCAAGGGTAGCCGAGGAAAGCCCTCTCCGTCGGCCGGCCGGAGGGAGAGGAAGAAGCAACCCGCCATCTCCCGCTCTTGAGGTAGGCGCGATCACCTTCTTATTTTTGGGGTCTTTTGGCCTCTGGCGATCACATATTGTTCTCGAGGCCGCGGCGAGTCACTTCCCCAATGGCCGTTTAAATTTCCGTTCTTATATGTTATATTCTTATCTATTCATGTTCTCGAGGCCGCGGCGAGTCACTTCCCCAATGGCCGTTTAAATTTTCGTTCTTATATTCTCTTTATATTCTGTTATATTCTGCTCATATTCTCGAGGCCGCGGCGAGTCACTTCCCCAATGGCCGTTTAAATTCACGTTCTTATACGTTATATTCTTATCTGTTTATGTTCTCGAGGCCGCGGCGAGTCACTTCCCCAATGGCCGTTTAAATTCCCGCTCTTTGTATTCTCTTTATATTCTGTCATCTTATTATCTGCTCATATTCTCGAGACCGCGGCGAGTCACTTCCCCGATGGCCGTTTCAATTCTTGTTATTTAATTCCTGCACCATTCCCGTCCCCCCGAGGTCGCGGCGAGTCACTTCCCGCTATGGCCGTTTAACCCTCATATCTTGCTATATCACACTTGTCCCGCTCGTCCTGCCGGAGCAATCTCCCGTGGTGGCCCATTCTCTCTCTTTTCTTATTTCTGTGTTGCAGCAAACAAACAAACAACAACATAAAAAAAAGGGGAGCCCGCGCGCGCTCCGCGTCTTCTCCGCTCTTCCCCGAACCGCGTGACGTCGCTCACAGATTGGCGATCACGGTGGGACCGCTACTGCTTCCTTTCGGCTACCCTTGCAAGTTCGGCACCATCCGTGCCTCTCCACCTTGGCGCCCGCGCGCGCCCCCGTTGTGCTCACGGCAACAGTGTCAGTTTTGATTGGTTGTTTGTTTATTACATGTCCGTTATTTCTGTTGTTTTCCCACTCCATATCTCTGTCAGCATTTCATTGCATGCATCCATCCCTCTTTTCTATCCTTTTTTTTTGTTTTTTTGAGGATCACCCTTTCCTGATGAAGGAAGGACTCTCCGTTTGGGAATTCCTCTCAACGGACTAGAATCTCCTACACTGGGACCTCCGTAAGTCCCCGACATCGAAGAATCTCCTCTTCGTTCACTGGGCTGGTTGTACCATTGAAGTTCCCCGGAGTTAGTCATTTCATTCGTGGTGAGACGAGAGACCATAGCTGACACGGCGGTGAAACAAAAACAAACTAGGGTCCTCATTTTGTGTGAACTTCGGATCTCGCTAAAAATACAAAAAAAATCATCAAAATCAAAACACAAAAAAGGGCGTAAAGGCATCCACTTGTTTGATAATCTCTGCTACCTACTTGCTAGTGTATGTTTTTATGTTCTGGGAAAACTGTGAGCATGTCTCACGAGTCTTTTGAGGAGAACCACCCTAGCCGTGGTTTGTCAGCCGACCCGCGAGTCTATGCTATGGACTCGGGTCCTTCTCATGACCCCTCGCATGAGGTGCAGGTTATTGCCGGGGACACCTCCCCACCACAGGATATCACTTCCTTACTGGGCGTCCTCGCCAACACGGAGCTTACCTCTGAACAGCTCCAGGCCTTCCAGGCCATTCTAAAGGGGAAATCTGTTTCCCCCACGCCCCAGGAGTCAACTCCGGCCATCGCACCTCTCCAAGAGTCCGTGCAGGCCATTCCATCTCCTTCGTTGGCGCAAGCCATCCAGTCTCCCTCGCTTCAAGGACAAGCGAGCCAACAACCACCCTCATTCCAGTTCCCATCACAATCTCAAACTCCCGTTGTTCCCCAGACACCGCTTCAGCCGGGGCCAACTGTCGGCGGTCCGACAGCTCCCTCTCATTCTGGGTTCCCCCCTCAAGTCTCCGGGAGACAGTTTCTCCCCCAGTGGCAAGTGCCACCTTCACCTCCAGAGGAGCTCGCCCAATCGCTCCTCAATAGGTTCAATCGCATGGACGGGCAGTTTCAAAATCTGAGAAGAATGGTGGACGTGAAAGCCACCCCGGAGGTTGCTTTGCCAATCCTTCCCGTCATTCATCTTCCTCCCTCCGAAATGCCCACCTACCGCAGATACAATGGTACTGGTAACCCCTTCATTCACCTCAAGGATTTCATGTATGAATCCTCATATTGGCAAAACGATCAGAGGTCCCTGGCATACCTCTTTCGGAGATCATTGGATGGTCCCGCGCTTGAGTGGTTCTATTCTCTGGAGCCCCGCGAGGCCGAGAATTTTGAAATAGTCCAGAGAAGGTTCTTGCAGAAATATAGGGATAGGGTCGGTCCCTCACTCTCCATTACCGACCTAGTGGCCGAAAAGATGAAACCCGACGAGGATTTTGTCCGATATGCTGATAGATGGAGGTCTCTCGCGGAAAGAATAAGGGATACCCTCTCCGAGCCCGAACAAGTGAAGATGATTGTGTCTAATGCAACCCCATAGTTCAGACATGTCATGGCCATGAATAAACTTACTACAATGAAGGAACTCTATGAAAGGGCCCAGTACATCCAAACCCAGCTAAAAGACTCCCCCATCATGAACATGTTTGAGTCGTCGAAGCCCAAAGTGGTTAGAAAGACAGGCGCTGGTGTCCCGGGCGGAGTCACAGAAGGGGTCGTTACAAATGAGCAAGTCAGTGCGGTCAACAATGCCAACTATGCAGTCAACCCAAGGCCTCCACAAATGCCCCGACTTCCCCTTCAACCAGGTCCTTTCCCTCTTCGTCCTCCACCCCAAAATAATCCACCCCAGGATAATATGCCTCCATTACGCCAACCCCAGCAACAACAACCCCAACCTCAGCAACAACAACCACCGCTTCAGTACAACCAAGTTTCACCCCCGGGGAACTATGGTCCCCAACAGCAACAAAGGAGGCCGCTCGGTCCCAAGAGAGCCTACTATCCACCATTGCCGGAAACCTTAGCAGACATTTTTAATGCCCTCATGGCATCAAACCAACTCGCCCTACCCAGAGAAAGGCCCGCGTGGCCCCCAAATGTTGATACCTCCAAATACTGTGTCTACCACAGGCAGCCGGGACACACAGTAGATTACTGCTTCCATTTCAAATATTACATCCATATCCATGATATGAATGATGAACATCAAATAGATTGGGATGAGATGAGACGATACGTCGCGGCTCTCGAGGCTAGGAGACCCCCTCATAGGCCACAGCAGCAGTTACAACAGCAACAACAACCACAACAGCAACAGCAGGCTCAGCAGGCCCCACAACAACAGCCCGACATGGGCATAATCCAGAATCCATTACCGGAGCACCAACAGCCCAATCATCAGGTTAACCACATCTCCTCCTTCCCGGAAGTCGGGAGAGAGTAGGTGTGGCACCAGGAAAGTACCTCCATTCTTTCTACCTCCAACCCTATCGTCATGCAACCCCCTCACCTTGCCCGGGTAGCACCTCTCTCTCATCAACCCGCATCAGTATCACCATCACCATTTCCACTACCATTACGCCCTCTCATCCGCACCCCGACCTCCTATCAACCGACACTCTCCACTACGCCTTCACACCCTCTTATCTTCTCTCACTCCCCCACTTTACCATCCACCTCTACTACATTTACCCCTACGCCTTCTAAACCCCTTATCATCCGTCAACCATACATAACCCCGTCTTTCTCCACCGTATCACCACTAATGCCTTCAAAATCACTCATTAACCATCACCCACCTCAAAATCATTGCCCACTTCAAGCCCTACCCACTCCTACTTCGTCTCCACCGCCACCTTCTAGACCCCTTATCCTTCATAATCCGCGCAATATCCCCTCTACCTCCACCATGCCGCCACCTAACAAACCCCTCATCAGAATCCCTGCTCCCGTCATCACCCCTGCTTCATCAACCATTCCTCCACTACTACCCCTCAAACCCCTGTTAAAACTCACTGCTACCCCCACAGAGGTACAAAAGCCGCAGGCAATGGTGCTCCGGAGTGGAATGATTTTTCACAGGGTTTTCCCCCACAACAGTCAGAATCCCGAGCAATCTCAGCCAGAGAAGGATGATGCAGAACAACCAGAAAGAGCTATCCCTGGAACACAGTATGATCTATTAAAACACTTGGACAAGACACCTGCCCGGATCTCCATCCTAGAGCTACTTCAAAGATCCACATCCCACCAGGCGGCCTTGATGGAATATCTTCAAAAGGTCATGGTTAATGAAGACCTCCCCGTGGAGAAGATTTCGACCGTCCTGACCCCAACAGACACACAACCGGTCATCATGTTTCACAACTACGAGCTCGCTCCCAAGGAAGCTCGGAAATATGCATTGTGCATTTCAATAAAAATTAATGGGGTATCCATAAACCCGTGTCTTGTGGACACGGGTGCATCCATAAATGTGATCTCCATGAGCACTCTTCAGTTGTGTGGGGTCAACGAGGAACAAATAAGACCTTCCTCGATCACAGTCACGGCTTATGACAATAGCAAAAGGCCGTCGCAGGGGATGATTATTCTGAAGGCAGAACTAGGCCCCATGTCAATTCCCACGGAATTCCATGTCCTCGACATGGACCCCACATTCAAGGCTATACTGGGTCGCCCTTACATCGAAGCCATGGACGCTGTGCCTTCCACCAACCATCAGTGCCTGAAGTTTCCCTACAATGGGAGAATTATTAAAGTGGTCAGTACACCTGTCCTTCACACAGTGGATGCTATCAACACCTCTCTGCCTTCTATTTGGCCGTCTCATCGGCCCATATTGTCACTGCTGGACGTACGTGATCCATCTCATGTTCCACTAGCACCAAAGGAGCCGGTCAGGGCAACCACAACATCATGTCTCCCTTTTCACTCCAAAGGTTGGGAGATTATGAGGAACACCGGCTATCAACAAGGAAAAGGTCTGGGCGCACAGTTACAGGGTATGCTCAAACCGCCAAAGGAAATTAGGCCGAACCGCAGGTTTGGCCTAGGCTTCAAAGGACCGTTCAAGGCAGATTGGAAGCCCCTCACGTGGACTCTATCAAACCACTTCAACAGAGGGCCCGTTATTCAGATGGGAGATCACCCACGAGAAGCACATGGGGGATCACATGCTGTATATTTGGCTGAAAAATGTCCGAGGATCACCAAAAGAGGCAAGATCAAAGATCCGGAATGCGAGTGGGACAAATGGTTCGACATACGGGACATTTCCGTTGCACTGGAAAGGATGTTCTCGTCTCCGCAGCTTGAAGGACCACCATTGATCTCCGAAATACTAGAGAATATTACCACTCTTGCCAAGGTTCCAAACTATCCTCGTCCTCGCCAGAAGGACCCTATCATCAACGGATCTTCATCCGTCCTCAACATTGCCATCGACGGCTCATTAGCCGCCATCTTCTCCATCCACTCGTCTCAGCCTTTGCTGATATCTTCTTCCTGGGCCAGACAATTGTCTGATGATCTTCCCAGATCCCCTTCTCTGTTTACATACCTACGCGGGCTTTTCAACCCGCGCCAGGTCTTCAACCATGATCTGCTATATGAGCCTCACAATCCTCTAGCCATAACCACTTTCCTCTCTCCTCCAATCTCTTTTCACTGCTTTGTCATTAAAAATGAAAACGAAAAAAAAACGTCAATTTTCAAACTCCCCAACAACACATCTTCGTTGAGGAAACCTCCTACATCTCCCACAGGTGCGTACCGCCTTGCGGACCACCCGTCCAAGGTCCAATGAGCGACCTTTTCTACCCCTCCTCTGAGGGGTCTTCTCCTGTACATTCTACACCATCCTCTTCATCTTCCTCTTCTTCTGTAAATATTGTCAGTCAATCTAGGAATGATAGGCCAAGGGTAGTACCTAGGAAGAAATCCAAGGGTAGGCAGATCCCTCGTCGATTCCTTCTGGATTTGGCCGCCAGGTGTCAGGCCCTTCTTGCCATCCCCCAGTTGTTAGAAAAACCCATTTAGCTACCCGAAATAAAATGCGAGGGCGACTGTGCGTCTAATGAAGGGTATGGAGTCTACGAGATAACGGATGAAGAATGCCCCACTGAAGAGGAGGGTGAAGAATATGAGGATGCGGCGGGCGCATACGCTAGTGGAATGAGGAGATTCGACGAGCCGTCAACCGCCGTAGAAGAATCCACCAAAGAAGTCAACTTGGGAACTGAGAAAGACCCTAGGATCATCCTCATAAGTGACAACCTACCACCCTCTGAAGAAGAGGCATTAATTGAGGTTCTCAAGGAATATAAGGACACATTTGCATGGAACTATGAGGATATGCCAGGTCTGGATTCAACCTTGGTCGAACACCGTTTAATCCTAAAACCAGGGTCCATCTCGCTAAAACAAAGGTTAAGGCGTTTCCACCCTCATATGGCTTTGAAAATGAAAGAAGAGGTCGATAAGCTCCACAAAGCCAGGTTCATTAGAGTCGTTCTTTATCCTCAATGGGTGGCGAACATTGTCCCGGTCATGAAAAAAGATGGGAAAGTCAGGATTTGCATCAACTTCCGGGACCTTAACCGCGCGTGTCCAAAGGATGATTTTCCCTTACCTCACATTGATGTGCTGATTGATAACACGGCAGGCTACGAAACCCTCTCTTTCATGGATGGATTTTCAAGATACAATCAAATTCGTTTGGCAGAAGATGATCAGGAAAAGACGTCATTCACTACCCCTTGGGGAACATATTGTTACGTGGTCATGCTGTTCGGATTAAAGAATGCTGGAGCTACTTACCAAAGAGCGATGATGGCCATATTTCATGACATGATGCACATATATCTGGAAGTGTATGTGGATGACTTATTGGTAAAATCAAGGACCAGGATGGAACATCCAGAAGTTTTGGCTAAGGTCTTGCAGAGGTCAAGGGAGTTCCAACTGAAAATGAACCCGAAGAAGTGTGTGTTTGGTGTGTCGTCAGGTAAATTGCTGGGGTTCATTGTGAGCAAAAGAGGGATCGAGATAGATCCCGACAAAGCCAAGGCTATCAGGGATATGCCGCCTCCCAAGAATTTGAGGGAAGTCCGAGGTTTAATCGGGAGGTTATAGTTTATTCGTCGGTTTGTGTCCCAACATTCACAAAGGTGTAGACCTCTCTACGAGTTGACCAAGCCAGGAGTAGAATTCCACTGGAATTCTAAATGTCAGAAAGCTTTTGAAGGGTTAAAGGAATATCTGGCTAGTCCACCCGTTCTCATTCCACCCAAACCGGAAAAACCTCTGATCCTTTACGTCTCAGTCTTGGATGACTCCGTAGGAGCCGTCCTCGCACAAGCTGATGAAGAAGGCAAGGAACGGGCAACCTATTACTTGTTCAAACTTCTCAATCCCTGTGAGAAGAAGTACATCGGCATGGAGAAAACCTGTGCTGCCCTCATTTGGGTAGTGCAGAAATTGAAGCACTACTTCTTGGCTCACGAGGTCCACTTGATTGCTCGAATGAATCCTATCAAATTCCTTCTGGAGAAATCTGTCCTTACGGATAGATTAGCACGCTGGCAAAGTTTTCTCTCTCAGTTTGACATCGTCTACGTCCAGCAAAAGGCGATTAAAGGCTATGCCATAGCCGAGCATCTCGCTCACTATCCTCTTCCCTAGTTCGATCCCGTCCAATCAGAGTTTCCAGATGAGGAACTAATGTCCATCAACTAATCTGATGAGCCAATGTGGACGCTATATTTTGATGGAGCTCTGAATTCTCAAGGGAGAGGAATCGGCATCGCCCTCCTGTCGCCTGAAGGCCTCACATTCCCATTGGCATACCAACTCAAATTTCCAGTCACCAACAATATAGCTGAATATGAAGCTCTTCTAGCTGGCCTAGAACTCGCTCATTCTTTTCGTATCACTGAGTTACGAGTCGTAGGTGATAGTCAACTTATTCTTCGCCAGGTGCTCACTAAATATCGCACTCGCGATCCCAAACTCAAGCCATACCAAGAACTCACTGCTGCCTTTGCCAAACTGTTCGCCAAACTGATCTTTGTTCATGTCCCTTGTCATCAGAATATTCTCGCCGATGCCCTCGCCTCGTTGGCATCATCCATAAGGTTCCCTCTAGGAAGATGGTTTAAGTCCATTTTCATCTATAAACTTCACGCCCCTGCAATCGATGATGCTTCCTACGTAAATATCAAAGACAGGATAGCAAGGAAGATCCTACAGGAAGATATCCGTGAGAAGAGGGAAATCATGTTGGCAGAGGCCGAAGAAGAACTGGCTGATGAAGAGAAACCATGGTTCTATGAAATTGTCAAATACTGCCAAGATCAGTCTTATCCTGAAGGGGCCACCATAGAGGACAAGAAAGTCATAAGAAGGGTGGCTCAAAAATATACTTTGGTTAGAGGTCTACTCTATAGGAGGAGCCTTACCGGTATTCTGTTAAGATGTCTTGGTGACGATGAGGTTTGGAAATGTGTAGAGGAGACGCACTCGGGTGTGTGCGGTGGCCACGTGAATAGTCAGATGCTCGCCAAAAAGATCATTCGGCAATATTTTTACTGGCCCACCATGGAAGAGGATTGTGCTGTCTATGTCCGTAGGTGTGTCAAGTGTCAACTTCACGCCGATAAAATCCATTCACCATCTTCCTCACTTCACCCAATATCCTCCCCGTGGCCTTTCTCCATGTGGGCATTCGACATCATTGGTCCCCTTGGTGATCCCAATTCCCTCACCAAGCAGAAATCTTTCATCCTTACTGCGACGGAATACTTCACCAAATGGGCCGAAGCCGAAGCTTACGCGGAAATCAAGGCGTCAACAGTCTGCAAGTTCATCATGAAGAACATCCTCGCCAGATTCGGCGTCCCAAGCACAATCGTCACCGACAATGGGCCACAATTCATTTCTCAGGACCTACAGGACCTCTGCAAAAGGTACGCAATTGCATTGTATCATTCATCGCCTTATTACCTACAAGGTAATGGCCAAGCGGAGGCCACCAATAAAACATTGCTCAAAATCATCAAAAAAACCTGCGAGTCTAGTAAGTTTTCAGACTGGCCAGAAAAGCTTATCGAAGCTCTATGGGCCATCGCACTTCAATCCGTACCCCCACCGGGCAGACTTCATTTGCCCTTACTTATGGTATGGAAGCGGTAGTCCCGTATGAGACTCTGATCCCTTCTCTCAGGGTACAATTGGACAGGGAATTTCCCCTCGACGATCGTCGTAATTCACTCCTCGCCCAGTTGGAACTCTTGAATGAGAAGCGACTGGCCGCTGCCGAACACGCGCGTGTGTATCAAAATAGACTCGCTCGCTTTTATCAAAAGAAAGTCGTTGAGAGAAAATTCAAAGTCGGTGAGATGGTAGTAAAAAGAATTTTTGTCAAACCTGGAGGTCCGCGTTCTAAGCTCCAACCCAATTGGGAAGGACCATTTGTAATTCAAGCCGTGTACCCTGGCAACGCCTACAAGCTAATCAACGCCGAAGGGACCGAGTTATCCCACCCTTAGAATGGGCTTTATCTTAAGAAATACCACCCTTAGCACAAAACAAAAAAAATGATGAAAAGATAAAAACATCAAAAACAAAGGAATATTGAAAACCACTAAAAATATGGAAAATTCAAAATGCCAATGCCCGGTAGTCACCATGTAGTTAAGTCCTTGCATCTAACCTTCATGTTAGGATAGGGCCCATTAAGGCTTGGTAGGTACCGGGTCTTGGTTTGCCAGAACCGTGGAAATCCCTGTCCGACCACGTCGGCCTATGCTCGCTCGAAGGAAGCTGACACGTGCTCACTTATGTATTTTATTCAAAAAAAGTCGGTAGCATCACCTACGGTGGGGCTCCACCCAGAAGATCTCCGGAAGCTGTAATCTTTATTCTTTTCTCTTCGACCAAATGAGACAGTCGGCGCCCTTAAAACGCTGAGCATGAGAAACCGAAACTCAAACCCCAAGGGCAAGAGTAGGATCCATTTCCTCGAGCATCGATCAGAGCACGAGAAGAGGGCAGTGTCCCCACAGGCATACAAAAAGGGAGCTCACAAACGTCAAACGACTATATCTCCCTCACAAAAAGAAATACAAAATCAAAATCAAGAGAAAAGCCTGGTCGTGACCGTGCCTGTTGCGATAAACGGAACCCCTCAAAGCAAAAGTCTGAATCCACAAAAGGGGCCGTGGAATGTAAATGCTCGAGATTTGGTCCGAAGTTATCTGAAAGGAAAGAGTTAATGGGCCCTTATTCGCTCGCCGGGTTAACGGCTTTGCCAGTCCTCTCAGGAGGTTTATCCCCTACACTCTTCCTTCTCCCTCTAAAGATGAAGGTTCGATGGAGTTTCTGAAAGGTGAAAACTGCCCAGGGTCTGCGACCTTATTTTAATATACACATTTGGTTGCCTACTTTGAAAAGTAAAAGCTATCGCTGCGAAGGAGTCTCTGTGTTTCTGGCTGGTCAAGACCCCTGTTTACCACCTTGATGTCTTCTTGTTTAACCTCGGGCTTAGGCCAATGCAAGCGCGTCACCTATGGGTGCAACGGCGTCTGATTTCGGGTCAGCGTCGCGCGGTTGGTCGTTAGGGTTCCAGGGTGTTCCATCATATACCATCTAGAGTTGTGAGGAAACAGACCCGGGTCGGACAAATCTTTTACCTCAAACATCTTTTGGGTGAATCCCTGTGGTCGGAAGCAACTGGGAGCCTAAGCATGGCATGACGGTGTTGTCATCAGGGTAAGTCTTAGCCGGCGGGATCATCATTCGAGTGGTCTAGAGGCCCAAATCAACCTAGATGTGCACTTAGGATACCTGGGAGGTTAGTAAGAAACCCCTGTTCTCACGAAGGTTAGGTGCCATTTGAGTGCTTGCCGGGCGTTAGCAATAAAAATTTTTTATAATAAAAGCAAAAAAAATGGAAAAGAAAAGAAAATACATATTTGCAAACAAAAATAAAAAAAATCTTTTTTATGATAAAACAAAAAAATGCTAAATATAAAAAAAAGAAAAACAAATCAATTTTGCATGATTGTATTTGCGTGCAGCATCTCACTTTAATACCGCTTGCATTCGTGTGTTTGCATGTCGCATTTATCATCACCACTTCTTTCCCTTGCCTTCGTTAAAATAAAGGCTTGGCCCCTTGACCAGTTATCAAAGACAGTCACAGTGACCATTTGCTTATTGAGCAAGGGGCCAAGTCAGAACAGAAATTCTGATTTGTTTGTTTCAGTGATATATGCAAGGATTCAGGCAACTGAAGCAAAGGTGAAAAACAAACAAACCGAATCTTGTATTTTATTCCAAAAACCAAAAAAATTACATCAAGTTCCGCCCTCTCTCTCTGCATTACTCGTCCCACTACTCTCCGGGCAAAACACTCTCAAAGGTGCTACCCAACTACGAAAAGCGGTACTCCTACCGCTCTGTACTCCTCTTCCTATTCCCGCATCCCGGCGTTGATCTACGGAAGCAGCAGAGAAGCTACCAACACGAAAGCCACGCTCTCGTGCTCTTCGGTAGCGCTCATCACCATCTCTCAGCCACTGTTCAGCAAGGCCAAGGCTGATTCGGAGTTCGAATAGTTGGGCCTCCATGGCCCTTCGTTCCTCCCTTTCAGTCAATCTGTTGGCTCTTTCTCTCTCCGCGTCTCTTTCTCTCTCTGCACGTTCTCTCTCACGGTCTTCCCTCTCCAACTGGAGAGTGATCCTCAGTTCCACGGCATCCCTAGAGGAGTCGTCATCAGGATGACGCCGCAGTTCCCTCTCCAGTTCTGCTATCCTAGCCTCCTTCTGCGCAGCTTGGGCAAGCGCTCCTTCCGTCTCCTTTTCCTGCCAAATGTACCATCTCAGATACGCGATAAGGCGTAAACCAAGAGAACCCAACACTGAAACTTTTACCTGTATACAGAGCATCCCTTCTGCCTCTGCGGCACGCTGCGTGGCATGAGCAAGTTGCTCATGAAGCGAGTCAAGTTCTGAGGTGGGAATCCACAAGCTGGAAGAGGCACCACCCACTCCCATCGCTGGGGAAGCCGCGCCAATCTGGGCATGCTACGGCCGCGTGAATTAGCAGCCAACATCTGGAATCTGGGGTTTTAATTAGGAAAGTACTGTACACCTACCAAGGCGCTCGTAGCTCCGCGGGCATCACCCGACTGTTGTTCCATCTCTGCCAAGCGAGTTCGTAAATTCGCTATCATGGCATCCCGGACATCCTGCAGCCTTACAAGTCAGCATTTTCACCAGAAAACCAAGAAAAGGAGAAAGAAAAGAAGAGAAAAGGGGAAACCTACCTCCACAAGTCCCCGGGGTTGGAACCGTTCTGCGTACTTTGTCCTATATAGACGCAAGTAGTCCTCGCTATCCCGCGCCTGTGATTCTACAATCGTGCCACCCCGTTGCCAGTCCTCGTACTGTTCGGGGAATCGCACGTGCCAGTCAATGCAGGTCGCCGGTCCCCGCGTCTTTCTCCCGACACGAGGTGGCGCCGCTGAATCCACCCATTCTTGAGCCAGTCCTAAAGTCCTCATAACTAATCGTAGCCGAAGCGGCTCGATTTCATTCAGGCAGTGCATCCACAGTTCCCGTCCGAACCGGGCACGACTTGCTAGAACCCACGGCTGGTCGGCATCGACCATGTCTGAGTAGGGCCTCCAGTTTACCATCGCTGCAGGGAACTCCTGTAGCTCCCGCCTTAGCACCATCAGTTGGTAGGTTAGGGGTGCCGCACTCATGATGGGCTCCCACCGCCTGGCTAACGGCACCACCACGGGTCGCCAATGCCGAGCTCTCCCCATAGGGAGGTAATAATAGCTCCACAGCTGCTCGGCGCAAGTCATCAGTACTTTGTAAAAACACAAAAAAATACAAAACAAGCAAAACCAAAAAAATACCTGGATGAATGGTGTGAAACCACTCACAGTCATCTCACGATCCGTTTCTTGGAATAGGCCTGCAAACAAGTGTGCCAGCATGGCGGCTCCCCAGGCATAGTACCCTACTCTTTCAAGGTCTTATAGCAGCTCCAGGAAGCAACATTGGATACCGTCCCCTTTCGAGCTCAGTACCAATCTCCCCAAAAGGAAGAGAAATCTCCTCAAATCTATGTTGCATCTTTCCCAGTTGCCGAAATCTGTGCAGTACACGGCACGACATCCTATTTCCATCCTTTCCATGAACTCTTCTGAGGATTCATCGTCCCACCGACGAGTGTCGGTGAGCCCTAATGCATCCATCAGGGACGCCCTAGCTACCGACCTGTTTTTCCGACCATCTAGGTCCAAACCCAGTAACTTCTGGGCACCTTCTCTGTAGTCCGCGTAAGTGACTCCGGTCACTGCCTCGCCCTCTACCTTCAGGCTTGTGATCCGGACCACATCCTCCAAGCTGGGCACCATGTGCCCCCACGGACCACATCCCGAAGCGGCCCTTCCTCCTCCATGGACGCCGTTCCGTGCTCTGACGCGTCCCTCCTCGGGCGAGGAGTTCCTCGTCCCTCTCCACCTTCACCATGATCGGGCCCACCGAACTCCATCAATCAAAAGAGGAGGAAGACGAAAAAGGGGCAAGCGAGCTTCGGCGGAAGGCGGGCTCGTTTGCGGGTAAGGCACGGGAGAAGAAAGGCCACCCGGCGTCTTAAATTTGAATTCAAGGACTAAGACGCGTCCTCACGCCTGGACGCGCCCAAAAGAAAGAGAAAGGAAACAGAATCCCCCCGTGCAAAGCGTAGTTCCCCGCTGTTCAGGGCAAGGTCTCGTGGAGCGTGCCTCGAAGGACAACTCAGTGCAAAGAAGAAAGTGTGGGAGAGAGAAAAGTACACACAACACAAGAAAGCCATTTTCATTTCATATAATAGCCGAAAATACATCATATAGTGAGAAGGGTGACGTGTACAAGCAACTCTCTAACTCTCACCATCACCCTCCTGGTCATCTCTCTCCTCCCTCCTCTGACGGGGATCCCTAGGGGGTCTCTGCGAACCCTGAGAAGCCGTGCTCGCCTCGCCCTGCGGTGGCACTCCAGCCTCGAAGGCGCGACGACGCTCCTCGGCCGAAGAAACCAAATAGCTGCCCATGGAAAAAGAACCAGACTGACGAAGTCGCGCCCCGCGTTCCTTCGCCCTCTGGTACCGCTCCTCGCTCTCCCGAAGCCTCCCCTCCGCCGTGCCGAGACTCAATCGGAGCTCCAGCAGCTGGGCCTCTAGAGCCCTCCTCTCGGTCTGATCCCGCTGTCGCTCCTCCCTCTCTCTCTCCCTATCCCTCTCCCTCTCTCTCTCCACGCTCTCCCTATCCCTATCCCTCTCCTCTCTCTCCCTCATCGCCTCTCTCCTCGACAGCTCGAGGGCGATCCGCAGATCCACTACGTCGTGAGGGAGCTCCTCAGCCTCCCGTCGACGCTCCTCCTCCAGCTCTGCAATCCAGGCATCACGCTCCGCGACCCGAGCGTCGCGCTCCTGCTCGGCACGAACGGCACGCGCCAGGGCCTCCCAAATCTCGGCCATCTGTCAAAACACGCATGCACCATAAGAGAACAACCGTGATAGAAGGAAAGCAGCCAGAAGAGAGTCAAGGTCAGGCAAGCACTCACTCGAGCCTCGCGGTCACGCTCGGCCTCCTCAGCCCGAGCCACCGCATACGCCAGCTGCTCCTGGAGGGCAGAAACCTCCGGAGGAGGGCCCCGCGAACTGGAACCCGCTCCACCAGCCGTCCCGGCTGCCGCTGTCAGGTGGGCCCGCTGAAACACGGGGCAAACGTCAGTCAAAGGCTAAGCATCAAAAATCCAGGTCACAAAAAAATACATCGCATAAACTCACCAGGATCTCCAACTCCTGTCGGATGGCCACCAACTGTCGCCTGGCGTCCGCCAACTGGGCCCGCAGGTCGGCGATCATGGTATCACGAGCATCCTGCATTGCACGTAAGTTAGTACCACATGCATATACATATATAAAGGTGAAGCAGTTTCATTTCACTTACCCCTGCCATACCACCCAAGGAGAGGTGGTCCCCGTACGTAGCTCGGTACCGTCTCATGTAGTCTGTGCTGTCCTGTACATGGGACACCACTGGGACCCTGCCCTGCTGCCAGTCCTGGTACTGTGCTAGGAAGCGCGTACGCCAGTCCACAACCTTCGCCTTCCCCTTAGTCTTCCGCCCAATGCGGGCCGGCTCTTCTACATCAACTCACTTCTGGGCCAGCCCCAACGTCCTCATAACCAGCCTCAGCCGAAGCGGCTCGATCTCGTTCAGGCAATGGACCCACACGTCCCGCCTGAAACGAGGAAGACCCGCTACAACCCAAGGCTGGCCAGCGTCACCCATGCCCAGGTAGGGTCTCCACACCACCTGCATCACCATGCATATATCATGATAGTCACATGCATAAAAACACAAAAAATCATACGCATCATACCATGGCCTCGGGATACTCTCTCAGCTCCCGACGAAGCGACGCCAGCTGGTAGCCGTGGGGTGCTGCAACCACGACCGGCCTCCACCGCCGCGCCAGAGGCAAGGCCCTCCTGTTCCCATGCCTAGCCCTCCCCATCGGGAAATAGTAATAGCTCCACACCTGCATCCATCATACATCATTAGTACAATAATTGCATATTCAACTGTGGGAATGCATAAATAAAATGTTTACCTAGAGAAAAGGTGCGAAGCCGCTGACTGTCGTCTCCTTCTCCGAAGTCTGGGAGAGATCAGCAATCAAATGGGCAAGCAGAGCCGCTCCCCACGCGTAGTGTCCCACTCTGTCCAGATCCGCCAAGATCCCGAGGAAACGGCAGTGGATGCCATCCCCCTTCGTCCCCAGCAGAAGGCGGCCCAGGAAGAAGAAAAGAAACCTCCGAAGGTCTAGATCCACCAGCTCCCGCTCACTCGGATCCTAGGTAAAAGCAGCGCGAGCGTCCCCCTCTAGTCGAGCCAAGAACTCCGCTCCAGTCTCGCTAACCCGCTGGCGCGGGTCGATGAATCCGAGCGCCTCCATGATCTCCACTCGGCCAACTACCCTGCTGTCTCTATCAGTCACGCTCGTCTCTAACCACAGCAGGTCCAGGGCATTCTCTCGGTAGTTGGGGTAGGTGACCCCCTGACTGCCTCTCCGTCAACTCGTAGCCCGGTAATCCGAGCCACGTCCTCCAGTGTCAGCACCACGTGTCCCCAGGGCATCAGAAACGCCCGGCTCGGTGCGTGCCACCGCTCCCTCAGTGCCTGGATAAGAGGAAGGTCGAGCCGGAAGGGCTCGATCCTAAGGAAAGCTCCAAAGCCCATGGCGTCCACACGCGCCCTCTGGAAGTCCGACAGCCCACGGTATGCTGCCACCACTAGGGACCAGCTGATCCGTCCCTTCATCACGCCCTGCACACCACAAAACCAACAGATAACACATCAGCATCATGAATAATAATAAACAATAACACTGTATATACTACTTATTTATTTTATTTTATTTTTCTTTTTAAAATATTTATTTTTTTGTGGAGGCGTCCAGGCCCCTGGACGCCTCCTTTCCATTTCCTTTATTTTCTTTTATTTTTAGAAAAACCCCAAAACCAAAAGAAAAAAAAATATTAATAATATATATATTATAATGGAGGCGTCCCAGGCCCTGGACGCCTCCTTATTTTTAATTATATTTCTATTATTTTCGTAAATAAATAAAAAATAAAAAAAGAAAAAGAAAATGTGGAGGCGTCCAGGGCCCTGGACGCCTCCTTTCCCTCACTCCCCGGCCTTCTCTCACAGCCTCTCACCCGTCCGTTTAGCCTATTGAACCACAGAGTGAGAGTTCCGAGGGGCTTACTGGATCGTGCTCGTCCTCTCCCGCGTCGCCAGCGTCCACTGCAGCCACCAAGGCCAAAGGAAGAGCCTCCTCACCCGCGGCAATCTCCTTCGCCGCAGCAGCCTCCTCGGCATCATCCCTCAGCCTCCTCGGACGACGAGCCCGTCGTTTCCGCTTCTGTGGACCCTCGCTCGATCCTCCTCGCTCCATTGGGACGAAGAATGGGTCGTCTCGATTGACTGGGCGGTTTGAATGAACAGTAATTGAGCAAAGGGCCCCCCCATATATATAGAATCCAGCCTCTTTGGGGCGTCCAGGCGCCTGGACGCCCCCATCTTTTTTATTTTTTTTTTCAAAATTCAAAAAATTTGGGGCGTCCAGGCGCCTGGACGCCCCCAAAATAAAAAATAAAAAAAAATAATAAAATAAAAATTAGGGGCGTCCAGGACCCTGGACGCCCCCAAAACAAAAAAAACTAAAAAAAATAAAAAAAATAAAACATAGGGGCGTCCAGGCCCCTGGACGCCCCTATAATAAAAATTTTTTTTTAAGAAAAAGATAAGAGTATGTATAATCCAAATAAAAAAACACAAAGAAAAAAAATAAAAACCACAAAAAAGATGGTGAACCCCTTCATAATTCCCTCCAAATAGTCATCGTCTGGTGACCCTCTCAGGGCGTCCATGACCCACTCCGCAAGCTTTTGGAGATCGATCCCCTTTTGAGTACGGACCTTTCTGGCTGCGTCGGGAGGCATGAAGCTTCCAAGGACGCTTTCAGAAGTCCCCTGTGTCAGCATCCGCATAGCCTTCACCTTCCCGTTACTCTTGAATTTCTTCAATCCGAGCAGAAGTTCCACCTCCTCGAGGAGGATGGTCACCTCGAAGGTCGGGAAGATAAAAGTGTGGGTCTGGGGATGCCAGATCTCCACTAGTGCGCCCATAGCCGCCCAGTCCATACGAATCTTCTCATAGTGTTTGGCTTGAATAAGGAGCCCCTGCAGATGCCACTTCGAGAGTATGGCCCTCATGCCAATGGAGATGTTGGAAGTTAGCTTTCAAAGCCATGGCAGTTTGGAAAACTTCCTCGGGCCTGGGAAGAGTGGATATGACTAGAAGAGAAAAGAAAGAAGAAGAAATGAAGGAAGTAAGAAGAAGGTTCACATGGAAAATTTGAAATGAATCAGCTTACCATATGCGACAAGATCGTCCCACTCAGATGACCCTCGAGGTCAGAGAGTCGCCTGATCTCGCTGCTAGGCCTGCTCCTCTTCATAACGCGGGAAGACTCCCCTTCCATCCTGAAAATCTCTAGATTCTCCTCTCTTTCCTCTCCTGAGCTTCCAAAACCCACCTTGGTGCATTTGAATGAACTAGCATAAGGGGAGTTCTTATAGGAAGGGAAGATTGCTACAGGATGGAACATGTCACATCAGTGGTCATTGTCAAAATTTTGTATGGATCTCCTTTGTACTGTGGTGCGATTCTGCTATGATTCTGCTACTTTCTGATGTTGCTAACCTTTGCTGGCCTGTGCAGGTTTTACTAACAGACATCTTTATCATATCTCCTGTCCCACCTTTCAATGGTTGATCCCACCTTGTCATGTATCATAGTATATGATACATACGCTACTAGAACATGTCAAGGACCTTGCGGCCCGAACGAATCTGGGATTTGAGTTCCCCTTCAACAAAAACGATGATGATCCCGGGAGAATTTGGGTTGTACGGATAGGCTGTTAATTTGTGGTAGCATGGGGACGACGGTTCCATTCAGTGAGTTGGTGCGCGGATAAACGGGCCCCAGCCCAGTGTCGGCTCACCGGATCGGTATCCTGACCCGTTCTTAACAAGTTGACAATATTATCCTTGGCTATTTTCTATTTTAGTTTGTTTTAAATTTTTCTTTAAACCCAGCATGCATATGACTTTGATTTATTGCGGAAGATCATTCAAGTGATTTGATTGTGAAAGCCGTTGTGTTTCAATTCCCACAAATATGAGATATTCCACTCCGAATGAAATACTGAGTTTCCTTGAGACAGCCCTACGCTGCTCTTCCAAAGGAGACCCTTGTTTGGACAGACCCTCAGATATTCCTTTACTTTTGACCTTGTTTGACCCACCTTGGCCGCAGCACTTCCACATTGGCTGGTAACCGCTCCCCAAAAGTGAAACCTGCAGGTTTATGACCCATGTACTTCCACACCGAGAAGTTGGTCTCTTTTTTTTCGTGCCTGAGCACACATCTCACCCTCCCTTATTTGATCTCCGTCCGAACAATCGTCTAGATTTGAAAGACCTTCTTCAAGGTCGCCTCATTGAAACTCCAAGAAAGATTCCAAACAGTAACGTGTCTCATCACACCTTGGCATCAACTTATCAGTCCGCTCCCACTTCATTTCACTCCACTTCGATACCATTCCACTACGTGTCGCTCCCTTGCAAAGCAGACGCCAAGACGGGGCAGCTGTAGACACGCCATTCTTGACGTCTCCTGAGAAAGTCTCATATTACTATATAACGCCCCGCAACGGCTTACGCATTTCGAATCACTCGAGTGCTTCCTTTTCTTGGGTCTTCTTCTGCCTTTTTCGGCATTCGGAATCGTCCCGTCACGGCATTCGGACAGCGTCAACACCAGTCAGACGCATCAGGAGGTTCCGGAATCAGGAAGTAGGGGTGGGCATTATTCGGGTTCAACCCGAAAACCAAACCGAACCGAACGATTTGGTTCGGTTTGGTTTGGGTTGAAATTTGAAAAATTTTGGTTTGGGTTCAAACCGAACCGTATTAAAAAATTTGGTTTGGTTTGGTTTTGAAGTTCAAGAAACCGAACAAAATCAAATCGAACCGAATAACCCGAATTTAAGAAAATTTTTATCAAATTAATATAAATGTATATGTAACTATAAATCTGAATTTAAAAAGTCTAATTCCCGCCATTCTAATGGGGTTTCCGACTTTATAAAATAGGTTTCAAATCACCTTCTATTTTACTGTAACCGAAGTTCTTAATTTTTTATGTGAAAATATTATGGAGCTTGTCTTACAAGTTACAACTTTGTATGTTATTTTTTTAATATTTACTTTATTTGGTAGAAATTCTTTTACCCTACCTTTCTCTAATGTTGTTTGAATCCAATCTAATTTATAAAATGGGAGATGAATATGGTTCAAACCGAACCAAACCGAATTAATTCGGTTTGGTTTGGTTTGGTTTCAAACTAGTTTGGTTTGGTTTGGTTCGGGTTGAAGTCTTAATTCGGTTCGGTTTGGTTTGAGCAAAATTCTCTTCAAACCAAACCAAACCAAACCGTGCTCACCCCTATCAGGAAGGGTGTCTGACGGGCGGCCGCCGACGCCTGATTTGAGGACCCGGGTGGGTCTTAATGGGGGCGTCCAGGCCCCTGGACGCCCCCATGTTTTTAATTTAATTTATTTTATTTTCTCAGGGCCCAAACCAAATAAAAAATATATATATTAATGGAGGCGTCCAGGGCCCTGGACGCCTCCATAAAAATAAAAATAAAAAATATGTGTAAAATGCCAGTTGGCATAAAAAACAAAAAAATAAATAAATAAATATATATATTAATGGAGGCGTCCAGGCCCCTGGACGCCTCCATAAAAACAATTATAAAAAAATCAAAATGCCAGCTTTGGCATAAAAGATAAAAGAAAAATAAAAAATAATATATCTTTTGGAGGCGTCCAGGCCCCTGGACGCCTCCATCAACTCTCTCACGGGCGCCGGCCACCGAACGACGATTTGTCGCATGTGAAAAAATCCAAATTATAGAGACGTCCAATCAACTGGACGCGCCCATTTCTGAATCACGAGGCGCCGCTCACAAAACAACGCGTTGTGCCAAACCGCGTGCGGCCATCGTCGGTTTTCGGTGGACTTGTTTGAGGCGTCCGGGACCCTGCACACCTCCACAAAAGTATTCTAAAAAAATATATAAAAATAGAATAAAATATTAATTCGGCCCTGATGGAGGTGTCCAGGGTCCTGGACGCCTCCACCCTCCGGAGCTCTATAAATAGAGGCCCACCCCCTCAGTTCTGGAGGAGCTTCGAAGTGATCCGATAGGCTGCCGGAGCCCAGAGGCTACGGAGTCATTTTCTAACCAGTGGGTTCTTTTATAGGTGGAGGTTCTGCCGGCTTCTCGGGTGCTCACGCTCGCGAGAGGAAGGTCGTCTTCATCCACCGCGCTTCCACGTCGTCCCCACGCTGCCCGAGCTCCGCCGGATTTCACGATCGGCACATTCAATAAGCCAATTCTTTCCTTTTCTTCGTAGTTCTTTTGCATTCATCATCTTGCATCCCCTATCCCACTTCATAAGGGCGCCTTTTCTTATACACTTCTTACATCCATCATCTTATTTTTCTCCTACTCGAGTCCGAGAGGGGTTTAAAAGATAACACCAACCAGGTGTGTGTCTTGCCATCATTTCATTATTTTTATCGCAAGGATTTGAATACTACACCTCCATCTTTCTAATCCACCTGTCATTTGTTTGTCATTGTTTTGCAAGGGTAGCCGAGGAAAGCCCTCTCCGTCGGTCGGCCGGAGGGAGAGGAAGAAGCAACCCGCCATCTCCCGCTCTTGAGGTAGGCGCGATCACCTTCTTATTTTTGGGGTCTTTTGGCCCCTGACGATCACATATTGTTCTCGAGGCCGCGGCGAGTCACTTCCCCAATGGCCATTTAAATTTTCGTTCTTATATGTTATATTCTTATCTATTCATGTTCTCGAGGCCGCGGCGAGTCACTTCCCCAATGGCCGTTTAAATTTCCGTTCTTATATTCTCTTTATATTCTGTTATATTCTGCTCATATTCTCGAGGCCGCGACGAGTCACTTCTCCAATGGCCGTTTAAATTCACGTTCTTATACGTTATATTCTTATCTGTTTATGTTCTCGAGACCGCGGCGAGTCACTTCCCCAATGGCCGTTTAAATTTCCGCTCTTTGTATTCTCTTTATATTCTGTCATCTTATTATCTGCTCATATTCTCGAGGCCGCGGCGAGTCACTTCCCCAATGGCCGTTTCAATTCTTGTTATTTAATTCCTGCACCATTCCCGTCCCCCCGAGGCCGCGGCGAGTCACTTCCCGCTATGGCCGTTTAACCCCCATATCTTGCTATATCACACTTGTCCCGCTCGCCCCGCCGGAGCAATCTCCCGTGGTGGCCCCTTTTCTCTCTTCTCTTATTTCTGTGTTGCAGCAAACAAACAAACAACAACACAAAAAAAAGAGGAGCCCGCGTGCGCTCCGCGTCTTCTCCGCTCTTCCCCGAACCGCGTGACGTCGCTCACACTGCTCACTAAATA
Source organism: Amorphophallus konjac (assembly GCA_022559845.1). Lineage (NCBI taxonomy): Eukaryota > Viridiplantae > Streptophyta > Magnoliopsida > Alismatales > Araceae > Amorphophallus > Amorphophallus konjac. The sequence continues at coordinate 73,788 of JAHNEJ010000083.1, forward strand.
TCACACTCGCGATCCCAAACTCAAGCCATACCAAGAACTCACTGCTGCCTTTGCCAAACTATTCACCAAACTGATCTTTGTTCATGTCCCTCGTCATCAGAATATTCTCGCCGATGCCCTCGCCTCGTTGGCATCATCCATAAGGTTCCCTCTAGGAAGATGGTTTAAGTCCATTTCCATCTATAAACTTCACGCCCCTGCAATCGATGATGCTTCCTACGTAAATATCAAAGATAGGATAGCAAGGAAGATCCTGCAGGAAGATATCCTTGAGAAGAGGGAGATCATGTTGGCAGAGGTCGAAGAAGAACTGGCTGATGAAGAGAAACCATGGTTCTATGAAATCGTCAAATACTGCCAAGATCAGTCTTATCCTGAAGGGGCCACCGTAGAGGACAAGAAAGTCATAAGAAGGGTGGCTCAGAAATACACATTGGTTGGAGGTCTACTCTATAGGAGGAACCTTACTGGTATTCTGTTAAGATGTCTTGGTGACGATGAGGTTTGGAAATGTGTGGAGGAGACACACTCGGGTGTGTGCAATGACCATGTAAATAGTCAGATGCTCGCCAAGAAGATCATTCGCCAAGGCTTTTATTGGCCCACTATTGAAGAAGATTGTGATGTCTATGTCCGAAGGTGCGTCAAGTGTCAACTTCACGCCGATAAAATCCATTCACCATCTTCCTCACTTCACCCAATATCCTCCCCGTGGCCTTTCTCCATGTGGGCATTCGACATCATTGGTCCCCTAGGTGATCCCAATTCCCTCACCAAGCAGAAATCTTTCATCCTTACTGCGACGGAATACTTCACCAAATGGGCCAAAGCTGAAGCTTACGCGGAAATCAAGGCGTCAACAGTCTGCAAGTTCATCATGAAGAACATCCTCGCCAGATTCGGCGTCCCAAGCACAATCGTCACCGACAATGGGCCACATTTCATTTCTCAGGACCTACAGGACCTCTGCAAAAAGTACACAATTACATTGCATCATTCATCGCCTTATTACCCACAAGGTAACGGCCAAGCGGAGGCCACCAATAAAACATTGCTCAAAATCATCAAAAAAACCTGCGAGTCGAGTAAGTTTTCAGACTGGCCAGAAAAACTTATCGAAGCTCTATGGGCCTATCGCACTTCAATCCGTACCCCCACCGGGCAGACTCCATTTACCCTTACTTATGGTATGGAAGCGGTAGTCCCGTACGAGACTCTGATCCCTTCTCTCAGGGTACAATTGGACGATGAATTTCCCCTCGACGATCGTCGTAATTCACTCCTCGCCCAGTTAGAACTCTTGGATGAGAAACGGCTGGCCGCTGCCGAACACGCACGTGTGTATCAAAATAGACTCGCTCGCTTTTACCAAAAGAAAGTCGTTGAGAGAAAATTCAAAGTCGATGAGATGGTCGTAAAAAGAATTTTTGTCAAACCTGGAGGTCCGCGTTCTAAGCTCCAACCCAATTAGGAAGGACCATTTGTAATTCAAGCCATGTACCCTGGCAACGCCTACAAGCTAGTAAACGCCGAAGGGATCGAGTTATCCCACCCTTGGAATGGGCTTTATCTTAAGAAATACTACCCTTAGCATAAAATAAACAAAAAATGATGAAAAGATAAAAACATCAAAAACAAAGAAATATTGAAAACCACTAAAAATATGAAAAATTCAAAATGCCGATGCCTGGCAGTCACCATGTAGTTAAGTTCCTGCATCTAACCTTCATGTTAGGATAGGGCCCATTAAGGCTTGGTAGGCACCGGGTCTTGGTTTCCCAGAACCGTGGAGATCCCTGTCCGGCCACGTCGGCCTATGCTCGCTCGAAGGAAGCCAACATGTGCTCACTTATGTATTTTATTCAAAAAAAAATTCGGTAGCATCACCTACGGTGGGGCCTCACCCAGAAGATCTCCGGAAGCTGTAATCTTTATTCTTTTCCCTTCGACCAAATGAGACAGTCGGCGCCCTTAAAACGCTGAGCATGAGAAACCGAAACTCAAACCCCAAAGGCAAGAGTAGAATCCATTTCCTCGAGTATCGATCAGAGCACGAGAAGAGGGCAGTGTCCCCGCAGGCACACGAAAAGGGAGCCCACAAACGTCAAACGACTTTATCTCCCTCACAAAAAGAAATACAAAATCAAAATCAAGAGAAAAGTCTGGTCGTGACCGTACCTGGTGCGATAAACGGAACCCCTCAAAGCAAAAGTCTGAATCCACAAAGGGGGCCGTGGAATGTAAATGCTCGAGATTTGGTCTGAAGTTGTCTGAAAGGAAAGAGTTAATGGGCCCTTATTCGCTTGCCTGGTTAACGGCTTTGCCGGTCCTCTCAGGAGGTTTATCCCCTACACTCTTCCTTCTCCCTCTAAAGATGAAAGTTCGATGGAGTTTCTGAAAGGTGAAAACTGCCTAGGGTCTGCGACCTTATTTTAATATACACATTTGGTTGCCTACTTTGAAAAGCAAAAGCTATCGCTGCGAAGGAGTCTCCGTGTTTCTGGCTGGTCAAGACCCCTGTTTACCACCTTGATGTCTTCTTGTTTAACCTCGGGCTTAGGCCAATGCAAGCGCGTCACCTATGGGTGCGACGGCGTCTGATTCCGGGTCAGCGTCGCGCGGTTGGTCGTTAGGGTTCCAGGGTGTTCCATCTTATACCATCTAGAGTTGTGAGGAAACAGACCCGGGTCGGGCAAATCATTTACCTCGAACAACTTTTGGGTGAATCCCTGTGGTTGGAAGCGACTGGGAGCCTAAGCATGGCATGACGGTATTGTCATCAGGGTAAGTCTTAGCCGGCGGGATCATCATTCGAGGGGTCTAGAGGCCCAAATCAACCTAGATGTGCACTTAGGATACCTGGGAGGTTAGTAAGAAACCCCTGTTCTCACGAAGGTTAGGTGCCATTTGGGTGCTTGCTGGGCGTTAGCAATAAAAAATTTTTTATAATAAAAGTAAAAAAAATGGAAAAGAAAAAATGTACATATTTGCAAGCAAAAATTTTTTTTTTATAAAATAAAAAAAAGCCAAATATATATAAAAAAGAAAACAAATCAATTTTACATGATTATATTTGCGTGCAGCATCTCACTTTAATACCGCTTGCATTCGTGTGCTTGCCTGTCGCATTTATCATCACCACTTCTTTCCCTCGCCTTCGTTAAAATAAAGGTTTGGCCCCTTGACCAGTTATCAAGGACAGTCACAGTGACCATTTGCTTATTGAGCAAGGGGCCAAGTCAGAACAGAAATTCTGATTTGTTTGTTTCAGTGATGTGTGCAGGGATTCAGGCAACAGAAGCAAAGGTGAAAACCAAACAAACCGAACCTTGTATTTTATTCCAAAAATAAAAAAAATTACATCAAGTTCCGCCCTCTCTCTCTGCATTACTCGTCCCACTACTCTCCGGGCAAAACGCTCTTAAAGGTGCTACCCAACTACGAAAAGCGGTACTCCTACCGCTCTGTACTCCCCTTCCTATTCCCACATCCCGGCGTTGATCCACGGAAGCAGCAGAGAAGCTACCAACACGAAAGCCACGCTCTCGTGCTCTTCGGTAGCGCTCCTCACCATCTCTCAGCCACTGTTCAGCAAGACCAAGGCTGATTCGCAGTTCGAATAGTTGGGCCTCCATGGCCCTTCGTTCCTCCCTTTCAGTCAATCTGTTGGCTCTTTCTCTCTCTGCGTCTCTTTCTCTCTCTGCACGTTCTCTCTCGCGGTCTTCCCTCTCCAACTGGAGAGTGATCCTCAGTTCCACGGCATCCCTAGAGGAGTCGTCATCAGGATGACGCCGCAGTTCCCTCTCCAGTTCTGCTATCCTAGCATCCTTCTGCGCAGCCTTGGCAAGCGCTTCTTCCGTCTCCTTTTCCTACCAAGTGTACCATCTCAGATACGCGATAAGGCGTAAACCAAGAGAACTCAACACTGAAACTTTTACCTGTATACAGAGCATCCCTTCTGCCTCCGCAGCACGCTGCGTGGCGTGAGCAAGTTGCTCATGAAGCAAGTCAAGTTCTGAGGTGGGAATCCACAAGCTGGAAGAGGCACCACCCACTCCCATCGCTGGGGAAGCCGCGCCAATCTGGGCATGCTACGACCGCATGAATTAGCAGCCAACATCTGGAATCTGGGGTTTTAATTAGGAACGTACTGTACACCTACCAAGGCGCTCGTAGCTCCGCGGGCATCGCCCGACTGTTGTTCCATCTCTGCCAAGCGAGTTCGTAAATTCGCTATCATGGCATCCCGGACATCCTGCAGCCTTACAAGTCAGCATTTTCACCAGAAAACCAAGAAAAGGAGAAAGAAAAGAAGAGAAAAGGGGAAACCTACCTCCACAAGTCCCCGGGGTTGGAACCGTTCTGCGTACTTTGTCCTATATAGACGCAAGTAGTCCTCGCTATCCCGCGCCTGTGATTCTACAATCTTGCCACCCTATTGCCAGTCCTCGTACTGTTCGGGGAATCGCACGCGCCAGTCAATGCAGGTCGCCGGTCCCCGCGTCTTTCTCCCGACACGAGGTGGCGCCGCTGAATCCACCCATTCTTGAGCCAGTCCTAAAGTCCTCATAACTAATCGTAGCCGAAGCGGCTCGATTTCATTCAGGCAGTGCATCCACAGTTCCCGTCCGAACCGGGCACGACTTGCTAGAACCCACGGCTGGTCGACATCGACCATGTCGGAGTAGGGTCTCCAGTTTACCATCGCTGCAGGGAACTCCTGTAGCTCCCGCCTTAGCACCATCAGTTGGTAGGTTAGGGGTGCCGCACTCATGATGGGTTCCCACCGCCTGGCTAACGGCACCATCACGGGTCGCCAATGCCGAGCTCTCCCCATAGGGAGGTAATAATAGCTCCACAGTTGCTCGGCGCAAGTCATCAGTACTTTGCAAAATCACAAAAAAATACAAAACAAGCAAAACCAAAAAATACCTGGATGAATGGTGTGAAACCACTCACAGTCATCCCACGATCCGTTTCTTGGAATAGACCTGCAAACAAGTGGGCCAGCATGACGGCTCCCCAGGCATAATACCCTACTCTTTCAAGGTCTGACAGCAGCTCTAGGAAGCAACATTGGATACCGTCCCCTTTCGAGCTCAGTACCAATCTCCCCAAAAGGAAGAGGAGAAATCTCCTCAAATCTATGTTGCATCTTTCCCAATTGCCGAAATCTGTGCAGTACACGGCACGACATCCTATTTCCATCCTTTCCATGAACTCTTCTGAGGATTCATCGTCCCGCCGACGAGTGTCGGTGAGTCCTAATGCATCCATGAGGGACGCCCTAGCTACCGACCTATTTTTCCGACCATCTAGGTCCAAACCGAGTAACTTCTGGGCACCTTCTCTGTAGTCCGCGTAAGTGACTCCGGTCACTGCCTCGCCCTCTACCTTCAGGCTTGTGATCCGGACCACATCATCCAAGCTGGGCACCATGTGCCCCCACGGCATCAGGAATGCCCGGCTCACTGGGTCCCATCTCTCACACAAGGTTTGGATCAGAACCAGGTCGGACTTGATCGGCTCGATCCGAAGGAAGGTATCAAATCCCATCACGTCTAGCCTCGCCTTCTGAAAATCTGGGAGGCCCCTGTACGCTGCTACTACCAACTCCCATAAGATTTGTGATTTCATCACAACCTACACATACAAGGAATGGGGGTGAGGTTTGGTCAGAAGAAAGGAAGAAAGAATGAAAAAAGGGCAAGAAAACTTGGCTTACGAGTTGTGATTGGGGCCTTTCGCTGAAGTGCCCTTCGAGGTCTGAAAGCCTCCGGGAACTACTACCACTGGATCTGCTTCTCTTCGAGGAGTGGGAAGATTCGCCCTCCATCCAACTCTCGGAATTTTGAACTCCTCCTCTCCCGTGAAAACTTGTGCTCCTCGAGTTAGCTCTCGATATACCAGGGAGGATAAAAGGGACATGAATTTATAGAAATGGAAGGAGTGCAGGCCAAGATTACCTCCATCACCTGTTAATGATAGCCATGCGGTCCCGTGTGTCACTTCACCGCTCGCACATGGTGATTGATTGTATGAAGAATATGACGACTAGCCCCCTATGTTGTCTAGGGATACCTTATCTTGTTTTGGAGGACGTCCTCAAAATTTGACGCAACATCCGGGAGAAGGAACTAGGGCCGTCATTATTGACTTCGACGGCAGATTCCCGTGGGAAATGGTCACAACAAGACGCGATTCTCTGCTTGGGGTGGAGTCTCGGCAGACCCATCACATGGGAACAGTGTAAAGAAGAGGAAGTGTAGGGAAGAAGGAACGCACAAGAGAACAAATGAGCAGTAGAAAATCAAATCACTCCATTCATAATTCTACATAAGCTGTCATAAACACTACAATCATAAGGAGGAGGCGAGTCCACCAGCTCGCCGATCCTCACCATCACTCATCTCTCTGGGCGCTCCCCTCCTCTCCCCCAAGGTGCGGGTCCCTCAGAAGCCTCCGGGATCCTCGTGCAGCAGCACCTGCCTCGCCTCTTGGCGCCTGCTCTGCAGCAGTGACTCGCTGCTCCTCCCCTGGCGTGGCAAAGAAGCCACTAGCGGCAAACCGACCAGACTGGCGCAGTCGCTCCCCGAACTCTCGCGCTCTCTCGTAGCGCATCTCCATCCCTCCTAGCCTCTGCACGGCGGCCTAAAGGCCCAGCTGGAGCTCCCTCACTTGGGCCTCCAAAGCCCTCCTCTCGGTCTGATCCCGCTGTCGCTCAGACCTTCTCTCATCTTTCTCTGCCTCTCTCCTCATCATCTGCAGAAGAACCCTTAACTCCAGGATGTCTGGAGAAGGTCTCTCCTCACCGCGATGTCGCAGCTCCGCTACAGTCGCCACAGAGGCATCACGCTCCTCCTCCGCCCGGGTCGCGCGGGCCACCGCACCGGCAAGTTGTTCCCGGAGAGAGGCAATCTCGAGAAAAGGGGCCGAGGAACTGGAAGATCTGCCAGCCACTCCCACCGTCGCTGTCTGCTGGGCACGCTGGAACAAAATAAACAACGGCCGTCAGTGAAACTCCAAAATCTGAAGTTAAAAGTGCGGCACGTAACTTACCAGGAGCAACAGCTCATGTTGAGCGACGGCCAGCTGCCGCCTAGTCTCTGACAGTTGGGCGCGCGAGCCGCCGATGCCACGCGTGTCCCCAGCTTGGGGAAGCCCCGCGTAACTCTCTCTCTGCCGCCGCAGGAAGTCGGCACTGTCCTGCACCAGTACACCCCCTTGCTGTCCAGGGAGACGTACGGGCCAGTCCTCGAGCCTCGACTTGCCGCGACTCTCCCTCCTGACGCGGCTCGGCTCGTCCGCACTCGCCCACTCATCGGCCAGACCCAGGGTCCTCGCCGTGTCCTGCACCAAGAAAGAGGGGTCCCACATCAGTCAAATAACGCGTCCCCTGTCTAGGATGCGTCCATCATTTAAGTGCGACACTAGCCGAAACCTTTCCCCCCTCGCACGGCTTGCTTCAAAACTCAAAATGGATCAAAGAGGGCGAAAACCAAGCACCTACCAGACCGTGTTCACCTCCCTCCGTGACATCGGGCCCCTCGGGTCCCTCGGGGGCCCGAAGCGGCCCTTCCTCCTCCATAGACGCCGTTCCGTGCTCTGGCGCATCCCTCCTTGGGCGAGGGGTCCCGTGTCCCTCTCCACCTTCGCCGTGGTCCAGACCGCCGAACTCCATCGATCGAGGGGAAGAAGACAAAGACGGGCGAGTAAGTTTCGGCGGAAGGCGGGCTCATTTGCGGGTAAGGCACGGAGAAGGAAGGCCACCCGTCGCTTTAAATTTGAATTTGAGGATTAAGATGCGTCCTCGCGCTTGGACGCGCCCAAAAGAAAGCAAAAAAAAAAGGGGAACAAAAAATCATCCATGCAAAGTAGTTCCCTCCTGTCCAGGGCAAAGTCCCGTGAAGCGTGAACAACGTGGTGTAAAAGAAAGTGCAAGAAGGAAAAGTACACACAACACAAAAAAGTCATTTCCATTTCATATAATAGCCGAAAGTATATCATACAGTGAGAAGGGTGACGTATACAAGCAACTCTCTAACTCTCACCATCACCTTCCTGGTCATCTCTCTCCTCCCTCCTTTGCCGGGGATCCCTAGGGGGCCTCTGCGAACCCTGAGAAGCCGTGCTCGCCTCGCCCTGCGGTGGCACCCCAGCCTCGAAGGCGCGACGACGCTCCTCGACCGAAGAAACCAGATAGCTGCCCATGGAAAAAGAACCAGACTGACGAAGTCGCTCCCCACGTTCCTTCGCCCTCTGGTACCGCTCCTCGCTCTCCCGAAGCCTCCCCTCCGCCGTGCCAAGACTCAATCGGAGCTCCAGCAGCTGGGCCTCTAGAGCCCTCCTCTCGGTCAGATCCCGCTGTCGCTCCTCTCTCTCTCTCTCCCTATCCCTCTCCCTCTCTCTCTCCACGCTCTCCCTATCCCTCTCCCTCTCCTCTCTCTCCCTCATCACCTCTCTCCTCGACAGCTCGAGGGCGATCCGCAGATCCACTACGTCGCGAGGGAGCTCCTCAGCCTCCCGTCGACGCTCCTCCTCCAGCTCTGCAATCCGGGCGTCACGCTCCGCCACCCGAGCGTCGCGCTCCTGCTCGGCACGAACATCACGCGCCAGGGCCTCCCGAATCTCGGCCACCTGTCAAAGCACGCGTGCACCGTAAGAATACAGTGATAGAAGGAGAGCAGCCAGAAGGAGAGTCGAGGTCAGGCAAACGCTCACTCGAGCCTCGCGGTCAAGCTCGGCCTCCTCAGCCCGAGCCACTGCATACGCCAGCTGCTCCTGGAGGGTAGAAACCCCCGGAGGAGGGCCCCGCGAACTGGAACCCGCTCCACCAGCCGTCCTAGCTGCCGCTGTCTGGTGGGCCCGCTGAAACACGGGGCAAACGTCAGTCAAAGGCTAAGCATCAAAAATCCAGGTCACAAAAAATGCATCACATAAACTCACCAGGATCTCCAACTCCTGTCGGATGGCCACCAACTATCGCCTGGCGTTCGCCAACTGGGCCCGCAGGTCGGCGATCATGGTATCACGAGCATCCTGCATTGCACGTAAGTTAGTACCACATGCATATACATATAGAAAGGTGAAGCAGTTTCATTTCACTTACCCCTGCCATACCACCCAAGGAGAGGCGGTCCCCGTACGTAGCTCGGTACCGTCTCATGTAGTCTGTGCTGTCCTGTACATGGGACACCACTGGGACCCCGCCCTGCTGCCAGTCCTGGTACTGTGCTGGGAAGCGCGTACGTCAGTCCACGACCTTCGCCTTCCCCTTAGTCTTCCGCCCAATGCGCGCCGGCTCTTCTACATCAACCCACTCCTGGGCCAGCCCCGACGTCCTCATAACCAGCCTCAGCCGAAGCGGCTCGATCTCGTTCAGGCAATGGACCCACACGTCCCGCCTGAAACGAGGAAGACCCGCTACAACCCAAGGCTGGCCAGCGTCGCCCATGCCCAGGTAGGGTCTCTACACCACCTACATCACCATACATACATCATGTTAGTTACCATTCAGTCACATGCATAAACACAAAAAAATCATACGCATCATACCATGGCCTCGGGATACTCGCTCAGCTCCCGACGAAGCGACGCCAGCTGGTAGCCGTGGGGTGCTGCAACCACGACCGGCCTCCACCGCCGCGCCAGAGGCACGACCCTCCTGTTCCCATGCCTAGCCCTCCCCATCGGGAAATAGTAATAGCTCCACACCTGCATCCATCATACATCATTAGTACAATAATTGCATATTTAACTGTGGGAATGCATAAATAAAATATTTACCTGGAGAAAAGGTGCGAAGCCGCTGACTGTCGTCTCCTTCTCCGAAGTCTGGGAGAGATCAGCAATCAAATGGGCAAGCAGAGCCGCTCCCCACGCGTAGTGTCCCACTCTGTCCAGATCCGCCAAGATCCCGAGGAAACGGCAGTGGATGCCATCCCCCTTCGTCCCCAGCAAAAGGCGGCCCAGGAAGAAGAAAAGAAACCTCCGAAGGTCTAGATCCACCAGCTCCCGCTCACTCGGATCCTGGGTAAAAGCAGCGCGAGCGTCACCCTCTAGTCGAGCCAAGAACTCCGCTCCAGTCTCGCTAACCCGCTGGCGCGGGTCGACGAATCCGAGCGCCTCCATGATCTCCACTCGGCTAACTACCCTGCTGTCTCTATCAGTCACGCTCGTCTCTAACCACAGCAGGTCCAGGGCACTCTCTCGGTAGTCGGGGTAGGTGACCCCGCTCACCGCCTCTCCGTCAACCCGTAGCCCGGTGATCCGAGCCACGTCCTCTAGTGTCGGCACCATGTGCCCCCAGGGCATCAGAAACGCCCGGCTCGGTGCGTGCCACCGCTCCCTCAGTGCCTGGATAAGAGGAAGGTCGAGCCGGAAGGGCTCGATCCTAAGGAAAGCTCCAAAGCCCATGGCGTCCACACGCGCCCTCTGGAAGTCCGGCAGCCCACGGTATGTTGCCACCACTAGGGACCAGCTGATCCGTCCCTTCATCACGCCCTGCACACCACAAAACTAATAGAGAACACATCAGCATCATGAATAGTAATAAACAATAACACTGTATATACTACTTATTCATTTTATTTTATTTTTTCTTTTTAAAATATTTATTTTTTGTGGAGGCGTCCAGGCCCCTGGACGCCTCCTTTCCATTTCTTTTATTTTATTTTATTTTTTAGAAAAAACCCAAAAACCAAAACAAAAAATATATTAATAATATATATATTATCATGGAGGCGTCCCAGGCTCTGGACGCCTCCTTATTTTTAATTATATTTCTATTATTTTCGTAAACAAATAATAAAATAATAATAAAATAAAAAGAAAAAGAAAATGTGGAGGCGTCCAGGCCCCTGGACGCCTCCTTCCCTCACACCCGGCGTTCTTCACACAGCCTCTCGTCCGCCCTTTTAACCCAGTGAACCAATAGAATGGAGGTCTAAGGGGCTTACCGGATCGTGCTCGTCCTCTGCCGCGTCAACAGCATCCACTGCAGCCTCCAAGGCCAAAGGAAGAACCTCCTCACCCGCGGCAATCTCCTCCGCCGCAGCAGCCTCCTCGGCATCATCCCTCAGCCTCCTCGGACGACGAGCCCGTCGTTTCCGCTTCTGTGGACCCTGGCTCGATCCTCCTCGCTCCATTGGGACGAAGAATGGGTCGTCTGGATTGACTGGGCGGTTTGAATGAACAATAATTGAGCAAAGGGGGGAGCCCCCCCCATATATATAGAATCCAGCCTCTTTGGGGCGTCCAGGCGCCTGGACGCCCCCATCTTTTTTATTTTTTTTTCAAAATTCAAAAAATTTTGGGGCGTCCAGGCGCCTGGATGCCCCCAAAACAAAAAAAACTAAAAAAATAAAAAAATAAAACATAGGGGCGTCCAGGCCCCTGGACGCCCCTATAATAAATTTTTTTTTTAAAAAAGATAAGAGTATGTATAATCCAAATAAAAAAACACAAAGAAAAAATAAAAACCACAAAAAAGATAATAATAATTAAGGGAACTGGTCCGAAAAATCAATGCCAGATTTTATTCCATCAGAAAGCAGAGTGAACTACATCAGGGGCTTAGGCGCCTTAGGCCTTAACTTCCCCAGTTCGGTTACATAAGCCCTCCACGGCTCGCATTCTTCCACCACGTGCGCTAAGGCCTTTCCCGCAACACTTGTCTTCCAGGGAGCTTTAATGGCCTTCGCTTCCTTCGCGTCCGCTTCAGTGCCCAACTCCCTTTTCTTCAAAGGAACGATGCCAGTCGGTGGCGGGAACGAATGGCGTGGGATGCCAATCTGGAGGCAGCACCGATGCGCATTATAAAGGATAAACTCGGTCGCGCCGATCAGTTGAAGATCAACTTCGGGAGAAGGCCTCATGAGGAGATCAAGCGAAAGCAAACATGCCGGTGCGCAAGTGAAGAAGCCTTGTGTCACGGTACGGAAGTGAGACCGCCAGTCTTCACGTTTCTTCAGCCACGGAACGCGGTTCACTACAGTACCACCGAAGCCTAACACGTCGGCTATGTGATGAAGAGGGCTTTGTTGGAAGAGCTTCGAAGCAGTTGGCATTCCCTCGCGGTGGTCGAATTTGAAGTGCAAATCAAGCCAGCAATTCAAGACAAGTGCGCAACCAAAAGGAGGCTTACCCATGCTCGAGGCAGTAAGGCCACTGTAAAGATAGGCAAGGATGGCGGGTCCCACCCTCTTTCCACTCCAGATCCCGCGAATGGCACTTAGTTGATCCTCCTCCACTATGTTGTCGGTATGAGGAAACAAGAGAGCACCCGCCAGATAAATGGTGAACCCCTTCATAATTCCCTCCAAATAGTCATCGTCTGGTGACCCTCTCAGGGCGTCCATGACCCACTCCGCAAGCTTTTGGAGATCGATCCCCTTTTGAGTACGGACCTTTCTGGCTGCGTCGGGAGGCATGAAGCTTCCAAGGACGCTTTCAGAAGTCCCCTGTGTCAGCATCCGCATAGCCTTCACCTTCCCGTTACTCTTGAATTTCTTCAATCCGAGCAGAAGTTCCACCTCCTCGAGGAGGATGGTCACCTCGAAGGTCGGGAAGATAAAAGTGTGGGTCTGGGGATGCCAGATCTCCACTAGTGCGCCCATAGCCGCCCAGTCCATACGAATCTTCTCATAGTGTTTGGCGTGAATAAGGAGCCCCTGCAGATGCCACTTCGAGAGTATGGCCCTCATGCCAATGGAGATGTTGGAAGTTAGCTTTGAAAGCCATGGCAGTTTGGAAAACTTCCTCGGGCCTGGGAAGAGTGGATATGACTGGAAGAGAAAAGAAAGAAGAAGAAATGAAGGAAGTAAGAAGAAGGTTCACATGGAAAATTTGAAATGAATTAGCTTACCATATGCGATATGATCGTCCCACTCAGATGACCCTCGAGGTCGGAGAGTCGCCTGATCTCGCCGCTAGGCCTGCTCCTCTTCATAACGCAGGAAGACTCTCCTTCCATCCTGAAATCTCGAGATTCTCCTCTCCTTCCTCTCCTGAGCTTCCAAAACCCACCTTGGTGCATTTGAATGAACTAGCCTAAGGGGAGTTCTTATAGGAAGGGTAGAGCGCTACAGGACAAAACATGTCACATCAGTGGTCATTGTCAAGATTTTGTCTGAATCTCCTTTGTACTGTGGTGCGATTCTGCTATGATTCTGCTACTTTCTGATAACCTTTGCTAGTCTGTGCAGGTTTTACTAACGGACGTCTTTGTTCTGTCTCCTGTCCCACCTTTCAATGGTTGGTCCCACCATGTCATGCATCATAGTATATGATACCTACGCTATTAGAACATGTCAAGGACCTTGCGACCCGAACGAATCTGGGATTTGAGTTCCCCTTCAACAAAAACGGTGATGATCCCGGAAGAATTTGGGTTGTACGGATAGGTCGTTAATTTGTGGTAGCATGGGGACGACGGTTCCATTCAGTGAGTTGGTGCGCGGATAAACGGGCCCCAGCCTAGTGTCGGCTCACTGGATCGATATCCTGACCCGTTCTTAACAAGTTGACAATATTATCCTTGGCTATTTTCTATTTTAGTTTATTTTAAATTTTTCTTTAAGCCCATCATGCATTCATATAGGACTTTGATTTATTGCGGAAGATCATTCAAGCGATTCGATTGCGAAGGCCGTTGTGCTTCAATTCCTACAAATATGAGATATTCCACTCCGAATGAAATACTGAGTTTCCTTGAAATGGCCCTACGTTGCTCTTCTAAAAGGAGACCCTTGTTTGGACAGACCCTCAGATATTCCTTTTTACCTTGTTTGACCCACCTTGGCCGCAACACTTCCACGTTGGCTGGTAACCGCTCCCCAAAGGTGAAACCTGCAGGTTTATGACCCAGGTACTTCCACACCGAGAAGTTGGTCTATTTTTGTTTCGTGCCTGAGCGCACATCTCACCCTCCCTTATTTGACCTCCGTCCAAGTAATCGTCAATATTTGAAAGACCTTCTTCAAAGGTCGCCTCATTGAAACTTTAGGAAAGATTCCAAACAGTAACGTCAAAAGCGTGTCTCATCACACCTTGGCATCAACTTATCAGTCCGCTCCCACTACATTTCACTCCACTTCGATACCATTCCACTACGTGTCGCTCCCTTGCAAAGCAGACGCCAAGGCGGGGCAGCTGTAGACACGCCATTCTTAACGTCTCTTGAGAAAGTCTCATATTACTATACGACGCCCCGCGACGGCTTACGCATTTCGAATCACTTGAGTACTTCCTTTTCTTGGGTCTTCTTCTGCCTTTTTCGGCATCCGGAATCGTCTCGTCACGGCATTCGGACGGCATCAACACCAGTCAGACGCATCAAGAGGTTCTGGAGCCAAGAAGGTGTCTGCCGGGCAGCCGCCGATTGAGGACCCGGGTGGATTTTAATGGGGGCGTCCAGGCCCCTGGACGCCCCCATATTTTTAATTTTATTTATTTATTTTTCTCAAGGCCCAAAACTAAATAAAAAATATATATATTAATGGAGGCGTCCAGGCCCCTGGACGCCTCCATAAAAAACAAAAATAAAAAATGTGTGTAAAATGCCAGTTGGCATAAAAAACAAAAAAATAAATAATATATATATATATTAATGGAGGCGTCCAGGCCCCTGGACACATCCATAAAAATAATTATAAAAAAATCAAAATGCCAGCTTTGGCACAAAAGATAAATAATAAAATAAAATAATATATTTATGGAGGCGTCCAGGCCCCTGGACGCCTCCATCGACTCTCTCACGGGCGCCGGCCACCGAACGACGGTTTGTCGTGTGTGAAAAAATCCAAATTATAGAGACGGCCAGTCAGCTGGACGCGCCCATTTCTGAATCACGAGGCGCCGCTCACAAAACCACGCGTTGTGCCAAACTGCGTGCGGCCGTCGTCGGTTTTCGGTGGACCTGTTTGAGGCGTCCGGGGCCCTGGATGCCTCCACAAAAGTATTCCAAAAAAATATATAAAAATAGAATAAAATATTAATTCGGCCCTGATGGAGGTGTCCAGGGTCCTGGACGCCTCCACCCTCCGGAGCTCTATAAATAGAGGCCCACCCCCTCAGTTCTGGAAGTGATCCGATAGGCTGCCGGAGCCCAGAGGCTACGGAGTCTTTTTCTAACCCGTGGGTTCTTTTATAGGTGGAGGTTCTGCCGGCTTCTCGGGTGCTCACGCTTGCGAGAGGAAGGTCGTCTTCATCCACCGCGCTTCCACGTCGTCCCCACGCTGCCCGAGCTCCGCCGGATTTCACGATCGGCACATTCAATAAGCCAATTATTTCCTTTTCTTCGTAGTTCTTTTGCATTCATCATCTTGCATCCCCTATCCCCTTTCATAAGGGCGCCTTTTCTTATACACTTCTTACATCCATCATCTCATTTTTCTCATACTCAAGTCCGAGAGGGGTTTAAAAGATAATACCAACCGGGTGTGTGTCTTGCCATCATTTCGTTATTTTTATCGCAAGGATTTGAATACTACACCTCCATCTTTCTAATCCACTTGTCATTTGTTTGTCGTTGTTTTGCAAGGGTAGCCGAGGAAAGCCCTCTCCGTCGGCCGGCCGGAGGGAGAGGAAGAAGCAACCCGCCATCTCCCGCTCTTGAGGTAGGCGTGATCACCTTCTTATTTTTGAGGTCTTTTGGCCCCTGGCGATCACATATTGTTCTCGAGGCCGCGGCGAGTCACTTCCCCAATGGCCGTTTAAATTTCCGTTCTTATATGTTATATTCTTATCTATTCATGTTCTCGAGGCCGCGGCGAGTCACTTCCCCAATGGCCGTTTAAATTTCCGTTCTTATATTCTCTTTATATTCTGTTATATTCTGCTCATATTCTCGAGGCCGCGGCGAGTCACTTCCCCAATGGCCGTTTAAATTCACGTTCTTATACGTTATATTCTTATCTGTTTATGTTCTCGAGGCCGCGGCGAGTCACTTCCCCAATGGCCGTTTAAATTCCCGCTCTTTGTATTCTCTTTATATTCTATCATCTTATTATATGCTCATATTCTCGAGGTCGCGGCGAGTCACTTCCCCAATGGCCGTTTCAATTCTTGTTATTTAATTTCTGCACCATTCCCGTCCCCCCGAGGCCGCGGCGAGTCACTTCCCGCTATGGCCGTTTAACCCCCATATCTTGCTATATCACACTTGTCCCGCTCGCCCCGCCGGAGCAATCTCCCGTGGTGGCCCCTTTTCTCTCTTCTCTTATTTCTGTGTTGCAGCAAACAAACACCAAACAAAAAAAAGAGGAGCCCGCGCGCGCTCCGCGTCTTCTCCGCTCTTCCCCGAACCGCGTGACGTCGCTCACAACCATCACTCGAGCCCTCAGAGCCTAGGGGCCGTCGGGGAGAGTTGTTTCCTCGAGTGTTTGTTTATTAGGCTTTTCTTCCCTGAGTGGGCCCTGTGGGCTGTCACCCAGGTGGGCTTGCCTCGTTGGACCATGTTGGGTCTAGTTGGGCTGCTCTTTGGGTGGGCTACAGAAATCCCCCTCTCCACTTGTCCCCCTCCTACTCCCGAGCCATGAAGGCTCGGTCGAGTAGCTTTTGAGGCTTTGGACCGGCGTGGCTCAGGTGGGTGGAATTCTGTTGGCGTGATGGAGCCACATGTAGTGGTCGCCTGGGCCCGTAATGATGATCTTGACGGATTTGAAGTGAAGGGGCCCCCCTTTTCTCGGAGCACGGAACGACGCGTCGCCTTCCTCCAGGGTTTTATAGGCGTTGGGCGCTGTTCGTCGTTCTAGGCTTCTCAGGGTTTTGGGCTTTCCTTAGTTTCTTTACTTCTGGGGCTCCTTGATGCGCCGTGAGGGCACAGTGGAGGCGCAGAGTCTTGCGGCGGCGTTTGAGGAGTTGGCGAGGATAACCGCGGAGGCGGTCCGGCAACTTCCTTCCCCTCTGGAGTCTTCGAGCTCGCGCGAGGGATCATCTTCCGGCTGGATGGATGGTCTGCCTCTGGAAATCGGGCAGGTGAGGCGGGAGCCCGTCTCCAACTGTAGTGAGTTGGGGGAGGCCGAGGTGAGGAACCTGTAGCATCGCTTTCGCTTGCCTCTCAGGTACAGCTTTGCTGCCGCCGCCCCGTATGAGACGAGTCTGGACAGCCGTACGTGGCACATTTGCACTTTCCTTCTGGCTTGGAAGAGTGGGTTCCGCCTTCCCTTCGAGCCTCTTGTACTCCAGCTTCTCTAGTTTTTCCGGTTGGCGCTTATTCAGTTGGTGGCCAACTCATATCTCCTTCTTTCCGCCTTTCGGATTCTCTGTCGTCAGCACGACATTTTTCCTTCCTTGGACCTCTTTCATTATTTTTTCGAGTTGAAAGCGCACCCGTCGGCGGGGAAGGGCTTTTACTTCATCCAGGCGAGGAGGAACATGAGTTGCATCTCCCTCGCTGCAAAGGACTCCTCGCACAAGGGGTGAAAGACCCAATTCTTCTGGGTGAAGGCGGAGGCGACGGACGAGTTTTGGAGATGTCCGATCTCGCCCAATTTTCATCTGAATCTTCCCCCTCGCCCGGAGGAGTTCCCTTCCCACGTGGAGCGGTAGGCCGCTCGTCTGCTGGGTAACCGCCAGTCGACCGAGGAGCTGGTGACGCCGGAGAACATCGAACGGTGCTTGCTTACGCGGTTGACGTCGACGGGTACCGCTCTCGAGGCTCTTCTCCTGGGATGGTAGTTACTTTCTTTCTCCTGACCGGGTCTTCTCCCTTTGTGGCAGACGTTAGGCGGGAACCTCTGGAGGAAGCTGCTGAGGTCATTGATCTGGGAGATGACTCGGCGGCCGATGAACCAGATGCTTCTGCGAGTCGCGCCCAAGCCCGAGATAAGGGCAAGGGGGTGGCTCCCGTGGGGTCTTCACGGCCAACTGTTACAAAGCGCAAGGATCCCATGGCGGGAAAGTTGCGGGAGGCCAAGGCCAAGAAACGGGCCAAGAAGGCAGGTCTTCCTCCTACCGCCGGGGGCGACTCCGGCTCGGCGGCGCTCCCCTCTCGGGGGCAAGATGGGGCCGACCCCTCGGGGCCAGCTCCCCCACCTGTCGGGCGAGAGGGGGCCAAGGAGACCGGGGGCCCTTCAGGGGGTGGCGATAGGTCGGCTCTCCCCCCCACGGGGGTAGAGGGGGCCGATGTGGAAGTAGTTGACGCCGAGGCCGGAGGATCGGCCGGAGGCGGTGGTGTCCCGGTTGGCGAGGTGCGGGCCGAGACAGGCAGGGCTGGGGGTTCGCCCGCTAGGGCGTTGCAGCCCCAGGTGCTTGGAGCTCCCCGTGCGGTCGGTCCCGCGGCGCCAGTCGAGGTTGGGGGTTCGCCCGGGGAGGCGTCGCAACCCCAACCGACCGTGGCGCGCGAGGCGGTTGGTTCCGTCACTCGAGCGGAGTCTTCTGGCGGGGTGCCCCGGGCGGAGCGGTCCCCTCTGCCGGAGCCCTTGGAAAGGCTCGGCATTACGGGCGACCTGTATCGGGTTTGCCGATCGATTGCCGCAAGGACGAAGGGGGGAGAAAGGCGCAATACCCCCCCGGGATCCTCGACGTTCTGATGGAGGGCGGTCTGGTCATAGCTCGGTCAGCGGCTTTGATGGCGGAGGCGCACGCCCGGTCGGAGGCGGAGCGGTCGAACCTTGCCTGGACCCTTGGGGGCTGCGAGAGGAAACTGGCCCGACTCAAGGGGGAGCATGAGGGGCTCCGGCAGGAGTTCTCCGCATTCCGGGAGGTGGCGCGGGCGAGCCGACTGGAAGCCGGGGTGCTGACCGAACAGCTCGCCAAGACCCGAGAGTCTCTCGAAAGGACAAGCCGATCCCTGGAGGAGGAGCGTCTGCGTCGCCTCGAGCTAGACAATCGCTGGGAGCTCGAACGCGCCGAGCTGCTAGGTCGGGCGGAGGTGGCGGAGCGTCTCCGAGCTGAGGCTGAGGCGGACCGGGCCCGGGCAGAGGAGCGCGCGGCCGAGGCGGAGCGGGCTCGGGTCGAGCTCGTCGGAAGGGCGGGGCAGGTCGAGGCAGAGACAATCGAGCGTTACAAGAGCTCGGATGCTTACTCGGCCGACCTGGTGGAAGCCGCCCTACCCTATTACGATGTAGCACTACGCCGGGGTGCTCGAAAGGGGTTCAAGCAGGGCTATCGCCGGGCGGTGGACTACGCCGATGAGCAAAACTCCGCGATCGAGTTCCCCTTTGGCCAGTGTTATGACTCGGATGAGTCGGTTTCCAGCTCTTCCTCGTCGGTCGGGGGAGATTCAGAGGGGTCGCCTCCATCGGGGTCACCGGCTCCGGGCGTTTCGGGAGGGCTCACGACCGAGATAGTTCTCGCACAGGCGAGGTCAGTGTCCGAGCCGGCCATCACCGAAGGCGCCGGGGGTGACGCGTCTCCTTCCGCCGTTCCCGAATGTCAAAGTGGGCCCGAGGCCTGATGTACTTTGCCTCCTTCCCTTTTTATCTCTCTTCCCTCTTTTTAGAGGGTTTCCTTTTGGTGTGATAATAAATGATTTGCTCCGTTTGAGTACCATCCTTGCCGTGATTTGGTTGGCGGATCTTGAGTGGTTGGGAGGTGCCGGTATGTCCTGCATGGTTTTCGCATGCAGTTTTGGTAGGCTTCTGACGGGGCGTCTTTCCGTTCCCTCATGCTTTGAATGTCAGGCCGCTTCGTGAATCCCGCTAGGGCGGGGGACGAGGAGTTGGAGGTGACTGTTCAGGGGAGAAATCCTTTGGCGTGTTTCCGAGGAGGGGGGGGGGTCATTTAAGGCGTGTAGCCTCCTTTGGCCTATAAGAAGGACCGAAAGGCGCCATTTCCTCTTCACTACTTGGGATTTTCTCTAACAGTCTTTCCTCGCTCCTTCCTCTTCACTCTGCGTTGTGCCCTTGTATTCGGAGCATGGAGGATCCTTCGGAGGGCGATGCCGCCGACGACGGGGAGCGGCGGGCTCCCGCTGCCCTGTAATGTTGAACGGGTCCCACGGTCGTCGCGCGTGCACGAGACGGGTCCGACGGTCGCCGCGCGGATCTGGGGAGGACTTCGGCGTGTGGAAGCACGCCGTTGGCCTCTTCTTAGCTCCGGCGAGGCTTCCGGGTGGACGCCGAGGCGGAGGACGGATGGGGGAATCAGGGGAGCCCGCCGTTACTTCCCTCCGTGTGAGGGGAGGAGGCGTATCAAGCTCCCTCCTCACCGAAGCCTTCCTCCGTCTGCAGCCTCTTTCTCCCTCTTCTGCTCTTCGTTTCTTTCACTCTTCGGGGGCTGCTTGTTCTCTCCTTCCTTCCAAGGAGTTGGCAGATTGGAAGAGGGGAAGCTTTCACGGCGCTCCTTTTTCCTGGTTGTTGCCAACTTGGGAGGTAGCCTTCCTCAACGTTTAAAGGTGGCCTCCCTCCTGCAATCCCTCTGTCACCTTTGTCACGGGCCACCCTAGACAACTGGCTTGACCACCTCTTGTCCGAGCCAGTTTCCGCACGAGGCAGAGTCAGTGGCTGGACGCGAGGAGATCAAGACCGAATCAGTCGAGCGATGACCCCTTGAGGCGGTGTTAGACGGATTTTTGCTTTTTGCTATGTGATGTATTGGCATTTGCCTATCTGATGTACCAATGGTTTGGAATGAAAAGAAAAGGGATTTATTCCGTCCATCTTGCTGTACAATTTCAAAAATAGAATTTGCGTAGTGCGGCTGCGTTCCATGTCCGAGGAATAGGTTACCATTCCATTGTCGCTAACCTGTACGCACCTTTTCCGAGCGTCTCGACCACTCGGTAGGGGCCTTCCCAGTTGGGGGATAGCTTGCCCGCCACCTCTAGTGGTCGAGAGGCTTCGGCCTTCCTGAGGACGAAGTCCCCCGGTTGGAAACGTCTGTCTCGGACCTTGGCGTTGTAGTATCGAGTGAGGCGGCGCTGGTACTCCGTTGCTCGGACGTTCGCGATCTCTCAGAGTTCGTCTGCCAGGTCGAGGTTCTCGAGCAATTTTTTCCCGTTTGCCTCGAGTGAGAAGCTGATCACTCGGAGAGATGGATTGGCGATCTCCAATGGAACGACGGCTTCGGTGCCATATACCAACTGAAAAGGGCTTTCACCGGTTGCCGTCCTGGGGGTTGTTCGGTGCGACCACAGTACGCTAGGCAATTCCTCGAGCCAGCTACCCTTAGCCTTGCCGAGTCTGGTTTTTATGCTTTTCAAGATAGTCTTGTTGGCATTTTCAACCAGCCCGTTGGCCTGAGGGTGGGCGACCGAAGTGAAGTGGTTGCGGATATTTAGGTCGGCGCATTTGTCTCGGAAGTACCGAGAGTCGAATTGCCGACCGTTATCGCTTACTATCACTTGGGGGATGCCAAAGCGACAAATGATCTATTTCCAAACAAAGCCCCAAACGACTGTCTCGGTGATCCTTGCCGTAGCCTCGACCTCGATCCACTTGGTGAAGTAGTCGATGGCGACGATGATGAACTTCTTCTGGGACTGGGCCGTTGGGAATGGCCCAAGGATATCGATTCCCCACCGAGCGAAAGGGTAAGGCTCGGCTAGGGTGACAAGTTCCGTAGCCGGCTGATGGACCAAGTGGTTGAACCGCTGGCATCGGTCGCACTGTTGAACATAAGCCTAGCAGTCGCGCTGCAGGGTGGGCCACCAGTACCCCTGTCGTAACAGGATTCTGGCCAGTGACCTTGCCCCTGAGTGCGCTCCGCACATGCCTTCATGAATCTCTTGGATGGCTCGGCCTGCCTCGCCGGGACCGAGGCACTTCAGGAGGGGACCGGAGAACGATCTTCGGTAGAGAGTGTTGTCGAGGGCGATGAAGCGCCGAGCTTGATACTTCATTCGGCGGGCTTCTCGAGGGTCGGAGGGCTCTTGGGAGTCTTGTAGCCAGGACAGGTAGGGGGAGCGCCAGTCACTTGGAGTGGCCGAGTCAACAGCGAGGAGCTCCGTGTCAATGCTCGGGCGCTCTAGCTCTTCTAGGAGGACCGATCGTGTACCTTCCGGGTCTAGGGAGGAGGCCAATCGAGAGAGGGCGTCCGCCTGAGAGTTTTGCTCCTGAGCTATCCGGACTACCCCAAATTCCTCGAACTGTTGGGCCAGGCTCCGGACCAACTGAAGGTATTTGATCATGGGTGCCTCCCGAGCTTCATACTCGCCGTTGACCTGACCTGCGACTAGTTGAGAGTCGGTGTGGATCCTGACTCGCTCGACCCCCAGCCGTCGGGCCATGCGTGCTCCCGAGATAAGGGCCTCGTATTCGGAAGCATTGTTGGATGCCTGAAAGTTGAATTTCAGGGCGTACTGTAGCTCTATTCCTTCGGGGGACCTCAGGAGGATTCCCACACCGCTACCTGCCGAATTGGACGATCCATCGACGAACAGTTCCCAGGTTGGCCCGGTCGTGGTCGGAGGCCTGTCCTCGGCGGGGATGGTGCTTTCGGCAATGAAGTCGGCGAGCGCTTGGCCTTTGATTGCTGATCGCGGCCGGTACGAGATGTCGTAGGCCCCGAGCATGATGGCCCATTTGACGAGTCGTCCTGAGGCCTCGGGGTGGGCCAGAATCTTCTTCAACGGCTCACCGGTTAGCACGGTGATGGGGTGCCCCTGGAAGTAGGGGCGGAGGCGCCTTGCGGAGGTAACCAACGCTAGCACGAGTTTCTCGGTTGCGGGGTACCTCCGTTCGGCCTCATTGAGCACCTTGCTGGTGTAGTAGACCGGTCTTTCGATTCCCGAGTCATTTCTGACTAGGACCGAGCTGACCGTGGATGGCGTCGTCGAGAGGTAGAGCAGCAAGACTTCGCCCGGGATGGGCTTGGAGAGCTCTGGTGGAGAAGCCAGGAACTCCTTAAGCTCGGCGAATGCTGTCTGGCACTCCTCATCCCACGCGAACGTAGCAGATGCTAGCTTGGGTCCCCTCATCAGTTTGAAGAAGGGCAAGCATCGTTCGGCCGCACGGGACAGGAGACGGCTGATAGCGGTGACACGCCCTGTCAGACGTTGGACGTCTTTAATGCATGCGGGCGGGCGCATGTCCAGGATGGCCTGGACTTTGTCGGGGTTGGCTTCGATCCCACGCTGAGTGACCAGGAAACCCAGGAACTTCCCGGATTTTACTCCAAAGGCGCACTTGGCGGGGTTGAGCTTCATGTTGTACTTCAGGAGGGTGCCGAAGGTTTCGGCAAGGTCGGTGAAGTGGTCTTGGGCCTTGGGGGTCTTGACGAGCATGTCGTCAATGTAAGCCTCGACGTTCCGACCCAGCTGTCCCTCGAACATGTGATTTACCAGTCGCTGATATGTGGCTCCGACGTTCTTCAACCCGAAAGGCATCCGGGTGTAGCAGTACACGCCGCAGTCAGTGATGCAGGCGTTCTTCTCGACATCTTCTGGATTCATTCTGATCTGGTGATAACCTGAATAGGCATCCACGAAACTGAGTATCTCGTTGTCCGAGGTTGAATCAACCAATTGGTCGATGCTCGGTAGCGGATAGCAGTCCTTGGGGGTAGCCTTATTCAGATCGGTGAAGTCCACGCACATTCGCCATTTGCTTGTAGTTTTTGGCACCAGGACGACATTGGCTAGCCACGTAGGGTACAGGACTGGTCTGAAGAGGCCTGTCTCTTGTCCCTTGGTGACCTGCGCCTTGATGATTGCATGTTTCTCGGGCGCATGCTTCCTTCTCCGTTGCTGTACGGGCCTGACGGTGGGGTCGAGGTTGAGCTTGTGCATCACGGTCTTCTCTGGTATGCCAGGGAGTTGGTCATCGGACCAAGCAAAGACCCGGACGTACTCAGAAAGAAATTTCTTGTATTGCTGTTGTTCCTTGGGTGGTAGGTCGGCACCGATCCTTACTCCGAGGGCCGGGTCATCGTTTAGGAATACCGTTAGCAATTCGCCACCGGGCTCGGCGGTTACGATCTTCCCTTCGATTCCCTTGGGGCCCTTATCCCCCCCGTCCGGCCTTGAGGCTTCCACCGAGATGTTGTAGCACCTTCTAGCCGTGGCCTGGTTACCTCGGACTTCCCCCAACCCATTTTTGGTGGGAAACTTCATTTTCTGGTGATAGGTAGATGGTACGGCCTTTATCCAGCTGAGAATTTTCCGGCCGAAAATGGCGTTGTACGCTATCATACCCTTGATCACTATGAAGTTCGCCATGACCGTAACGGTTTTGGGTGGGGTGCCGATGGTGACCGGCAGGCTTAGGGCTCCCTTGGGGTAGGTGGCCAGGCCGTTAAACCCGCAAAGGGGTGTTCGGATCGGGCGGAGCTTGGATGGGTCTTCCCCCATCTTGAGGAAACAGTCAAAAGATAATACATCGGGGGCGCTCCCATTGTCAACCAGAATTCTATCTACGTTACAATGGTTTATTGTGGCCGAGATAACGAGGGCATCATCATGCGGGGTGTTCAGCCCTTCCAGGTCTTGGTCGGAGAAGACTATGACCTGGGGCTCCCTCGGCGGGCCCCCTGGGGGCTCTTAGACCCGGCTGGCCCGCTCGGCATGACGCTTCCTTCCTCGGCTGGTGTCGCCGCCCGATGCCGTTCCTCCGGAGATGACGTTGATGTGGACCCCTCGGGGGGCGTTGTCGATCTCCTCGGCGGCGTCTCGGTCTTCTTTGCGCCCGGCTGCAAACCGGGCCAGGTGCCCCTGACGGATGAGACATTCGATCTCGTCCTGGAGCTGGTGGCAGTCGCCGGTGTGGTGCCCGTGGTCGCCGTAGAACAGGCAATGCCGGTCGTGCTTGCGGTTCTTCGATCTCATTGGTTCGGGCCGGTGGAGGAGTCCCGAGTCTTTGATGTCTTCATAGATCTCGTAGACTGGCGCGGTCAACGGGGTGTACCGCTCATACTTCCTCTTGCGCTCTCCTTCCCGATCGCGCTTCTTGCCCGAGCCAGGGTTTGGCTCGGAGGCTCGCTTCTTGTCCCCCTCCCGACCTGAGCCGGTTGTGTCTCGGTAGGCGCTGAGTACTTCTTCGCACTCAGCGTGGCACAGTGCCAGAGTCACTAGCTCGGCAAGGGTCGAGGGAGGGTGGAGGACAAGTTCGCGGTGGAGGTTCTCATCGCGGGTGCCCCCGGTCAGAGCGGTCGTGGCCGAGGCCACATCCAGGCGGGGAATTCTGAGGGCTTCTGATTTAAATCGGTGGACATAAGCCCGGAGCCTTTCCCCTTGTGCCTGTTTGAGGGCCAGGAGCCCCGCTACTGGCCTTGGGGGGGCGCTTCCGGCGAAGCTCTCCTTGAAGACTCGCCTGAATTGCCTGAAGTCCCGGATGGACCCAGGGGCGAGGGCCCGGAACCATGCCTGAGCGCCTTGGACCAGGGTGGCCGCAAAGGCTCGGCATTTAATAGGATCCGGTGTTCCATGCAGAGTCACCAGGGCGTCGAAGCTGTCGTAGTGGTCGGCTGGGTCGCCCTGGCCATCATAGAGCTTGAAGGTCGGAATGGAGGTTCTGGGAGACACCTCTGCCTTCAAGATGTATTCGGAGAAAGGGGATTTCTCCTCATCCTCCGGGAAAGAGGTCTTCTGCAGGGCGCGGAGGGCGCGCTCTTGCTCTGCAAAACGTCTTTCGAAATCCCTCAGCCGGAGGGATAGTTCCGGCTGCGGTCGTGCCGTGGGACTGGGGGGAGCGTCGTGGCGATCCTCAGGACCGCTGGCGCTCGGGCGTGGAGGCCTTGCCCCCTGTTTCCCTTTTCTGGGCGTGGAGGAAGCCTCTTGCTCCGGGGGCAGAGCTTGCGAGGGTCCTCCCACGTTGTTGCGGATGAGCTGTTGACCGCGGAGGGTGAAGCGGCCCCCGGCGGTATGCTGGGACGCACTTCGACGGGGGGGGCTCCCGGACGGGGCGCGGGACCTGGCATCCCTTGCCGCCTGGGCCCTCATGAGCTCCACGAGGACGTCAAGCTTCTTATTGAGGGCCTGGAAGACCTCGTCGCCACCGTTGGGGGGTACCCCCGTCGCCGTCGGAGGGGGCGGCGGTCCGTTGGTGGGGACGCTGGCGTTGGAGGGAGGGTTCTGTGAGGCCCTAGAGGGGCCATCTCCTGCCGCCACCACGGCCTTACCCTTCTCGACGGCGGATCTCCTCCCTGAGCTTCTTCTCACCATCTCGGCTCTTCGTGCGTTTCCCACAGACGGCGCCAGATGAAGAGGCGAAATCTCGCGCTTGTATCCTGAGCGGGCTGTGGATCACCTGAAGATGAACTGCAAGATAGGGAAACGCATCAGAGGGCACAGGGGGCTTCCCTGGGGTAAAACCCTCCGATGGCTAAGTGAGTAGAGCTGTGGTGGAAGCAATAATGGGGAGGAGAAAAGCTAGCGCGTGAGATTCCTCTCCACCAGAGGGTGAAGCGGATTGCTCAGGAGTTTGGGTATATGAGTACCTGAATGGCTCCCTTCTTCCGTCGGAGGGTAGCCCTGGTTTAAATAGTGTGCCGCCTTCAGGAGTCCTGCAAGCTGAGGGGTCTCCGGCGGGAGTTACGTCCTCAACGTGGGCTTTCATGGCCTTATCGTGGGAACGTTATCGCCTTGAAGTCCGGCGGTTTCTTGACTCCCCTATCCGTTGGGGACTCTTGAACGGATGATATTTGGTCTGGCCGAGCTCCTGAAACGCCAGCCATGTCCGGGCGATGGGCATAGTTCGGCGAAAGAGGGGTCGGATAGGTCGGTGAATGCCTGTCTCTCCCGGGCGGGGAAAATGGCTTGGGCCGGACCTTCCTTATGACCTGACCATCACTCGGGCCCTCCGAGCCTAGGGGCCGCCGGGGAGAGTTGTTTCCTCGAGTGTTTGTTTATTGGGCTTTTCTTCCCTAAGTGGGCCCTGTGGGCTGTCACCCAGGTGGGCTTGCCTCGTTGGACCCTGTTGGGTCTAGTTGGGCTGCTCTTTGGGTGGGCTAAAGAAATCCCCCTCTCCAAGAACTCTTGAAGAAATGTCAATTCTTTATCGATACAGGAGCTAATGTCAACTGGTGCACCAAAGAGTTATGACAAAATTGGCCTGTAAAAACTATTCAAAATATGAGTAGAGACCAAGCCATTGCTTATTTTGCTCTACAATTTCCTCTTAGACTAGGAAAACATATCATCTTTTAAATTTCATACAACTTAATGATAGTGGGTATGAAATGGGTAGTTGGTGAGGACACTAGAGTACGAGTACGGCCCGACTCAGCGAGCCGTCGGTACCGGACCCGCAGTACGACTCGGTCGACATCGACATCCTTGTGGCTGGGCGACAGTATGAAGTCCCTACCTGAGTGTTGAAACTTTCCTATGTTTATTGTGAGTGTATTAGCATGTATTTGCTTATTGTGAGTGTATTCGTGTATATTTTATATTTTAGCTTCTAGTTGGGTCAAGATTATAATATGGGCTACACTTTATGTAAGGGGTCCAATTTCTAAATTGGGCCTCAAGACCATTAGGAGCCCAAGCCCAAGGTGGGTTTCTAGAAGACTTGGACTATTGGACCAAGGAGACAAAGGTAGAGGATGCCCCCTCCTTGTCCCCCATGCTTGTCTCCCACCTACCCTTGATCAATGTTAGTGGGTGTCCTTTGGAGTTAGTGGATGTCCTTTGATGTTAGTGGATGTCCTTTGGTGTTAGTGGA
The DNA here is from genome assembly GCA_022559845.1 of Amorphophallus konjac. Lineage (NCBI taxonomy): Eukaryota > Viridiplantae > Streptophyta > Magnoliopsida > Alismatales > Araceae > Amorphophallus > Amorphophallus konjac. The sequence continues at coordinate 101,330 of JAHNEJ010000083.1, forward strand.
TGTCCTTGGATCTAGATCTAGGGTTTTCATATTTATAGTATCTTGTTGTATTTTGTGTGGAACTAATGAAAAATTCAAGAGAATTATGCTTGGTTTGCACCCCCCCTCTTTCTTCTAGTGTTCTTGGTGTTCTTCATCTCCTTCCCCCTCTCTTCTCCAGATCTAGATCTAAATCTCTCCTATCTCTCAAATCTCTTCCCATTCTCTTCTCCCTCTACCTATTGTGAATGTCCACTACCGCCGTCGCCGCCGTTCGTGCCGCCATCAAGCTGCCACCACCACTTCTCCGAGTTGCTGTCCTGGATTCCGGTCTGCAAATCTGAAGCTTGAAGAGGAGGCCATAACTCCAGATCCGACTGTTGGATCGAGCTGATATTTCGAGGGTTGGTTTCCTCATGTCTCCTACATCCCCAGCTTAAATTTCATGCCGATCAGAGTTCGTTTTCCCCCCGTCCCAGTCAGTAGTTTGTTCCCCTCACAGTCTACCTGTGAGCAGGCCAGCGAGATAGTCTGTGGTAGGCAATTTTTCCAACCTTTGAAACGTGATCAGAATCCTACAAAACAACTATGTGTGTCACCGTGTCCCTCCCCTCTACCCACCATAAAAATCTCAGGTCCTACTTCCTTCCTTTGATCCATAGTCAAAGCCCATAAATAGGCTTGTTCTAGTCTGCCCTGTGGATTCTGAGTTTTGGGACAAAACCATCACTCAGTTTGTAGAGCTATTCATTTCCATTCAGACCGTTGGATGGTTCTGAAACTCCAGTATGTTGAAGTTCTTCGAGTGTTCTTCGCAACGGCGCTAACCTCGTCTCGATCTGACGTCATGGCTGGGCGTACTGACTGATCTCGTCGGAGCACGCAGATCTGACCAGAAGCGGAGCTGCGGGACAGCTTTGGGAAATAATTCTCGAGAAAATCGCCGGCCCCCACTCCAGTGATCGCCGCTCCCGGGGACCCCCCCGGGACATTCCAGGAGTGCCCCCGCCAGTCGCTGCACCCCGGAGTAGCCCCAGACGTCTCCGTCCCAGCCGTGGGCCCCACGTGTTGTCCTGCGGGCCCGAGTGAACCGTGTTGAACCGACCGACCGCGTCCGTCCGAGCGCCATCAATTGCTGCCCGTCAACCCTTGGACGGCGCTCCCAGACCACTGTTGTGGCCTTTTACCTCCCTACGTGGAGTGGGCCGTGATTTGAATGCTGTAATTAATTTAATTATTGTACCGGGAGTTCTAGATCTCGACCGAGAAGTCTTCCCCACGCCTCGAGCGTGAAGGTACACTCACCACCACCCCTTTTGTCGTATTTGCTTAGCTAGTATGCGTTCTAGATGCCGCTGCATGTGAGTAAGATATGTTATTAGCTTGCTATATATTAACCACCGCTGTGAGTTGTGAGTGCGAGATCCGTCCCGCGACTCGTTCCGAGTGCGAGAGTGAGCCGACCACCCGAGACTCAAAGCTGGTTACTCAACCGTGCAGATCGTCGCGCTTCCCTCGATGGGGACGACCGTGAGTTAGCGCTTCTTGTTCGAGGCATATCACCTCTTCTGTAGCTCTTTAGGTGCCGCATTGTATCATTGTTGCTGGTCGCGTCGTCCAACTAGTCGCGTCGTCCTATAGAGTCCCAGGTCGCAACCCAATCCGAGTCGAGTCTCATAGTCCTCCCGCATCAAATTGGTATCAGAGCTGGTTTGAGTTTAGGGTAGTCTTGTCCAAGGTCTTACGTTGCGTCCCAATATTCGGTATATAAAAAAGTGTTGCCTGACCGTTAGGTTACACCTATCGGGGAGGCGATCCACTCGCGTGAGAGGATCTTCAGATCCCCGGACTCCGCCAGGTACCGGATATCGGTTTAAGTCTAGGGTCCTCGACTTGCATCGGTCCATCCATATAGGTCTAGTGAGTCACCCTTAGCTCTCTTTACGTCTCATTGCATGCCCACCCATGGAGGTGCCCAGTACCATCACCCTGACACTATGGGTGAACACCGAGGTGCCAACCCGGGAGGCCGTTCCCTGGAGGACATGATAGCTCTACTCATGGAGTGCATGGATAGGTCCGAGCAAACTCTTAGGGAGCATACCGAGCGTATGGAGAGCCGATTCAAAGCCATGGAGGACCGCGCCGAGACTTCTGACCGATCTGTCCAAGGTCTGGTTGGAAGGTTAGAGAGTGTGGAGAGAACCCCTCGCCGAGACCTACCCGGCATTCTCCCGGCCCCTCAGGCACATGCTGCCCAGCCCATGGCTGCTGCCCAGCTCGCACCACCTCGGGCTAAGGAGCAACGGCAACGTGCCCCCCATTTTGAGGACTACGAGTCTGACAATGATTACGAGGGAAATGGCCGGCGCCGACATGGTCACCGACCACATAGGGATGATGAGGACGAACAGATCCTTAAGACCGTCCGTGTGGACCCTCCCACGTTTGATGGGTCCAAGCCTTTGGAACCCAAGATCTATCTTGATTGGGAGGCCAGCATGGATCGGTCCTTTGAGTGGTTCAAGATGACGGACCATCGGAGGGTCAGATATGCCAAGATGAAGTTGTTGGGGCAAGCACAGACATACTGGAGCAATGTAGAGAGCTTGCTCTTTCAGCGTCATGAGCCTCAGATAGGTTCTTGGGATGAGATGAAGGACAAGCTTAGGCGTAAGTACCTTCCTGCCACGTACCGTCAACGACTTATTGATAGGTGGCAGAGTCTCACCCAAGGGGACCGATCCGTGTCAGACTACATCGCGGAGTTTGACGAGTACTTTTTGCGATGTGGCGTTACGCAGGAGAGCACCATGCCTGTATTGCGCTTCCGTCGTGGTTTGCGGCCCCACTACCAATATGAATTATTTCGCCGTAATGTTACCACCTTGGAAGACGCATACCAGGTTGCTCTAGAGTTGGAGCAGTTCGAGGCGGAGTTCGCTCCCGTCCAGCGCCCGGGGTTCACTTATCAGCGTGGGACCGACCCTCGTACCACGCCTACCTCCTATAGCTGGTTTCCGATAGCCCGTCCCCCGGAACCCCCTCGGCAGGACCCCACTGCTCCTAGGCTCCGCACTTTCCCTCCGAGGGACCCTCCCCCTCGCCCGTAGGCACCCATCCCTGCCACTCGGCCTTATCAGCCCGCCGTACCAGCTCGGCCTCTTCTTCCTACACCCCCAGTCCATCGAGAGGACAAGGGGCCAATGATTGGTGGAACATCTCAGGGCAATGGGACACGAGACCGTTGCTACACTTGTGGTGGAGTTGGCCACTTTACCAGCAAGTGTCCCACTCGGGGAGCACTTGTTATTTCCGACACACCGGCCCGTGACCCCATGCCTGAGTTGGTGCCAGTCAGCTACGAGCCGGACCAAGAATTGGTCGAGGAATTCTTTGATGAGTTATTGGAGGGCGAGTAGGTTGACGTCCCTGGTACCTCGTATCTGGATGACGTACATTTGGGTGTAGTCAGGTGCATCATTACCTAGCCTCAGGTGAGCGACGATTGGCGTCGCACCACTATATTCCACACATTTTGTAGGCTGGAAGGGAAAACTTGCAAGGTGATTATAGATAGCGGGAGTTGCATCAATGCTATCTCCACAGGCACCGTCAAGCGCCTTGGTTTGACGCCCGTGGATCACCCTGCACCTTACAGAGTTTCTTGGGTGGATTCCACTTCCATCCCGGTCGGACTGCGGTGTCTGGTGTCGCTGCAGTTCCAGGCGTACCATGATGCGATCTGGTGTGATGTACTACCTATGGAGGTGGGTAGTATCATCCTTGGTCGGCCTTGGCTCTTTCACCGAGATGCCACCCTTCATGGTAGGTCGAACACTTGCACCTTCAACCATGATGGCCATAGGATTACCCTCCACCCAGTCCAGCCGAAGGACCCATCTATTCGCGGACCAGCTGGCCCCAGCACTACGACCACTTCTGGTCAGGGGAGGGCCGGTCCACCCACTTTGTCCTCGGCACAGGCATCCACCTCTTCGACTACTCCTAACAGAGTGGACCCTCCACCCAGGAGGTTGATGATGATCAGTCCGAGAGAGATAGAGCAGGAGGTGACCGGGGGTAACCCCATTCTAGCTGTCATCGTCAGGGGCGTTGAGGATGTTGCCCTTAGGTCCGAGGATGAGCATCCCCCGGAGATAGCTGCAATATTGCGGGAATTCTCTGATGTATTTTCCGAAGACCTCCCGGGAGGCCTTCCACTCATGAGGGATATCCAGCATGAGATCGACCTCGTTCCGGGCTCATCCTTGCCCAACCTTCCCCACTATAGGATGAGTCCCACGGACCATGCCGAGCTACAGCGGCAGGTCGAGGAGTTGATGATTCGGGGATCTCTTCGAGACAGTGTGGACACACTAAAAGTCACTTATTCAAGTGGTTTCATCTATTGAGTGCGTGGGCGTGCCAGTCACAGAAGTGACAATTTATTCAGGCTCTAAAGAGCCCATGCTGCGCTCGATCTGACTTCGTCAGACGATTGTGTGGTTCGGGTCGGGACCAAAACCCGCCGCGCCGTAAAGGTCACGACGTCATTTACATCCCCCATACGAGGGAACACCCTTGATTAATCGCCGAGATTCAGGGCCTCATGGCCAAGAAATTAATTGCATGAAAGGTCTATTACGAGGTATTGAAGTCCTCATGCGAGGGCGAGAAGGAAACATTCGAGATCGTGTCGGTCGTGTACTGACCATTTAATGTTCGGATGAATGTCCGGCTCGAGAAAATCACGGTTGTCGCGGGAAAACCGGAATGCATGTATGCCGAGGTACAGTAAATTTATTGTTCGGAAGAGCGGAAAACATTTGGCTGAGCCTCGGTTGGAGCGGTCAAAAACCAATAAATCTGTTGGCCCGATGCAAGAGCAAGCTGCGACCATACTACGGTGTGCCCCCCGCGGTCGAAACAAGACTTGCATGAGCGTCATTGATATTTTCGGTGCCAAGGGGCAACGAGGGAATATCCCTTAAATCGGCTGAAAAGCCCTGTGTCTGGGGAAGCGGAAGTTCGAAACGTGTCGGTCATTCGGGAGACCATTTAATACTCGGACGGGAGTCCGGCTTGAGAATATTGTAATCATCGCGGGAGAACCTGGAAGATATGCATGCCGGGATACGGCAAGTTTATTATTCCGAGACACTGAAAACATTCGGTTGAATCTCAGTTATTGTAGCCGGAAACCAGTGAATCTATTGGCCCGGTGCGAGACCAAGTCAGGACCATACCGGGGGCGCCTCCCGCGGTCCAAACGGGGCTTGCGTGGGCATCATTAATGTTCCCGGTGCCGGAGGGCAACGGGGAAGAGTCCCGGGACTAGATTCCAAAACCGAAACGTGTTCGAAGGAAGCGAGCTATAGGCCGAGGGTGTGGGTCAGACAATGACCATAATCGGGACGAACCCGAGGTCCAAGCACAGCCCACAAAGGCCTTATTGATATTCCCATGTGTAGGGTCCAAGGAGGATGGGAGCCGTCTCGTTCTATTCCGATTTTTGTAGGTCACTCACGGACCACTTTATATTCGGACAGAGGTCCGTATTGAAGGTACGACGTAGATGAAAACAACCCCGTACAAATGTGTGCCGAGGTCGCGGCACTTTTGATGAAAGAACGGAAACGAATCCCAATGGGAACAAGTCCGGTTTGACGAAATATCGGCCCAGAGCAATGTCGGATTACGGCCATATCGGGATGGTTCCCAAGGTCGGAACTCGACTCGGATGGGCGGCATTAATATTCCCTTTATACCGGGTCCTGAGGAGAGACAAGGCTGCGGGGCAGATCTCGTCGTTTTATCATTATTTACATTTTAATTATTACTTTTTGTTATTATTATTATTGTTCTCTTATATATATATATATGTGTGTGTGGTTTTTTTAGGGTGGATTTGTCTATTATTATTTGTGTATTCCATTATTATTTGTTTATTTGTTATCTTTTGTTAAGTTTGTTATTATCATTTGTTTGTTTTATTACCATTTGTCTATTTATTATTCTTGTTGAGTTTGTTGTTATTATCACTTGTTTCTTTATTATTATCATTCATTCATTTATCTCCTTTTTTTGAATTTGTTATTATTATTATCTACTATTTTCTTATCATCATTATTATTTATTCCCTTTTGTGAGTTTGTTATTATTATTATTATTATTATTTTTATTGTTATTTGTTTACTTCTTATATTTTATTTTAGCTTATTATTATTATTATTATTATCATTATATGTTCCTTGGTTACTATTACTTATTCATCCATTTTTTTGAATTTGTTATCATTATTTATTATTATTATTATTATTTGTTATGTTGGGAGAGTGCGTGGAGAGATGAGCCAAAAGGGGCCGGAGATGATGAGAGCCGCATCGTTTGGTTCATTATTACAACCATTATTTATCGTTATCATCATTCATTTGTTTATTCATTTAGTTCATGTGCTCCTCATTGATCCTTCTTATATTACATGTGCATTATGTCCTCCCTCTTCTTTTATGAAATTATTTATTTATCTTTATTATTATTCTTTTTATTTATTATTATTATTATTTCATTATTATGTTGTTGTTGTTTTTTTTTATTGCTGCATTCAAGGCGAGAGGCATGCCGAGGTTGCGCCGGGTGATGGTGGCTGAGAGGCTGTGCCGGGCGGAAGGGTTGAAGAGTGTACCGGAGAAGGGGCTAGGAAGGGTATGCCAGGCAAGACACGATCAGAGTGTACTGGGCAAGACCTGGACGGGGTGTACCGGGCAAGACCAAAGAGGGGTGTACCGGGCAGGGCGCGGTTAGGGTGTACCGGGCAAAGCTTGGATGGGGTGTACCGGGCAAGGCATGGTTAGGGTGTACCGGGTAAAGCTTGGATGGGGTGTACCGGGCAAGGCATGATTAGGGTACATGATGGGGTGTACCGGGCAAGGCATGATTATGGTGTACCGGGTAAAGCTTGGATGGGGTGTACCGGGCAAGGCATGGCTAGGGTGTACCGGGTAAAGCCCAAGAGGGGCTTCTCCTTCATCTTCTTATGTCTTTTCTTCTCTTCTCTTCTTTGGTCTTATGCAATGCACGTGGGCTTTCTCTTCTCTCCTCTTGATCATTTCCCTTTCTTTCTTCTTTGCATGACAAATGTTCAAATTTGCTTGGTTATCATCTGGTCCGATTCTCTTCATATTGTCTGTGGTTCTCTTATCTCGGTTGAAGCACTTTACCATTATTCATTTCATTTGTTTGTTGCTTCCTTCGTCTGTTACCATGTTATTATTTCTGATGAAAATTTGGCAGCATCTCCCCTTGACCCAGATCATAAGGGAGATACAGGGAACGCGCCCACAAGGAGTGGCGGAACCCGACAATTTGAGGTGGGTGCCAAGGCAGCAACACCTTTGAGAAAACTTCAGAAAACTCGGAGAAAACACCGAACGAGGGACACTAGGCTGACATAGACTGGGGATGCACCGGGTGAATGTATATAAGGGAAGCGATGGTATTCAGAGACAGACAATGGGGAACCATGAAGAAAGTAAAACAGCGAGAAATGTAGACATAGAAGGAATATTTGTAGGAAGATATAGAAAATGTTTGCAAGCTTTTCTTCTATTCCTCATAAAAAGGGGAGAGATACATGGGCTAGTACATTGCAGGGGGGAGAGAATGAAGACAGAAATACAGTGGGGGGAATAATGGAGCATCCGCTCCTTCCTCTCTCTTTTCTCTTCTTCTTCTTCTTCTCTTCCTTTTTTTGCACACAGTCGGTGGGGGACGGACCAGCAAGGGGGAGCAGGAGCTTCTCCTTTCCTTTTTCTTTTCTCTTCTTCTTCTTCTCTTCCTTCTTTTCACCGGGGTCCTCCTCCTCTTCAGCCCTCTGGGAGGCCTCATTTATACAGACGGACGTGAAATCGTTTCCTCACTGTATTAGAAGTCCAAGTCTCCATCATACCAGATGGCTTCTTGCAGTGCAAGGCAATGAGCTGTCAGCCAAAAAGGTGAGATTACTGGTCAAAAGCGGTCCTTTTGTCAGACAGGAAGACTGCTACAGTGCTCGGCCTACTACAGTGCTCGGCCATGCCTTCTCCAACTTTAGCTCAGACTGCTACAGTGCTCGGCCATGCTATATTGCTCTCTTCAGGCTCGGTTGCTACAATAGCACGGCCTTCTCCAACTTTAGCTCGGACTGCTACAGTGCTCGGTCTACTACAGTGCTCGGCCATGCTATATTGCTCTCTTCAGGCTCGGTTGCTATAATAGCACGGCCTTCTCCAACTTTAGCTCGGACTGCTACAGTGCTCGATCTGCTATAGTGCTCGGCCATGCTATATTGCTCTCTTCAGGCTCGGTTGCTACAATAGCATGGCCTTCTCCAACTTTAGCTCAGACTGCTACAGTGCTCGGTCTGCTACAGTGCTCGGCCATGCTATATTGCTCTCTTCAGGCTCGGTTGCTACAATAGCACGGCCTTCTCCAACTTTAGCTCAGACTGCTACAGTGCTCGGTCTGCTATAGTGCTCGGCCATGCTTCAGGAGTCCATTAGCACGGCCTTCTTTAAATTTGGGTCGGATTGCTTCAGAAGCTCTGACTGCTACAGTGCTCGGTCTGCTACAGTGCTCGGCCATGCTACAGTGTTCGGCTGCTACAATGCTTGGCCATGCTTCAGTGCTTGTCCAAGCCAACGGGCGTGCCGTTGGAGAAGCTAGTAAGGCGTGCCGCTGGAGGGGCTTAAGGAGTGTGCCACTGGAAGGGCGCAACAAGTGTGCCGTTGAGAGGGCCTTGCAAGGAGCGTGCCGACGAGGGTGGCAAATAAAGGCGTGTGCCGCTGAAGCTGCACGGGGTGCGCCGCTGAGGGCACCCAGGGGTGTGCCGGGCTAGGCCGGCTAGGGTGTGCCGCTGAAGCACGGGCTAGGTGGCCTGGGTGTGCCGTCGGAGGGCTTGGGATGGTGTGTGCCGCTGAAGGAGGGCACGGGGTGAGTGTGTCGCTGAAGGGGCACCAAGGCGTGCTGCTGAGGGGGCACATGGAGTGTGCCGCTGAAGGGCCGCCAAGGTGTGCCGCTGAGGGGCTTCCAGGGCGTGCCGCTGAGGGGGCGCGGGGAGTGTGCCGCTGAGGGGCCGCCAAGGCGTGCCGCTGAGGGGCTGCCAGGGCATGCCGCTGAAGGGGCGCAGGGAGTGTGCTGCTGAAGGGCTAAATGGGCAGTCCCAAGCCTGTTGTGAGTGCGAGTTGTGGCCCATTTGATTTTCTTCGAGGCCCGTGGATTGTGAGGCTCTTGGCGGTTGATTTCTCTTCACTGTCGCGACTCCGGAGACAGGTTCAGGGTAGTATATGCGTTTGTTTGGAGAGTTCGGATGGCCCATATTCTCCGTAATTTTTATTTGGAGTCGTTGTTGATGCTAGACTAGTTGGGACGTATGGGCGTGCAATTTTACGTGTCCACAAATGCCTTCCACCCACGGGTAGCGCAGGCGAAGGATGAGCCGGGCGGTGCCCATGGGTGTACTGGTCTCTTTTTCTCTTCGTCGGTGCCGACGGGGTGTCGGAAGCTGACGTGGCATGTTTGTCTCTTCTTCTCTTCATCCGTGCCGACAGGGTGTCGGGAGCTGACACGGTCTATTTGTCTCTTCCTCCCTTCGTCAGTGCCGACGGGGTGCCGGGGACTGACATAGAATGTTGGTCTCTTTGCCTCTTCATCAGTGTCGACGGGGTGCCGGAAACTGAAGCAGTATGTTGGTCTCTTGGTCTCTTCATCAGTGCCGGGTGCCGGGAACTGAAACAGTATATTGGTCTCTTTGTCTCTTCATCAGTGTCGACGGGGTGTCGGGAACTGAAGCAGTATGTTGGTCTCTTTGTCTCTTCATCAGTGCCGACGAGGTGCCGGGAACTGAAGCAGTATGTTGGTCTCTTTGTCTCTTCATCAGTGCCGACGGGGTGTCGAGAACTGACCTGGTTTGTTGGTCTCTTTGTCTCTTCGTCAGTGCTGACAGCGGGAGTTGACCTGGTTTGTTGGTCTCTTTGTCTCTTTGTCAGTGCCGACAGGGTGCCGGGAGCTGACCTGGTTTGTTGATCTCTTGGTCTCTTCGTCAGTACCGACAGGGTGCCGGGAGTTGACCTGGTTTGTTGCCTCTTGGTCTCTTCTTTCTTTCTTTTCTTCTCTCTTTTCTCTTCTTCTCTTCTTTTTCTTCTCTTCTCTTTTTTGTCATCTCTTTTTGTCCTTTTTGCTGTTGTTTCTTTTTGTTTCTTCTCTTCTTCCCTTCTTTTCCCTTCTTTTTTTTAAGAACTCCAGGTGGTTGTTGGCGTGGATGCCAATGATATAAGAGTTGTAGGCACAGCGGCCGATAATTGAGAGCTGTTGGCATGGGAGCCAATAAGTGAAAAGCTGTCGACCCGAAGGTCGATGATTAGAAAGCCGTCGGCTCTGGGGCCGATAAGTGAGGCCAAAACAGCCAAGGCTGGAAGCGGGTTTCAAGAGCCGAAGTTGCGAAAGGCGAGCCATGCGGGCAGAGAGAAGGGTTTCTTGATGCAAAAGGGATGTTCGTCGCCCAAAGGGACGGAGAGAAGAGTTTTTATTTTGTTGATTTAAAATGCGCCGGGGATACCGGTTATGAAACCCGGACTCTGGGAAAGTGGGTCGCAAGGGCCAAAGTTGGTGTTACGGAAGCGGGCCGTGCAGGCCGAATTCTGGGGAGCAGGCCGTAAAGGTCGAATTCTGGGGAGCAGGCTGTAAAGGCCGAATTCTGGGAGCAGGCCGTAAAGGGCCAAATTCTGGGAAGCGGGCTGCAAGAGCCGGAAATGTTGGGAAGCGGGCCGCAAGGGTCGAATCGGGGAAGCCGGCTATGGGAGCCAGAATCGGGGAGTAGGCCGCGAAGGCCAAAGGTAAGAAGGCTGCAAGAGCCAAAGATATTGGGAAGCAAGCCACGAGGGCCAGAATTGTGAAGCAGGCTATAAAAGTCGGAGTTGGGAGATTAAGGAGCCGTGAGGGCAAGATGTAGGCCATGGGGGCCAAGATTGGACCCTACGAGCCGTAGCTGGGAACGTAGGCTTCGATAGCCGAAATTGAGTTTATTGTATGCACACATTTTTATTATTTATTATTTATTATTATATTTTTTTTAAGCATGCAAGCATTCATTAGCAAGCATAACATAAATATAAGTAAGGTAGCTCCCCTTATAGGGGACAGGATAGGGACATCGCCCGTAATTCGTAGATGCGGTGCGGGCCGCGAGACACAACTGAGGGGTGGTGCACCCGTCAAGAGGATATCGCATGTCTTGCATGCATAGCCTAAATTCACGCATTTCACCCGAGGTAATTCTCTGTGGCGTGGGAGTGCAAATGTGTGAACAAAGGGCCATAACCATAGGGATATGCAGGTTTTCCTGGTGACACTCGAGGATCACTCTAGCGCCTACACATTAGTTCCGGGCTTTCGACTTTCGGTAGCTTCACACAGCCCCCATCTGTTTATTTTGGTAGCGGATTTCACCGTTCGGCGCGAGTCTCCTCATGTGTCTCAATGGGGATTCCCGGCTACTAGGATTCATCCTTATTATAATTCTATTACAGATTCCACCGTTTGGCGCGAGTCTCCTCATGTGTCTCAATAGGGATTCCCGGCTACTAGGATTCGTCCTTATTATAATTCGCTTCACCATTTCGCGCGAGTCTCCTCATGTGTCTCAATGGGGATTCCCGGCTACTCGGATTCACGTGTCCCTCTCTTTTTTTTCTCTCTCTCTTTTTTTTTTACAGTGGGGGTAGGCAGCTTTTTCCTCACGATTACCTTTCATGCGAGTGCAGGAATTCAAGTCTCCGTAGAGTGCTAAGAAGAAATTCGGGCAATCCTTATAGTCGAAGGCTATTGAACACATTAAGTGCTAAGTGTGGGAGCGTTGCCTCAGGTTTATTTTGTGAGTTGGGCTTAGCGGTTCAGCCATGACTCTTCCCCTTGACGTGTGCACCTGCCATAATTGGCTTCCCTTCGAGCATATGCCGTGACGCGCGTGCACCCGGAATCGGGGCGATATTATTTAGCAAGGAAACACGGTCCTAGAAAATTCCAATGAGGTGTATTATTCTATATTAAGCAACCATGCAAGCAGGGCAATCATGCATTATCTTTTTTGTTTTTTATTTTTTGTGTTTGTTTTGTTGTTTTTTATTGTTGTTGTTGTTGTTTCTTTTTTTTTGCATAGGAAAATATTGTTGTTACGTATATGTGTAGTGGTAGTAAAGGTATTAGGGAGGCAGACCGCAAAAGGGCTGAGAGGATATTAGGGAAGCGGGCTGCAGGAGCCGAAGTTATGGGATGCGAGCCGCAAAGGCCGAATTCTGGGAAGCAGGCTACGAGAGCCAGACTTGGGAAGCAGGCCACGAAGGCCAAAGGTAAGCAGGCTGCAAGAGCCAAAGCTGGGAAGCAGGCTATGAAAGCCGAAGGGAAGCAGGCTACGAGAGCCAGAATTGGGAAGTAGGCCACGAAGGCCAAAGGTAAGCAGGCTGCCAGAGCCAGAATTGGGAAGCATGCTATAAAAGCCGAAGGGAAGCAGGCTGCAGGAGTCGAAATTATGGGAAGTGGGCCATGAAGGCCAAAGGTAAGCAGGCTGCAAGAGCCAGAATTGGGAAGCATGCTATAAAAGCCGAGGGGAAGCAGGCTGCGAGAGCCAGAGATAAGCAGGCCACGAGGGCTGAATTTGGGAAGCAGGCTACATGAGCTAGGATCTGGGAGGCCTTTGTCGATTTAACGCCCCGTTGGCGGAAGGTTTAGTCGGTTTAACGCCCCGCCGGCGGAAGGTCTAGTCGGTTTAACGCCCCGTCGGCGGAAGATCTAGTCGGCTTAACGCCCCGTCGGCGGAAGGTCTAGTCGGTTTAACGCCCCGTCGGCGGAAGGTCTAGTCGGTTTAACGCCCCGTCGGCGGAAGATCTAGTCGGTATAACGCCCCGTCGGCGGAAGATCTAGTCGGTTTAACGCCCCGTCGGCGGAAGGTCTAGTCGGTTTAACGCCCCATCGGCGGAAGGGTCTAGTCAGTTTAACGCCCCGTCGACGGAAGGGTCTAGTCGGTTTAACGCTCCGTCGGCGGAAGGGTCTAGTCGGTTTAACGCCCCGTCGACGGAAGGTCTAGTCGGTTTAACGCCCCATCGGCAGAAGGTCTAGTCGGTTTAACGCCCCATCGGCGGAAGGTCTAGTTGGTTTAACGCCCCGTCGGCGGAAGGTCTAGTCGGTTTAACGCCCCGTCGGCGGAAGGTTTAGTCGGTTTAACGCCCCGTCGGCGGAAGGTCAAGTCGGTTTAACGCCCCACCGGCGGAAGGTCAAGTCGGTTTAACGCCCCGCCGGCGGAAGATTTAGTCGGTTTAACGCCCCGTCGGCGGAAGGTTTAGTCGGTTTAACGCCCCGTCGGTGGAAGGTCTAGTCGGTTTAACGCCCTGTCGGCGGTTCTTTCTCTTCTTCTCTTCTTCTTTTATGGACATGCAGGTGCAAAGACCGCGTATGTCTCGTGACTCTCTTTTTGTCCCTTCTCTTCTTCTTTTGTAGAGAGGCAGGTGCAGAGACCATGTTCGGCCCGTGATTGTTCTTTCTCTTTTTTTTTTCTTTTGTAGAGAGGCAGGTGCAAGGACCGTGTTTGCCTCGTGATCATTTCTTTCTTTTCTTCTCTTCTTCTTTTGTGTAGAGAGGCGGGTTCAATGACCATGTTCGCCTCATGTCTCTTTTTTTCTCTTCTATTATTCTCTTCTTCTTTTGTGTAGAGAGGCAGGTGCAGGGATGTTTGACACATTTTATTTTATTTAGTTTATTTTATTTATTTATTGATTTATTTATTTATTGGCGTGCCAGTCACCGAAGTGACGATTTCATTGTGCGCTCGATCTGACTTGGTCAGTCGATTGTGAATGATCGTGTCTGGACTAGAAGTCCGTCATACCATAAAGGCTATGCCGTTAATTACGCCCTTCCAAGGAAGGACAACCCTTGATTAAACGCTAAAGGTAGGAGGATGACAGCGGTAAAGCCACATGCTCAAGAGAGACGGAAGTCGTTCATTTGCAAGACGTTAAATGGATTAGACGGAGCAGGGGTTGGTTATTTTCGGGATAAAACCGACGGCATATTCCCACCATCTTGGACCATGTCAAGTGGGGAATAGGGAACCACCCATGCAGTGGCAGGGTGGGATCCGTAAAAGATCGGGCATAACTGACCCAGAATCCGAGTAAGCACCGGCATGACATGACGCGCCCCGTGCGTACGCGATGTTGCATCCATATCTCCCCTTCAATAGGACCATCGGAGAGCATGTAGGGACATAGCTCCGTGGGCCAACGGGGTTGAGAGGTAGGACATCACAGCTACCTGGCAAGGTATGTGTAAATTTCGGCAGCATGTCCCCTCAACTTGGATTATGCCAAGAGAGGATAGGTCATCATCCACGGAGTGCCGGGATGACAACCGAACGAGGATGGGCGTCGGGCCCCGGGACATTGCTTACCTTTATTCCATCGTTTAATATCCCCTTGAAATCCCTCGAAACTCATGTAATGACATGGCCCTTTGGGTTCACAAGGGTGAAATCTGGATCAGGAATGAAGACTGTAGGGGAGGCCTTCCCCATTACTATGTCTTCTCAAGGCATTCATGACGATCTATGAACATCCCCGGGGCATGTGTGTATGGAGACCGAAGATTGAAGGATGTCAGTGTAGAAGAGGGCCTCTGACTGGGTTTCATCGGCCGAAGAAGGAGGGGCTCTCGGCACGGTTTTGGTTGGCCAAAAGGAGGCTTCTCGGCATGGTTTTAGTTGGCCAAAAGGAAGGTCTCGGCGTGGCTTTATTGGCCAAGAAGGGGGCTTCTCGGCATGGTTTTAATTGGCCAAAAGGAAGGTCTCGGCGTGGCTTTATTGGCCAAGAAGGGGGCTTCTCGGTGGCGGCTTCCCGGCGCGCTCATGGCCGCGCCGAGAAGGTGGCGCCGGGTCAAGCTTGCATGAGGGGTTTGCCTTGGCCTATAGGGGAAGGGGTCTCGGCGTAGGGCTTCCCGGCGCGCTCCTGGCCGCGCCGGGAGTCTGGCGCCGGGAGGCTTGCACAGAGACTCACATGAAAAGGGTTGAAACAGCTTGGTTTGTCGTTTAGCTGAAGAGGGAGACCTCTCGGCTGGATAGTTCTCGGCGGGGAAATGTGCACGCCGAGAAGGTGAAATCGCTGTAGGGTTTCAGGGTTTACAGAGTTCATACGATGCTCTGCTTATGGGATTTCTGAGTTTTCTGGCTGCGATTGAGGTTGAATTTGAAGTATAGGAAGGGGGATTTCATGGATATTTCCCTGAGAAAGGGCCAAGGGGGGATCTGGAGGGCAGGATTGATGGGGAATGAGACCATCGCCCGGATTTCTGAAGACTTTGTTTTATTTCTGCCGCCGGCCGTCTGGGGATCAAGAGATCACTGTCTCTGATCCCCTGGATGAACCCAATGGCATCTGAAACCCGGTGGCTGAGGAACCTTTGGCATCGAACTCCAGACCCTAATCATCCAAGGGATTAGGATGGAGGGTCGAGAGATTGAGATAGTCATTCACTGGCATCCGCGGAATAGCAGCGATCCAAGGAATCGATATACCCTCGTATAGCCAGTGGTTCAGGGGACCAAGAGATTGATGTCTCTGGTCCCTGAACAGCACAAGGAGGGGCCCGGTTTCCATGCCTCTAAAGCAAAGATTCATATGAACTATCAAATATTTTTTTGCATAGACGATGAACGTATAAAGATAAGCGAAGAGCAGGCATTTCGATCAAAGGAGAACAAACATCTGAATCAATAGATCCCCAAATGGGCAATCGTTGACATTTCATTGCATCGCATCAAAGCCTTACATCGATGTGAAATAGAAATGCAAAGCAGAAAGGTAGAGATTGAGACCGGAACTGGCCGGCTACCTTCGATAAATCAAGACAAGAGCCCAGTAAATTACATCAGTAGAAGAGAAAAGACAGGATGGGGAGGGCGGAGCATTGACTCCTCTCCCTCCCCCTAGCAGCCCACCTGGAGCCCCTCTTCTTCTTCTTTTCTTCTGCTTCTTCTCTTCTCTCAGCCGAGGGGGACTCTCTCTTGGCAGGACTCCCTCTCTATTCTTTCTTTTCTGGCTTCTTTTTCTCTTCTTCTTCTTTCTATTATCCTTCTATCTCTTTCGTCTATTCTTCTCTTTGTCTGTCTCTCCTCTCTTCTGTTCGAAGGGAGGGGGGCTTTTATAGCCACTTTTCTCCCTCTCTCGGCAGCAGCATCACGGCGCCCCCAAATAGAGCTTCCCGGCGCGCATTTGACCAGGCTCTCGGTGCCCTCTGTTGGGCTTCGGCAAATGGCTCTCGGCGCCCTCTTTGCAGGCCCAATTAAAGCCTTTTTTAGCCACTTTCACAGACCCATTTGGGTCTTTCAAGGACATCATCACCCGAAAGGGCCTTTCATTGATGACATATCTTGTATCGAGATCATCATTACAGTTTTCATCAGTCCGTAGACAGGGATTTCATCAGTCCGTAGATAGGGGTTTCATCAGTCCGTAGACAAGGGTTTCATCAGTCCGTGGACAGGGGTTTCATCAGTCCGTAGACAAGGGTTTCATCAGAATTGCCATCTGAACGGTGACAAGACCGGGTATTATCTTATCGATATCGTCACTTGAATGGTGACGAGCTCGGGCATCAGCTTTAGTCCTGCAAGACTTCCGCCGGGTGTATAATCTGTGGGGACCATTCTTCTTCTGTTCTGACTTTGCAAAGCCTTTGCCATCTTCATCTGCCGGTACCGGCTTCATCTTCAATTCCTATTGCATCTGTCAGTAAGCCGACATTTGACTTACCCTGACATATCATCCGTGGATTCTTGGGCGAAACGGTAGTACATCTCTCATTAAAGGGCTGGAAGGTTTCATCAGTCGAGTGACTGCTGCTTTATCAGTGCTGCCGTCTGAGTGACATTGGCACCGGGCATCAGCTTTGCCGACAAGGGCTTCAGCCGAGCAGACAGCTGATGAGCTTCATCATTGGTCTTTCATTGTTGGTCCGACCCTCTTTTTAATTATGTTTTCACCCTTGTTCATTTTCCAGGTGTCAACAAATGCCCCCCACCTACGGGCGGCGTAAGCGCAGAATAAGCGGCACGGGGCTTGCAGGTGTCTTTCATCATTCGAGGGTATCTTCCTCAATTTGCCTTTAATCGGGTCCTCAGACATGATCATCTTGATGCAACAATATTTTACACTCTTATCTTCCCTTTTCACATTTTCATTCTTCATATTTTCTTTATTTTCAGCAATTTGGAGCCTCTTAGCCCAGAGCATTGACTTCTCGGTGTGAGCCTCTGTGTGAAGGGCATCTCGGCGTGAAGCTTCTCAGCTTGGAGCTCTCGGCGTGGAGGGCCTTGGGCAGGGCTTCTCGGCGCCCCTCTGACCGGGCTCTCGGCCTGGACCTCTCGGCGCGCCCTGGCGGAAGGGGGCCTCGGCCTGGGGTTCTCGGCCTGGGGTTCTTGGCGCGCCTTCTGGCCGCCGGGGGCTCTCGGCCTGGGCGGTTCTCGGCGCGCAATTCTTCGCGCCGAGAGCTGCTCGCTTGGGCCTCTATTTGAGGCGCCGAGACTTGTTTTTTTCTCATTCTCACCATTTCTTTCTCTTTCTTCATCTTCTGATTTCTTCTTCCGTTTTCTTTCATCGGTGGGAGCTTCGTCTCCTCTCGGCCGCCCTTGTCTCTCTTTCCGTTTGGTCGGATTTCATCCGGGTAGGACGATACTAGGGATTTAATCCCTTTTGCTTTCGGGATCACCCCCTCTTGGTTGGTGATTCCCTATTCTTTTTGGGCAGACCCTAAATAAGGGGAGATGCTGCCGAAATTTTTATAGAATCTCATATTGCAATCTACACAAGACTGGCCTCTAATTCACACTTTTTCTTCGACCGCAGGCACTGCAATGGCTTCCAGTTCTGATGTTGCATCTTCCGGAGCTGTTGGTGCTAGCTCATCGGCCCAGCCAGACATATCTCGAGCCACAGTGAATTGGCTGAATGTGCATAACCTGGATTTCGGTTATGACAGGATTGCTTCATTTGACGAATCATCTGACTCTGAAACGGACACCGTGTCGACAGCCCGGGTATACTCCACGGCGACTGAGACATGCTTCAGGCGAGATGGTAACTATCGGCCAGACCTCCCGAAGGACCGACATTTGATGCCGTTCATCCGGACTTTCACAGTGGGCGGCATGCGAGATTACCGGATAGCTCGCGTAGTTGAAGCTGCCATCCTTGCTGAGCGAGATAGCTTGAAGGACTCAGTGTATCGCAGCAAGGCCATCTATCTTCCTGGGGAAAAGCGCGACTGGGATGCCGTCCTTAGTATATCGGAGCTGGAACCAGAGAAGAAGGTGCTGGTCCGGGCCCCGGAATTCACACCAGCCCGGTGGGATAATGCTAGCGGCCGAGTTCATAGGGAGAAGCCCGGCTATGGTATGTTGTTGGCACCATTAAAGTGGGGATATCACGAAGAACCCTTCGTGCTGAATTGTTCGGCCGTTCAGTTCAAGTACCTTCTGGCCGCTGGCTGGTTCGGAGACACCAAAATCACTGACGCCCACCTATTCCCAGTGGGGGCAGTGGAGTTTACAGAGTTTGTTCTGCTAGAATATGCCCCCCTGTTAATCAGAGCAGGGGTGTACCACAGTGTCTTCGCTTCTAGATTCCGGTATCCCATATCCCGAGGGCTGTGCTGTGGAATGCTTGAAGTGTTCTGCCCTTTATTCAACACTTTCTATACAGCAGAGGGGGAGACATCCCTGGATCTCTGGAGTTTATCACAGCTCTCCGGCCTGCCCATTGATGGCGAGCCGTATGAGGAGGTTTGCTTGTCAGATTCCGAGAAGGATATCTCTGATGGCGAGGGCAAGTATTCCCTCGGCTTCTCATATCGATATCTGATGAAGGTATACCGCTCCATCTGTCTGGCGTACAGCAGGGGGTCCTCTAAAGGCTATCAACCCCGAGAGAAAGGCAGCAAAATGAGGGTCCGGATAGGGCAGTGGATCCAGTATTTCTTTGACGGTCCCCTGAAATATGCAGACTTTCCTTCTATGGGTCCGGCTGCTAGCAGGCAGGTAAGGGCTCCTCGTTATAAGTCGGCGCTACCCTCCTCATTGCGCCGTGCAGGCGGCGGCGGTCCCAACCCAACAGGCGTAGACCCCATCACACACTGCGCAGCTTATTTCACATTTTGGCTGTGCACTTTTGCTCTCCCACAAGGGGACGAGACAGTCATTCGGCCAGAGGCCATATATCCAGCTTGTCAGATGGCATGGGGGATGAAGCTGTCGCTCTGCCCAGTGGCCCTGTGTTTGATATATAAATCTTTGGGGAACCTGTACAAGCATCGGACTCCCCGTTCTTTGAGGACCGTGGGTCCTTTTCATTTCTTCAACGCCTGGGTCTGCAGTATATTCCCCGAATTAGCTCCGAGAACCTTGCAGGCGGATACAGTGTCACCCAGGATGGTTGAATTTGCCAGCGCTGAGCCTGGTTCCTTTTATGATCAGCTATTTAAAATAAGGGGCCGACTGATAAAAGTACAAGTGGACGCCCCTGGCAACATACATTTCTGGAGCTTGGTAGTAGGTTCAGCTCCTTTGATTGATCCTCAGAGAGAGTGCAAGCTGGAGGAGATAGAGACATATATCCACCCTGTCTCAGGGGTCAACACTGCTCGGCCAATCCTGGAACCGGAGCTGGTGAGATGGGCCATGGCAATTCGGCCCAGTGTTTTGGTTTACAGAAAGGGTGGCCTGCTTCTGATGGAGCCATACTATCCGTTCCGCTTTGGGCGAAACTTCGGCTACGACCAGCATATTCCTACCTCAGCTGCCCAATTTCCCCTAGATAGCCGGGCCAAGCACGGGTCCATCATTGTTGGCGAGGGCCGGTTGTGGTGGGATTTCTATCATCGCCAGGATGATGTAGTTTTCAGGGTGCCCACTGTTTCTAACCGTGTTCCCCGAGTAACACCAGAATATATCAAATGGTGGAATATCCGGACCGGCTTTTATAGGGACGGTAGGGGTGCCTTCTGGGACGTGGCAGAGCCCTCCTTCCTGAAACAGCAACCTGGGCCGGTGTTTGATATTTCTGAAGCCCACTTGAAAAAACTTTACTCACAGCATCTGAGGGAGGCGGAGAATTATCTGACTCAGCGGCGGGCCTTGAAGGAAAAGAGTTCCGAGCCGCTTTGTCACGCCCCGAACCGATAGCAGCGGGAAGCGATGCTCGGAACGTGGCAGGAGACAAGTCATGATAACAAGAGCGGAAGATAAATAATCACAATAAAATACAAAGAGGCCAGACACACATTTGAGAAAATACGAACTCTTATTAATTTAAAAAGATATATTTGACACCACTTACAATAAAAGCTTCGAAATAGATAACAAAAAGAAGGAACTAAACTAACAAGACTCAAGAAAATAGAAAGGACACAGACTCCAACTCTAGGGTCCAGGTACCACTCGATCACACCGATCCGATTCCCATGCACGTACCAATACTCGCGCACCTGAAAAGGGTTGGAAGTAGGGGTGAGCAAGAAGCTCAGTAGGAATTATACTCTATCATCAGGCAGTGGTTAAAGTGATTAACAAGTAATTACGTTTTTCATGCCATGCTAAATATGTAAAAGATGGTAGCATGCTAGTAAAAGAAGTAATGACGATATAATGTAATAAACAGATCTTGCAAGGTCAAGAAAATCAAGTAAGAACGAATAAGATATCAAATACAAGATTGAACAAGAGTCTACAAGAATTTGTTACAGGAGTTTTCAAGTCAAAAATTACCACAAGATAGAACTCAAGTATAAGCATGAAGATCGATCACTAGTATATTAACCTCTTTGGTCAAACATGTCTTGTATGATTGCAAATACAATGGTTTCCAACAGGAAATAGCAAGAGTTGGCCAAGCAAGCAAGTAGGGCAAGCGTCTCTTATACGCTCAGCGGGATTCAAGTACGTTACTTATCAAAACCTTGGGGGCGACGTCATTGTAATTCAAGTACCCAAGTAACTGGTAATAAGTAACAAGAGTTTATTCTAGACATAACAAGCATGTCCTGCACTTCGGGTGTATGCCTCACCCTATCATTAACATCCCATGGGCTCACTAACTTTCGGGCGCTCTCCCCAGGACCAGACCGGGCCCTTATGGTGCGTTGGCATAAAAATGGATCCAAGATCCAAATGTCTAGATAGTCAAGTAAATGGCCAAATAATCGGGAGAATTTACTGTCATAAGCTCAAGATTAAAGGACTAACTTGTCCTTGGATTCAAGAGTTCAAAACACGATAAAACTCACATACCGAGGGTTATACGGCCACACCGGCCGTACTCCCAAGAGTCACGAACCACGAGTCACGAGGCCAACAATAGCGACTGACAGTATGCCGCTAGCTCTAAGTACGAACTGACTGACAGAATTAAGAAAAACCAACAAAGCCTTTACACGCCTAATTTTACATGCTTAATTAGGTATAAGGTTTTTCATTCACAGGATGAAGATGGATCAAGATAGACAAAGAATCAAGCTCAAAGGATAGCATGCATTTAAAGAAATTTACTTGTATATTTACCACTTATCATGTGCGTTTCTTACCAATTAACAGTTTAAGATGCTTATTAACTCCATTTAACATGCTAACTAACCATTAAGATACCAATTAACAATCTAGAATTACATTAAATCATTTTCCATAAACACATATGTTGCTGATTTCAGAAATAAAAAATCTACTTTCTAACAGCAAATTTTGATGCTAATCTAACCATCAAAAACACTAGTTATCAACTTAAGATACTAAATAGCAATTTAAATCACTAAGTAACATTAAAAACACGTAATTAACTACACATTAAATCACTTTCTATGAAAAGTATATTTCTGGAACAGAAATATAAATCTATTGTCTTAACAGCATCAAGATACAAATTTATCTATTAAACACACTAATTATCAAGTTAAGATACTAATTAGTAACTAAGATACTAATTTACACTTAAAAACACTAATTATCTATACATGAAGTTATTTCCTGTGAAAAATATATTTCTGGAACATAAATATAAATCTATTGTTTTGACAGTAATTAAGATATTAATTTTAGCACTTGAAAATACTAATTTGTAATTTAAGTACCAATTAGCAATTAAAATGCGATTAAGATACTAATTAATAATCAAAAATACTAATTTGTAATTAATAAGATCATTTTCTCTGAAAACATGTTTCTGAGACAGAAAGATAAATTTACTGGCTAAGTATGAAATTAAGATACTAATTTAGCGCTTAAATATACTAATTATCACTTTAAGAACTAATTAACAAGTAAGATGCTAAATAATAATTAAAAAGCACTTTTAAATCATTTTATATGATAAATAGATTTCTGAGACAGAAATATAGATATATTATCAAATCATGCATTTACTAAGTCGATTGGGGCGTCAAACGGTGAAACCGGGCGCGAAAACCGGCTCTGGAGGTTAAACGGTCGCACAAGGGCCGTTTTAGGGCTCCAGGGTGTTGGGCGGTTAGGGGGCAACTGTCCAAACCTAATGACATGAAAAAGGATGCATTAGAATTAATACTAAGTCATTTACTGGGTAGATAAACGGTTCTGGGTGGACCGTATAACTTCTGGACTTAACAGGGGCTGAACGGGGGCCATTGGGCATGCCAGGAGGTTGGGCGGCTCCCTGAGGGCCGCCCATGTACTTGGGCGGTTCCCTGAGGGCCGCCCATCTGCTTGGGCGGTCTGGGATGGGCCGCCCATCCCAGGGATGTGCGGCCAGGGGCAGGGCCGCCCATCCAGTTGTGCGGCCCAGTAAGTGGCCGCACAAGTTATGTGGTCCGTTTCGGACCATTTATCCTGCTGGGATGGATATGTGGTCAGTTTCTGACCGTTTAACTAGGATAAGTGGTTGATTAGGAACCGTTTAACTCCTGTCTAAGCCAGGGCCGGGTGTGGGCTGGAGTTGGACGGTCTATCGTAAGACCGCCCATCTCTGGGTCGTCTCCGGTCATCCCTGCCGCGTCCGGTGAACGCCGAGAACTAGGGTTTGGATAGGGTTACACTAAAATGATCATAACTAATGCAATTGGACTCCAAATAAGGAGATTTTGGTATCAATGGAAAGCTAATACAAAACTCTACCTATCTACAAGGTCAATTGCATAATCAATTGCTGGAATCGAGATTTATTAAGTCAGGAACACATGAAACCCTAATTCTGACATGCTGTGACTAAAACGTTAAATTCTCTCTACATACAGAATGGAATTTGGGGCTTTTGCTACCAAAATGACGAGCATGGAATTCTACATAAGATGCATATCTTAAAAGTTGATTTACAACATGAATTGATCACGTAATTTAAGAAAGAACAACTAAAACCCTAGTTTAGCCTTAACTTAACATGTCTAACTTAAACAATTAAAATCTCATGAAATACTAAATGAATGATGGGGCTTTTGGTATCAAAAGAAAGAGGGATTCATGCTGAAGAGCTTGATATATTATTTAGGGTTTGAGCCCGAGAGAACCTACCTCACTTTGATGAAGAACAAAAGATAGATGAAGAACAAGGAACTTGGACACCCCTGCACTCCTCGCAGGATATCGCCCAGCTCCGAAAACTTCAGCACCAATGGTGGGTATCAAAAGAAAATAGACCCAGAGAGCTTTCTTTTAATAGCTCATGGGTCTTCTGAGGTGGTCGAGAGACGGAGATCTCGGCGCTTGAAGTGGCATCTTGGAAACGGCGCCGAAAATAGAGACCACGTCTAATTTGTCTAGCCGCCTCAATTAGGGTTAGGGTTTCGACCGATTATGAGAGGGCTTTTGAAGATTAAATCAAGACCTTTAATTTGACACCAATTTCAGATCAAATGGTTGAGAAATGAGCTCGAATTTTGAGTTTTAAAATGGGGTTAGGTAAAGGTTGAAAAGTTTGAATTTTCTACTTAAATCTCTAAATAGATCTTACCACGGATTTTCACAGGGTTAATAATAGAAGACAAGTTTGTTACATACACTTCCAGAAATCAAATTACCATTTTTGTGAATTTTTATCAAGTAGAAATATTTTCGATGGTACTATTCACGAAGGCACTATTCACTAACCACTATTCACTAAATAATTAAATATTAATTTATGAATATTATTATATAAACTAAAACTTCATTTATTACATATTTTAAAAACCGGGGTATTACACCCTCCCCCACTTAAAGGAATTTGGTCCCCAAATTCACTGATTATTTTCAATTAGGTAAAAGTTTAAACTCAGAAGATCACATTTATGAAAATAACATGTTAAGGATGAAGGAAATTAACTAACTAAGATTTATCAAAATAATATGGTAACTATACGATTAATGACGAATGCTCGGGGTAAAAGAGAATGATACCGTATATAGTTCGTCATTCGGCGGAAGTTGGTTCCGATTCTTCTGAAAGTTTTACTTGTGGAAGTAACTTAGGGCAATTATCCATTTTATGATCCGGATTACCGCAACGTAGACACGATCGTCTCCTCTGCCAGCACTCCTTCGCGAGATGACCAAGCCTACGACAGTACTTGCATTCCTTCTTGCATTCCTTTTGCGCAATATTACTCTCAATATTACCCTTCTGCTTAGGGCAATTAGCCATCTTATGATCTTGATTGCCGCAACGTAGACATGCTTTGCTCCTCCGCCAGCATTCATTCGCGAGATGACCAAGCTTGTGACAATACATACATTCCCTTTGCGCGATGTTACTCTTCTTCTTCTTATTACGTCGGGTTTCCTTACGACGAACTCGCCGGCCTTCAGCAGAAACGAAACTCACCTTACCGGAACCACTCGGTTTCATTTTTAAGAACGGCTTAAACCTGGAAGATAATAGATGGTTAACCTTTTTATTGTCCTTACGCCTACCGCAACGCAATCTTGTATATCTTTTATTACTTAACCCACTATACTACCCAATCTCACCAGGGTACAAGGGTCGACACGGGTCTTAAGACTTAGGGTAACCTATACACTCGGACAAAAATCCAAGGGACTCAAATAAGAAGGACTCAGAGAAGAAGGTGAAACTTGGACAAAATCCAAGCGACTCAGATAAGAAGGAGGCTCTGATACCAAAACTGTCACGCCCCGAACCGATAGCAGCGGGAAGCGATGCTTGGAACGTGGCAGGAGACAAGTCACGATAACAAGAGCGGAAGATAAATAATCACAATAAAATACAAAGAGGCCAGACACACATTTGAGAAAATACGAACTCTTATTAATTTAAAAAGATATATTTGACACCACTTACAATAAAAGCTTCGAAATAGATAACAAAAAGAAGGAACTAAACTAACAAGACTCAAGAAAATAGAAAGGACACAGACTCCAACTCTAGGGTCCAGGTACCACTCGATCACACCGATCCGATTCCCATGCACGTACCAATACTCGCGCACCTGAAAAGGGTTGGAAGTAGGGGTGAGCAAGAAGCTCAGTAGGAATTATACTCTATCATCAGGCAGTGGTTAAAGTGATTAACAAGTAATTACATTTTTCATGCCATGCTAAATATGTAAAAGACGGTAGCATGCTAGTAAAAGAAGTAATGACGATATAATGTAATAAACAGATCTTGCAAGGTCAAGAAAATCAAGTAAGAACGAATAAGATATCAAATACAAGATTGAACAAGAGTCTACAAGAATTTGTTACGGGAGTTTTCAAGTCAAAAATTACCACAAGATAGAACTCAAGTATAAGCATGAAGATCGATCACTAGTATATTAACCTCTTTGGTCAAACATGTCATGTATGATTGCAAATACAATGGTTTCCAACAGGAAATAGCAAGAGTTGGCCAAGCAAGCAAGTAGGGCAAGCGTCTCTTATACGCTCAGCGAGATTCAAGTACGTTACTTATCAAAACCTTGGGGGCGACGTCATTGTAATTCAAGTACCCAAGTAACTGGTAATAAGTAACAAGAGTTTATTCTAGACATAACAAGCATGTCCTGCACTTCGGGTGTATGCCTCACCCTGTCATTAACATCCCATGGGCTCACTAACTTTCGGGCGCTCTCCCCAGGACCAGACCGGGCCCTTATGGTGCGTTGGCATAAAAATGGATCCAAGATCCAAATGTCTAGATAGTCAAGTAAATGGCCAAATAATCGGGAGAATTTACTGTCATAAGCTCAAGATTAAAGGACTAACTTGTCCTTGGATTCAAGAGTTCAAAACACGATAAAACTCACATACCGAGGGTTATACGGTCACACCGGCCGTACTCCCAAGAGTCACGAACCACGAGTCACGAGGCCAACAATAGCGACTGACAGTATGCCGCTAGCTCTAAGTACGAACTGACTGACAGAATTAAGAAAAACCAACAAAGCCTTTACACGCCTAATTTTACATGCTTAATTAGGTATAAGGTTTTTCATTCACAGGATGAAGATGGATCAAGATAGACAAAGAATCAAGCTCAAAGGATAGCATGCATTTAAAGAAATTTACTTGTATATTTACCACTTATCATGTGCGTTTCTTACCAATTAACAGTTTAAGATGCTTATTAACTCCATTTAACATGCTAACTAACCATTAAGATACCAATTAACAATCTAGAATTACATTAAATCATTTTCCATAAACACATATGTTGCTGATTTCAGAAATAAAAAATCTACTTTCTAACAGCAAATTTTGATGCTAATCTAACCATCAAAAACACTAGTTATCAACTTAAGATACTAAATAGCAATTTAAATCACTAAGTAACATTAAAAACACGTAATTAACTACACATTAAATCACTTTCTATGAAAAGTATATTTCTGGAACAGAAATATAAATCTATTGTCTTAACAGCATCAAGATACTAATTTATCTATTAAACACACTAATTATCAAGTTAAGATACTAATTAGTAACTAAGATACTAATTTACACTTAAAAACACTAATTATCTATACATGAAGTTATTTCCTGTGAAAATATATTTCTGGAACATAAATATAAATCTATTGTTTTGACAGTAATTAAGATATTAATTTTAGCACTTGAAAATACTAATTTGTAATTTAAGTACCAATTAGCAATTAAAATGCGATTAAGATACTAATTAATAATCAAAAATACTAATTTGTAATTAATAAGATCATTTTCTGTGAAAACATGTTTCTGAGATAGAAAGATAAATTTACTGGCTAAGTATGAAATTAAGATACTAATTTAGCGCTTAAATATACTAATTATCACTTTAAGAACTAATTAACAAGTAAGATGTTAAATAATAATTAAAAAGCACTTTTAAATCATTTTATATGATAAATAGATTTCTGAGATAGAAATATAGATAATTATCAAATCATGCATTTACTAAGTCGATTGGGGCGTCAAACGGTGAAACCGGGCGCGAAAACCGGCTCTGGAGGTTAAACGGTCGCACAAGGGCCGTTTTAGGGCTCCAGGGTGTTGGGCGGTTAGGGGGCAACCGTCCAAACCTAATGACATGAAAAAGGATGCATTAGAATCAATACTAAGTCATTTACTGGGTATATAAATGGTTCTGGGTGGACCGTATAACTTCTGGACTTAATAGGGGCTGAACGGGGGCCATTGGGCATGCCAGGAGGTTGGGCGGCTCCCTGAGGGCCGCCCATGTACTTGGGCGGTTCCCTGAGGGCCGCCCATGTACTTGGGCGGTTCCCTGAGGGCCGCCCATCTGCTTGGGAGGTCTGGGATGGGCCGCCCATCCCAGGGATGTGTGCGGCCCAGTAAGTGGCCGCACAAGTTACGTGGTCCGTTTCGGACCATTTATCCTGCTGGGATGGATATGTGGTCAGTTTCTGACCGTTTAACTAGGATAAGTGGTTGATTAGGAACCGTTTAACTCCTGTCTAAGCGAGGGCCAGGTGTGGGCTGGAGTTGGACGGTCTATCGTAAGACCGCCCATCTTTGGGTCGTCTCTGGTCATCCCTGCCGCGTCCGGTGAACGCCGAGAACTAGGGTTTGGATAGGGTTACACTAAAATGATCATAACTAATGCAATTGGACTCCAAATAAGGAGATTTTGATATCAATGGAAAGCTAATACAAAACTCTACCTATCTACAAGGTCAATTGCATGATAAATTGCTGGAATCGAGATTTATTAAGTCAAGAACACATGAAACCCTAATTCTGACATGCTGTGACTAAAACGTTAAATTCTCTCTACATACAGAATGGAATTTGGGGCTTTTGCTACCAAAATGACGAGCATGAAATTCTACATAAGATGCATAGCTTAAAAGTTGATTTACAACATGAATTGATCACGTAATTTAAGAAAGAACAACTAAAACCCTAGTTTAGCCTTAACTTAACATGTCTAACTTAAACAATTAAAATCTCATGAAATACTAAATGAATGATGGGGCTTTTGGTATCAAAAGAAAGAGGGATTCATGCTGAAGAGCTTGATATATTATTTAGGATTTGAGCCCGAGAGAACCTACCTCACTTTGATGAAGAACAAAAGATAGATGAAGAACAAGGAACTTGGACACCCCTGCACTCCTCGTAGGATATCGCCCAGCTCCGAAAACTTCAGCACCAATGGTGGGTATCAAAAGAAAATAGACCCAGAGAGCTTTCTTTTAATAGCTCATGGGCCTTCTGAGGTGGTCGAGAGAGGGAGATCTCGGCGCTTGAAGTGGCATCTTGGAAACGGCACCGAAAATAGAGACCAAGTCTAATTTGTCTAGCCGCCTCAATTAGGGTTAGGGCTTCGACCGATTATGAGAGGGCTTTTGAAGATTAAATCAAGACCTTTAATTTGACACCAATTTCAGATCAAATGGTTGAGAAATGAGCTCGAATTTTGAGTTTTAAAATGGGGTTAGGTAAAGGTTGAAAAGTTTGAATTTTCTACTTAAATCTCTAAATAGATCTTACCACGGATTTTCACAGGGTTAATAATAGAAGACAAGTTTGTTACATACACTTCCAGAAATCAAATTACCATTTTTGTGAATTTTTATCAAGTAGAAATATTTTCGATGGTACTATTCACGAAGGCACTATTCACTAACCACTATTCACTAAAGAATTAAATATTAATTTATGAATATTATTATCTAAACTAAAACTTCATTTATTACATATTTTAAAAACTGGGGTATTACACGCTTGCTCCTGTCTTCGCTGCTATCAACGAGGACACCTTTATGCAGAGTTTGAAACATCTGAGCCATGTAGGGGGCGCTCGCTTGGAAGTGCAGCAATACCCATTTCCTGTCGAAGAGCCGCTCCCGACAGTAGCTTCCTGGAGGGGTCCAGTTGATAAATTTCATCCATATAGGACGTTTGTACGCCGAGAAGATAGAACTCAGACGTACTATTGACAAACGTCTTGGCTGTTCATTCTGCTGAATTTGCATGGATTATCTGCAGAAAGCCCGATAGCTGGCATTTTGAACAAGCCACTGTTTATATCATTTCATTATGTCGATGGCTGGGGCATGGACCATCTTGACTTGTTTCGATGCCTTGACTTTCGCGGCCATAATGATCTGGCAGCTTTGGTAGAGAAGTGCCAGCTATTTGGTGATGTGTGCTGGCTCATCAAGGAGGCTGCTTCCCGCTCCAAGGAGGTAGCTTACATGTACTGGCCACTTTATGTATTCTATGACGGCCCGGCAGGTAAGATTTCTTCTTTTCTGATTGTAGTGTTTTCTGCTTAGCATCTGAATTTTACATCCGCTGACCCCATCATCCTTCTGCCATTCTTAACAGACCGGCCTGATATAAAGCGGCAGGGGCTCTATAGAAAGATTATTGCGCAGGCCGAGAAGCCCACTTATTTTGAAGTCCCTGCTGCAGCACCGACCACTACTCCCCTGCCTCCCGGCAAGAAGAGGAAGGCTTCCGCAGTCAAGACTGCAGTTGGGAAGGCCAGGAAGGCCAAAAAGGCCCACATTCAACAGTCGACTTCGGTGGCGATGGATACTGGGACCCCTCTCCCTGACATTCCATCATTCGATGAGTTTGAGCTGCAAAGGGAGGCTGCTTCGACACCGGTTCAGGGTAACATCAACAACTTGCATTTGCATTCTTCACTGTCTTCTGCAGGATCTCAAAGGAGTCCTTGAATCTGACCCATTCTTTTTGCACAGCCGAAGAGACAGTCATAGCACCTTCTGTGGCGGAGACCAGATTGCCTTCTCCTACGCCGGCTAGTGAGGCGAGGGGTAAGTGTATCTTCTCATCTGTCTCATACCTGTATTTGTTTTCTTTGCTACATTTCTCAGAGGTCTCTTTTTGCATCAGCGGCAGGCGAGGAGCAGACTGAGGCTGTGGTGACAGAAGAGTTGCTTCAACCACAGGAAGGTCACAAGGCTCAGTCGAAGCAGCGTGCCGTTCTGGCCAGGCGCATAATTACCCGGTCTACATCTCGGCATGTTTTAGAGGCGGCCCCACAGCGTATAGCTAGTGTGGAAATATCCTCAGGCAGTTCTAAGACCGCCTCTGATGAGGAGGATGCAACCTTCAGCGACAGTGAGGGAGATGCTCCTGAACCAGAGGCCCCACTTGTATTTGCAAAGGGTGTTTCGTCTTTTCAGCCGGCTAAGCTGGTGGTGTTATCTCCTGAGGAGGAGTTGCAGGAGGAGTTTGCCCGGCTCGATACCGAGATTGACATAACTCCACCATTTGTCATTCCGACTACGGAGCTTCCTTCTCTTTCACCCCACTTCGAGGATGTGGACCCTGCTTCAAGGGTGGGTTCCTTTTCATGTTTGTTGCTTCATCTGCCCCTTCTTTTTTTTATATCTAGCGCTAAAGTTGCTTTGTTTTGGTCTCAGGGCATTGCCATTGCTAGCTCAGACACAACTGCGGCTATCACGGACATTTCCTCCATAAATTGGGCTATTGTCCCTTTTCAGCCTTTAACTTGCACGGGAATTCCCGAGATCATTCGCCCTGTGCCGGCGCGGATACAGTCCTCGACAGATTTAGCATCGTTGGACTTAGGATCACCAGGAGAGATTTCCATCCTTGTCAGGGCCTCAGAGTTCAGAGCCGAAGTAGACCCATCCAGAAGCTCTGCTTTCATACCGGCTGCCATAATGTCAACTGCGCCTGAGTCAGCAGTCCCCGCCACAGTGGTTATAGAAACTGGATTTCTGCCTTTACAGACTAGAGACCCTTCGCCCCCATTATCAGGAAGAGTAGCTGAAGATGAAGCCCTTATTCAGAAGATTCATGAAGAGATAGCTCCATCATTCATCGGTCCTCCCTCCGCTGATGTTCAAGCCATAGCGCCCGAGACGGAGGGGGAATCTTCAGTTCAGCCAGAGGGCACAGAGAGGGACCGGCCAGTTCTTCCAGCAGATTTACCGTCTTCATCCTCTCAGCCGGATGTCGCACTGTGGGCCGACATCGATAGCGAAGTGACCTTCGAAGTGATCCCCTCTGCTTCTTTTGGCTTTGCATCGTCCGAGAGCTTTGTCTGGCAGAACCAGGATATGCTGCGCCAGCTGGTAGAATCTCAGCCTGGCTTGACATATTTGCAGCTGAAGGAAATTGCTGATCGCTTCACTGCCGGTCTGCAGGCTATGGGTTGCCCTCTGGACACATGGGCTCAGCGGGTCTTGCTTTTGCTTAAATTCGTGCATCGGAGGGATTTCCTAACACGGACCATGGTTGATAAGCTAACGGTGCTGAAATTGCAGAGGTCAGAATGCAAATCAGAGTTGGGGAAGCTGACACTTATGCTTGATGGACGCCGAGCTGAGCTAGAAGGTGCTATTCAGCGGGAAGAAGCTGTGCGGGACCGGATAGCCCTATTGGAGATGGAGCTCTCTGGACTTCGAGCCGAACTGCAGCAACTCTCCTTTATCCGGCCGCATTCTGAAGAGGAAGTAGCCTCGCTGGAGGGACGGGTGATGTCTCTTCGGGACATGTCCATTGGGCTTCAGGAGGAGGAGGCACGCCTTCATGAGCTAGGAGCCGCCCCTTATGTGGGTCTTCTGGCCTTCAAAGATATATTCCGGCGGCCGTGAATTGTTTATCCCTCCCTTTTTTTGTTTTCTTCTGTAATGTGATGTCCCCTCGGGGCCCTTCATGTATTCCCTTTTTATTGGAAAGGAATCTCTTGGCTTCCAGCGTCTCCATCTTACTTTGCATATGGTTTTATCACTTTGGGAAGTGGGGTAGCGGTTTTGACAATCCCTCATGCGAACGGCTCGTACTTGGCAGGAGAGCGTCCACCCCTTCAGAGAAAGGATGGGGGACTCGCTCCACCGCGTGACGGCATCCGAAGAGGTGCTTAAACCGGGTTTTGTGAGTGGCAGCAAAAATCCTTCTGGCCATGTGCGCCGTAAAGGAGACAATTTGCAGGAGTGTGAGAGGTTACATCAGAATAGACGTTAGGTCCAGACTGGGTAGGGGTTATAGTAGGTGGGACAATTAAAGGATATGTGGTTTTCATCATGACAGACGTAGGGTCTGAACCGGATAGGGTTTCATCCTTGATCGGGCGAAATGCCAGTCGATCAATAGTTGGTTTCATCATCGATATTGGGTTTATATCGATGCAAAGGGTTTTATAAGTTTCATCAGAATAGACGAAAGGTCTAAACTGGGTAGGGTTTCATCATTGATCGGGCGAGGTGCCAGTCGATCAACAGTTGATTTCATCATCGATATTGGGTTGATATTGATGTAGAGGGTTTTATAAGTTTCATCAGAATAGACGAAAGGTCTAAACTGGGTAGGGTTTCATCATTGATCGGGCGAGGTGCCAATCGATCAACAGTTGGTTTCATCATCGATATTGGGTTGATATCGATGCAAAGGGTTTTATAAGTTTCATCAGAATAGGCGAAAGGTCTAAACTGGGTAGGGTTTCATCATTGATCGGGCGAGGTGCCAATCGACCAACGGTGGGAAGTGTGTGAAGGTGTAGGTCTCATCAGGACAGACGTAAGGTCTATTCCAATAGGTTTTATCGCAGGTGGGACTTTGCCAAGAAATGCGTAGATTTTATCAGGACAGACGTGAGGTCTGAACTGGATAGGCTTTAGCCAAATGGTGATGGGTTTCATTGTCGGTGGGAGGTTTGAAAGAGGGTATGTAGATTTTATCAGGGTAAACGTAAGGTCTACCCCGGAAGGGTTCTGTCGTCGGTGGGGCGCGGAAACAGTTGATCGACGGAAGGCTTCATCAATAGAAGGGAGGTAAAGGTAGCGTGCCGGTTGGCATGGAACTTTTTAAATTACCACCTTACTGACCCAAGTGCCCTTTCGGGTTTTCACCGGAGCCAGCCCCCTCTTGCTTTTGCCCACGCGCCCTTTCGGGTTTTCACGTGACGGGATACCCGATTTTGCCTGTAGTGCCCTTTCGGGTTTTCACCACAGCTGGGTTTTTGGCCATTTTTGCCCTTATCCGGGATGTCCGAACAAGTCTGGCGAGATATCTCTATTTTTAACCCCATTTTTTTTTATATATATACGTATGTTTCCTGAATTGGGACTTCAGCACGGATCAGGCGATGTGCTGCTTCATTAGTGCATGTTCTTATCATCGGTATTGGGTATGTACCGACGCAAGGATTTTATAGGTTTCATCAGTGTAGACGTAAGGTCTACATTGGGCTGGTTTTATCATTGATCGGGTAAGGTGCCGATCGACCAATGGTAGGTTTCATCACGGCGAGACGTAAAGGGGTATGCAGATTTGATAGGACGGGTTTCTTTGTCGATCGGGCAGGATGCCCATTGATCAAAGGTGGGTTTCATCATCGGTATTGAGTTTATACCAATGCAAGGATCTTATGAATCTCATCAGAATAGACGTAAGGTCTACCCTGGGCTGGTTTTATTGTTGATCGGGCAGGGTGCCAATCGACCAACAGCAGGTTTCATCATCGGTATTGGGTTTATACCGATGCAAAGATTTCATAGGTTTCATCGGGACAGACGTAAGGTCTAAGCCGGATAGGTTTCATCATTGACCGGGCAGTGCGCCTAATCGGTCAACAGCTGGCTTCATCATCGGTATTGGGTTTATACCAATGCAAAGATTTCATAGGTTTCATCGAGATAGACGTAAGGTCTAAGCCGGATAGGTTTCATCATTGACCGGGCAGTGCGCCTAATCGGTCAACAGCTGGTTTCATCATCAGTATTGGGTTTATACCAATGCAAAGATTTCATAGGTTTCATCGGGATAGACGTAAGGTCTAAGCCGGATAGGTTTCATCATTGACCGGACAGTGCGCCTAATCGGTCAACAGCTGGTTTCATCGTCGGTATTGGGTTTATACCAATGCAAAGATTTCATAGGTTTCATCGGGATAGACGTAAGGTCTAAGCCGGATAGGTTTCATCATTGACCTGGCAGTGCGCCAAATCGGTCAACAGCTGGTTTCATCATCGGTATTGGGTTTATACCAATGCAAAGATTTCATAGGTTTCATCGGGATAGACGTAAGGTCTAAGCCGGATAGGTTTCATCATTGACCGGGCAGTGCGCCTAATCGGTCAACAGCTGGTTTCATCATCGGTATTGGGTTTATACCAATGCAAAGATTTCATTGGTTTCATCGGGATAGACGTAAGGTCTAAGCCGGATAGGTTTCATCATTGACCGGGCAGTGCGCCAAATCGGTCAACAGCTGGTTTCATCATCGGTATTGGGTTTATACCAATGCAAAGATTTTATAAGTTTCATCGGGATAGACGTAAGGTCTAAGCCGGATAGGTTTCATCATTGACCGGACAGTGCGCCTAATCGGTCAACAGCTAGTTTCATCATCGGTATTGGGTTTATACCAATGCAAAGATTTCATAGGTTTCATCGGGATAGACATAAGGTCTAAGCCGGATAGGTTTCATCATTGACCAGGTGTGAGCGACGTCACGCGGTTCGGAGTTCGATGGTGCGGGGAAGAGGATGCGGAGAGCGCGCGGGCTCCTCTTTTTGTTTGTTTTGTTGTTTGCTGCAACACAGAGATGAGAGAAGAGAGAGAAGGGGCCACCACGAGAGATTGCTCCGGCGGGGCGAGCGGGACAAGTATAATATAGCAAGATATGGGGTTCAAACGGCCATAGCGGGAAGTGACTCGCCGCGACCTCGGGGGGACGGGAATGGTGCAGAAATTAAATAACAAAAATTGAAACGGCCATTGGGGAAGTGACTCGCCGCGGCCTCGAGAATATGAGCAGAATATAGCAGAATATAAAAGGAAATATAAGAACAGAGATTTAAACGGCCATTGGGGAAGTGACTCGCCGCGGCCTCGAGAATATGAGCAGAATATAACAGAATATAGAGAGAGTATAAGAACGGAAATTTAAACGGCCATTGGGGAAGTGACTCGCCGCGGCCTCGATGATATGAGCGGAATATAACAGAATATAGAGAGAATGTAAGAACGGAAATTTAAACGGCCATTGGGGAAGTGACTCGCCGCGGCCTCGATGATATGAGCAGAATATAACAGGATATAAAGAGAATATGAGAACAGAAATTTAAACGGCCATTGGGGAAGTGACTCGCCGCGGCCTCGATGATATGAACGAAATATAACATGATATAAAGAGAATATGAGAACAGAAATTTAAACGGCCATTGGGGAAGTGACTCGCCGCGGCCTCGATAAAAAGATGTGATCGCCAGGGGCCGAAAGACCCCAAAATAAGAAAGTGATCGCGCCTACCTCAAGAGCGGGAGATGCCGGGTTGCTTCTTCCTCTCCTTCCGGCCGGCCGACGGAGAGGGCTTTCCTCGGGTACCCTTGCAAAACAACGACAAATAAATGACAAGTGGATTAGAAAGATGGAGGTGTAGTATTCAAATCCTCGCGGTAAAAATAACGAAATAATGGCAAGACACACACCTGGTTGGTGTTATCTTTTAAACCCCTCTCGGACTCGAGTAGGAGGAAAATGAGATGATGGATGCAAGAAATATAAGAGAAGAGGCGCCCTTGTGAAGGGGGATAGAGGATGCAATATGATGAATGTAAAGAACTATGGAGAAAAAGGGGAAGAAAAAGCTTATTGGATGAGCCGAGGGTGAAATCCGGCGGAGCTCCGGCAGCGTGGGGACGACGGGGAAGCGCGGTGGATGAAGACGACCTTCCTCTCGCGAGCGTAGGCACCCGAGAAGCCGGCAGAACCTCCACCTACAAAAGACCCCACGGGTTAGAAAAATGACTCCGTAGCCTCTGGGCTCCGGCAGCCTATCGGATCACTGCTTAGCTCTCTTAGAACTGAGGGGGGGGGGCCTCTATTTATAGAGCTCCGGAAGGTGGAGGCGTCCAGGACCCTGGACACCTCCATCAGGGCCGAAATAATATTTTATTCTATTTTTATTGATTTTTTTAGAATACTTTTATGGGGGCGTCCAGGGTCCCGGACGCCTCTAACAGGTCCACCGAAAACCGACGACGGCCGCACGCGGTTTGGCACAACGCGTGGTTTTGTGAGCGGCGCCTCGTGATTCAGAAATGGGCGCGTCCAGTCAGCTGGACGTCTCTAAATTTGGCTTTTTTCACACACGACAAACCGTCGTTCGGTGGCCGGCGCCCGTGAGGGAATTTATGGAGGCGTCCAGGGTCCTGGACGCCTCCAAATATATATTATTTTTATTATTTTTTGTCTTTTATGCCAGGGCTGGATTTTTTGATTTTTTTATAATTTGTTTTTATGGAGGCGTCCACGCCTCTGGACGCCTCCAATAATATATATTGATTTTTTGTTTTTTTAATGCCAAGTGGCATTTTAAACATTTTTTATTTTTATTTTAATGGAGGCGTCTAGGGGCCTGGACGCCTCCATTAATATATATATATTTTATTTATTTTTAGGGCCCTGAGGAAATATAATAAAATAATAAAATAAATTAAAAAGATGGGGGCGTCCAGGGGCCTGGACGCCCCCATTAAGACCCACCCGGGTCCTCAAATCAGGCGTCGGCGGCCGCCCGGCAGACCCCCTTCTTGATTCCGGAACCTCTTGATGCGTCCGACTGGTGTTGATGCCGTCCGAATGCCGTGACGAGACGATTTCGGATGCCGAAAAAGGCAGAAGAAGATCCGAGAAAAGGAAGCACTCGAGTGATTCAGAATGCGTAAGCCGTTGCGGGGCGTTGTATAGTAATATGAGAATTTCTCAGGAGGCGTCAAGAATGGCGTGTCTACAGCTGCCCCGCCTTGGCGTTTGCTTTGCAAGGGAGCGACACGTAGTGGAATGGTATCGAAGTGGAGTGGAGTGAAGTGGGAGCGGATTGATAAGTTGATGCCAAGGTGTGATGAGACACGCTTTTGACGTTACTGTTTGGAATCTTTCCTGGAGTTTCAATGAGGCGACCTTGAAGAAGGTCTTTCAAACATTGACGATTGCTTGGACGGAGATCAAATAAGGGAGGGTGAGATGTGCGCTCAGGCACGAAACAAAAGGAGACCAACTTCTCGGTGTGGAAGTACCTGGGTCATAAACCGGAGGTTTCACCTTTGGGGAGCGGTTACCAGCCAATGTGGAAGTGCTGCGGCCAAGGTGGGTCAAAAAAGGTAAAGGAATATCTGAGGGTCTGTCCAAAAAAGGGTCTCCTTTGGAAGAGCAGTGTAGGGCTGTCTCAAGGAAACTTAGTATTTCATTCGGAGTGGAATATCTCATATTTGTGGGAATTGGAGCACAACGGCTTTCACAATCGAATCACTTGAATGATCTTCCGCAATAAATCAAAGTCCTATATGAATGCATGCTGGGTTCAAAGAAAAATTTAAAACAAACAAAAATAGAAAATAGCCAAGGATAATATTGTCAACTTGTGAAGAACGGGTCAGGATACCGACCCGGTGAGCTGATACTGGGCTGGGGCCCGTTTATCCGCGCACCAACTCACTGAATGGAACCGTCGTCCCCATTCTATCACAAATTGACGGCCTATCCGTACAACCCAAACTCTTCCGGGATCATCACCGTTTTTGTTGAAGGGGAACTCCAATCCCAGATTCGTTCGGGCCGCAAGGTCCTTGACATGTTCTAGTAGCGTAGGTATCATATACTATGATGCATGACATGGTGGGGATCAACCAATGAAAGGTGGTACAGGAGATAGGACAAAGACGTCCGTTAGTAAAACCTGCACAGGCTAGCAAAGGTTAGCAACATCAAAAGGTAGCAGAATCGCACCACAGTTCAAAGGAGATCTAGACAAAAATCTTGATAATGACCACTGATGTGACATGTTCTGTCCTGTAGCACCCTTCCCTTCCTATAAGAACTCCCCTTAGGCTAGCTCATTCAAATGCACCAAGGTGGGTTTTGGAAGCTCAGGAGAGGAAGGAGAGGAGAATCTAGAGATCTTCAGGATGGAAGGAGAGTCTTCCCGCGTTATGAAGAGGAGCAAGCCTAGCAGCGAGATTAGGCGACTTTCCGAACTCGAGGGTCATCTAAGTGGGACGATCATGTCGCATATGGTAAGCCGACTCTTTTCAAATTTCTGCACGTGAACCTTCTTCTTACTTCCTTCATTTCTTCTTCTTTCCTCTCCCAGCCATATCCACTCTTCCCAGGCCCGAGGAAGTTTTCCAAGCTGCCATGGCTTTCAAAGCTGACTTCCAATATCTCCATTGGCATGAGGGCCATACTCTCGAAGTGGCATCTGCAGGGGCTCCTTATTCACGCCAAGCATTACGAGAAGATTCGTATGGACTGGGCGGCTATGGGCGCGCTAGTGGAGGTCTGGCATCCCCAGACCCACACTTTTATCTTCCCGACCTTCGAGGTGACCATCCTCCTCGAGGAGGTGGAACTTCTGCTTGGTTTGAAGAAATTCAAGAGTGACGGGAAGGTGAAGGCTATGCGGATGCTGACACGGGGTACTTCTGAAAGCGTCCTTGGAAGCTTCATGCCGCCTGACGCAGCTAGAAAGGTCCGTACTCAGAAGGGGATCGATCTCCAAAAGCTTGCGGAGTGGGTCATGAACGCCCTGAGAGGGTCACCAGACGATGACTATTTGGAGGGAATCATGAAGGGGTTCACCATTTGTCTGGCGGGTGCTCTCTTGTTCCCTTATACCGACAACATAGTGGAGGAAGACCAGCTGGGTGCTATCTGCGGGATCTGGCGTGGAAAGAGGGTGGGACCCGCCGTCCTTGCCTATCTTTACAGCGGCCTTACCGCCTCGAGCATGGGTAAGCCTCCATTTGGTTGTGCACTTGTCTTGAATTGCTGGCTGGATTTGCATTTCAAATTCGACCACCGCGAGAGAATGCCAACCGCTTCGAAGCTCTTCCAACAAAGCCCGCTTCACCACATAGCCGACGTGTTAGGCTTTGGTGGTACCGTAGTGAACCGCGTTCCGTGGCTGAAGAAACGTGAAGACTGGCGGTCTCACTTCCGCA
This sequence comes from Amorphophallus konjac, assembly GCA_022559845.1. Classification (NCBI taxonomy): domain Eukaryota; kingdom Viridiplantae; phylum Streptophyta; class Magnoliopsida; order Alismatales; family Araceae; genus Amorphophallus; species Amorphophallus konjac. Next base: position 140,775 of record JAHNEJ010000083.1, read on the forward strand.
CCGTGACACAAGGCTTCTTCACTTGCGCACCGGCATGTTTACTTTCGCTTGATCTCCTCATGAGGCCTTCTCCCGAAGTTGATCTTCAACTGATCGGCGCGACCGAGTTTGTTCTTTACAACGCGCATCGGTGCTGCCTCCAGATTGGCATCCCACGCCATTCGTTCCCGCCACCGACTGACATTGTTCCTTTGAAGAAAAGGGAGTTGGGCACTGAAGCGGACGCGAAGGAAGCGAAGGCCATTAAAGCTCCCTGGAAGACAAGTGTTGCGGGAAAGGCGTTAGCGCACGTGGTGGAAGAATGCGAGCCGTGGAGGGCTTATGTAACCGAACTGGGGAAGTTAAGGCCTAAAGCGCCTAAGCCCCTGATGTAGTTCACTCTGCTTTTCTGATGGAATAAAATTTGGCATTTGGATGTTTCGGACCCCCGTCCCCTTAATTATTATCTTTTTTTATGATTTTTCTTTTTCTTTGTGTTTTTTTATTTTGTTTGGATTATATACATATTCTTATATAAATATATTATATATATATTTTTTTGTTTGAAAATTTTTTATGGGGGGCGTCCAGGGGCCTGGACACCCCTATTATTTTTATTTTATTTAATTTTTTTTGTTTTGGGGGCGTCCAACTGTCTGGACGCCCCTAATTTTTAATTTTATTAAAAAATATTTTTTTGTTTTGGGGGCGTCCAGGGTCCTGGACGCCCCAACTATTATTTTTTTATTTTATTTAATTTTTTTGTTTTAGGGGCGTCCAAGCGCCTGGACGCCCCAAAATTTTTTTAAATTTTGAAATAAAAAAAAATGATGGGGGCGTCCAGGCGCCTGGACGCCCCAAAAAAGAAATTTCTATTTAAGGGCTGCCCCCCCCCCCTTTTTGCTCATTTACTGTTCAATCTGACGACCCAGTCACCCAGACGACCTATTCTTAGTCCCCATGGAGCGAGGAGGATCGAGCCAGGGTCCAGGGAAGCGAAAACGACTGGCTCGTCGTGCGAGGAGGTTGAGGGATGATGCTGAGGAGGCTGCAGCAGAGGAGATTGCTGCGGAGGAGGGGATGGAGGTGCCTCTCCTGGCCGCGGAGGCTGCTGCGGATGCTGGTGACGCGGGAGAGGATGATCACGACCCGGTAAGTACCCCGGAATCCTCACTCTGTGGTTCAATAGGCTAAAACGGGTGTGCGAGAGGTTGTGAGAGAGAGGCGGGTAGTGAGAGAAGGAGGCGTCCAGGGACCTGGACGCCTCCATGTTTTCTTTTTCTTTTTTTTATTTATTTATTAATTTTCATAAATAATAAAATAAATTTAAAAATAAGGAGGCGTCCAAGGCCTAGGACGCCTCCATAATTATATATATATTATATATATTTTTTTTTATTTTTGGTTTTTGAATTTTTTTTCGAAAAAGGAATAAAGAAAATAGGAAGGAGGCGTCCAGGTGTCTGGACGCCTCCAAAAAAATATATATGTATTTTTTTAAAAAAAAAAAATAAAATAAAATAGTATATACAGTGTTATTGTTGATTACTGTTCATGATGCTGATGTGTTCTTTGTTGGTTTTGTGGTTTGCAGGGCGTGATGAAGGGCCGGATCAGCTGGTCCTTGGTGGTGGCAGCATACCGTGGGCTGCCGGATTTCCAGAGGGCGCGTGTGGACGCCATGGGCTTTGGAGCTTTCCTTAGGATCGAGCCCTTCCGGCTCGACCTTCCTCTTATCCAGGCACTGAGGGAGCGGTGGCACGCACCGAGCCGGGCGTTTCTGATGCCCTGGGGGCACATGGTGCCGTCACTGGAGGACGTGGCTCGGATCACCGGGCTACGAGTTGACGGAGAGGCAGTCAGCGGGGTCACCTACCCCGACTACCGAGAGAGTGCCCTGGACCTGCTGTGGTTAGAGACGAGCGTGACTGATAGAGACAGCAGGGTAGTCGGCCGAGTGGAGATCATGGAGGCGCTCGGATTCGTCGACCCGCGCCAGCGGGTTAGCGAGACTGGAGCGGAGTTCTTGGCTCGACTGGAGGGGGATGCTCGTGCAGCTTTCACCCAGGATCCGAGCGAGAGGGAGCTGGTGGATCTAGACCTTCGGAGGTTTCTTTTCTTCTTCCTGGGCCGCCTTCTGCTGGGGACGAAGGGGGATGACATCCACTGCCGTTTCCTCGGGATCTTGGCGGATCTGGACAGAGTGGGGCACTATGCGTGGGGAGCGGCTCTGCTTGTCCATCTGATTGCCGATCTCTCCCAGACTTCGGAGAAGGAGACGACAGTCAGCGGCTTCGCACCTTTCCTCCAGGTAAACATTTTATTTATGCATTCTCACAGTTAAATATGCAATTATTGTACTAATGATGTATGATGGATGCAGGTGTGGAGCTATTACTATTTCCCGATGGGGAGGGCTAGGCATGGGAACAGGAGGGCCGTGCCTCTGGCGCGGCAGTGGAGGCCGGTCGTGGTTGCAGCACCCCACGGCTACCAGCTGGCGTCACTTCGTCGAGAGCTGAGCGAGTATCCCGAGGCCATGGTATGATGCGTATGATTTTTTTGTGTTTATGCATGTGACTGAATGGTAACTAACATGATGTATGTATGGTGATGCAGGTGGTGTGGAGGCCCTACTTGGGCATGGGCGATGCTGGCCAGCCCTGGGTTGTAGCGGGTCTTCCTCGCTTCAGGCGGGACGTGTGGGTCCATTGCCTGAACGAGATTGAGCCGCTGCGGCTTAGACTGGTCATGAGGACGTTGGGGCTGTCCCAGGAGTGGGTAGACGTAGATGCGCCGGCCCGCATTGGGCGGAAGACCAAGGGGAAGGCGAAGATCGTGGACTGGCGTACGCGCTTCCCAGCATAGTACCAGGACTGGCAGCAGGGCGGGGTCCCAGTAGTGTCCCACGTACAGGATAGCACAGACTACATGAGACGGTACCGAGCTACGTACGGGGACCGCCTCTCCTTGGGTGGTATGGCAGGGGTAAGTGAAATGAAACTGCTCCACCTTTCTATATGTATGCATGGGATACTAACTTATGTGTAATGCAGGATGCTCGTGATACCATGATTGCCGACCTGCGGGCCCAGTTGGCGGACGCCAGGCGACAGTTGGTGGCCATCCGACAGGAGTTGGAGATCCTGGTGAGTTTATGCAATGCATTTTTTGTGACCTTGATTTTTGATGCTTAGCCTTTGACTGACGTTTGCCCCGTGTTTCAGCGGGCCCACCAGACAGCGGCAGCCGCGATGGCTGGTGGAGCGGGTTCCAGTTCGCGGGGCCCTCCTCCGGAGGTTTCTGCCCTCCAGGAGCAGCTGGCGTACGCGGTGGCTCGGGCTGAGGAGGCCGAGCGTGACCGCGAGGCTCGAGTGAGTGCTTGCTTGGCCGCGACCCTTTTCTAGCTACTTTCCTTCTATCACTGTTCTCTTACGGTGCATGCGTGCCTTGACAGGTGGCCGAGATCCGAGAGGCCCTGGCGCGTGCTGTTCGTGCTGAGCAGGAGCGCGATGCCCGGGTGGCAGAGCGTGACGCCCGGATTGCGGAGCTAGAGGAGGAGCGGCGACGGGAGGCTGAGGAGCTTCCTCGCGACGTAGTGGATCTGCGGATCGCCCTCGAGCTGTCGAGGAGAGAGGCGATGAGGGAGAGAGAGGAGAGGGAGAGGGATAGGGAGAGCGTGGAGAGAGAGAGGGAGAGGGATAGGGAGAGAGAGAGGGAGGAGCGACAACGGGATCAGACCGAGAGGAGGGCTCTAGAGGCCCAGCTGCTGGAGCTCCGATTGAGTCTTGGCACGGCGGAGGGGAGGCTTCGGGAGAGCGAGGAGCGGTACCAGAGGACGAAGGAACGCGGGGCGCGACTTCGTCAGTCTGGTTCTTTTTCCATGGGCAGCTACCTGGTTTCTTCGGCCGAGGAGCGTCGTCGCGCCTTCGAGGCTGGAGTGCCACCGCAGGGCGAGGCGAGCACGGCTTCTCAGGGTTCACAGAGGTCGCGGAGGCCCCCTAGGGATCTCCGTCAGAGGAGGGAGGAAGGAGATGACCAGGAGGGTGACGGTGAGAGTTAGAGAGTTGCTTGTACGTCACCCTTCTCACTGTATGATGTACTTTCGGCTATTATATGAAATGGAAATGGCTTTTGTGTTGTGTGTACCTTTCTCTCTCCCACACTTTCTTTTTTTTTTGCACTGAGTTGTCCCTTGAGGCATGCTCCGCGAGACCTTGCCCTGAACAGCGGGGAACTATGTTTTGCACGGGGGGATTTTGTTTCCTTTCCCCCCTTTTGGGCGCGTCCAGGCGCGAGGACGCGTCTTAATCCTTGATTTTAAATTTAAAGCGACGGGTGGTCCTTTCTTCTCCCGTGCCTTACCCGCAAACGAGCCCGCCTTCCGCCGAAACGCGCTTGCCCCTTTTTCGTCTTCCTCCTCTTTTGATCGATGGAGTTCGGTGGGCCCGACCGTGGTGAAGGTGGAGAGGGACGAGGAAATCCTCGCCCAAGGAGGGACGCGCCCGGCGTCCATGGAGGAGGAAGGGCCGCTTCGGGCCCCCGAGGGACCCGAGGGGCCCGATGGCGTGGGAGGAGGTGAACACGGTCCGGTAGGTCCTCCGATCTCTTCTTCTTTTAATTCATTTTGGGTTTTGAAGCGAGCCGGGCGAGGAGGAAAGGGTTCGGAGAGTGTTACACTCAAATGATGGACGCGTCCTAGACAGGGGACACGTTCCTTTTGACTGATATGGGACCCCTTCCTTGGTGCAGGACATGGCAAGGACCCTGGGCCTGGCCGATGAGTGGGCGAGTGCGGACGAGCCGAGCCGCGTCAGGAAGGAGAGTCGCGGCAAGGCGAGGCTCGAGGACTGGCCCGTACGTCTCCCTGGACAGCAAGGGGGTGTACTGGTGCAGGACAGTGTCGACTTCCTGCGGCGGCAGAGAGAGAGTTACGCGGGGCTTCCCCAAGCTGGGGACACGCGTGGCATCGGCGGCTCGCGCGCCCAGCTGTCAGAGACTAGGCGGCAACTGGCCGTCGCTCAACATGAGCTGTCGCTCCTGGTAAGTTACGTGCCGCACTTTTAACTTCAGATTTTGGAGTTTCACTGACGGCCGTTGTTTATTTTGTTCCAGCGTGCCCAGCAGACAGTGACGGCGGGGATGATTGGTGGCACATCTTCCAGTTCCTCGGCCCCTTTTCTCGAGATTGCTTCCCTCCGGGAGCAACTTGCCGGTGCGGTGGCCCGTGCGACCCGGGTGGAAGAGGAGCGTGACGCCTGGGTGGCGACTGTAGCGGAGCTGCGGCATCGTGGTGAGGAGAGACCTTCTCCAGACATCCTGGAGTTAAGGGTTCTTCTGCAGATGATGAGGAGAGAGGTAGAGAGAGAGAAAGCCGAGAGAAGGTCCGAGCGACAGCGGGATCTGACCGAGAGGAGGGCCTTGGAGGCCCAAGTGAGGGAGCTCCAGCTGGGCCTTCAGGCCGTCGTGCAGAGGCTAGGAGGGATGGAGACGCGCTACGAGAGAGCGCGAGAGTTCGGGGAGCGACTCCGCCAGTCCGGTCGCTTTGCCGCCAGTGGCTTCTTCGCCACGCCAGGGGAGGAGCAGCGAGTCACTGCTGCGGAGCAGGCGCCCAGAGGCGAGGCAGGTGCTACTGCACGGGGATCCCGGAGGCTTCTGAGGGACCCTCACCTCGGGGGAGAGGAGGAGAGTGCCCGGAGAGATGAGTGATGGTGAGGATTGGCGGGCTAGTGGACCCGCCACCTCTCTATGATTGTAGTGCTTATGACAGCTTATGTAAAATTATGAATGGAGTGATTTGATTTTCTGCTGTTTATTTGTTCTTTTGTGCGTTCCTTCTTCCCTACGCTTCTTCTCCTTTGCACTGTTCCCATGTGACGGATCTGTCGAGACTCCGCCTCGAGCGGAGAATCACGTCTTGTTGTGACCCTTTTCCACGGGAATCTGCCGTCGAAGTCAATACTGACGGCCCTAGTTCCTTTTCCCGGATGTTGTGCCAAATTTTGCGGGCGTCCTCCAAAACATGATAGGGTATCCCTAGACAACATAGGAGCTATTCGTCCTATTCTTCGTCCAGTCAATCACCCTGTGCGAGCGGTGAAGCGACACATGGGGCCGCTTGGTCGGTGTCTTATTGCGAGGGCTATCATCGACAGGTGATGGAGGCAATCTTGGCCCGCACTCCTTCCATTTCTATAAATTCGTGTCCCTTTTATCTTCCTAGGTATATCGAGGACTAACTCGAGGAGCACAAGTTCTCACGGGAGAGGAGGAGTTCAAAATTCCGAGAGTTGAATGGAGGGCGAATCTTCCCACTCCTCGAAGAGAAGCAGGTCCAGTGGTAGTAGTTCCAGGAGGCTTTCGGACCTTGAAGGGCACTTCAGCGAAAGGACCCAATCACAACTCGTAAGCCAAATTTTCCTGCCCTTTTCTCATTTTTTCTTCCTTTCTTTGGACCTAGATGGTCGGAAGAACAGGTCGGTAGCTAGGGCGTCCCTCATGGATGTATTAGGGCTCACCGACACTCGTCGGCGGGACGACGAATCCTCAGAAGAGTTCATGGAAAGGATGGAAATAGGATGCCGTGCCGTGTACTGCACAGATTTCGGCAACTGGGAAAGATGTGACATAGATTTGAGGAGATTTCTCCTCTTCCTTTTGGGGAGATTGGTACTGAGCTCGAAAGGGGATGGTATCCAATGTTGCTTCCTGGAGCTGCTGTCAGACCTTGGAAGAGTAGGGTATTATGCCTGGGGAGCCGCCATGCTGGCACACTTGTTTGCAGGCCTATTCCAAGAAACGGATCGTGAGACGACTGTGAGTGGTTTCACACCATTCATCCAGGTATTTTTTTGGTTTTGCTTGTTTTGTATTTTTTGTTGTTGTCGCAAGGTACTGATGACCTGCGCCGAGCAGCTATGGAGCTATTATTACCTCCCCATGGGGAGAGCTCGACATTGGCGACCCGTGATGGTGCCGCTAGCCAGGCGGTGGGAACCCATCATGAGTGCGGCACCCCTAACCTACCAACTGATGGTGTTAAGGCGGGAGCTACAGGAGTTCCCTGCAGCGATGGTAAACTGGAGACCCTACTCAGACATGGTCGATGCCAACCAGCCGTGGGTTCTAGCAAGTCGTGCCCGGTTCGGACGGGAACTATGGATGCACTGCCTGAATGAAATCGAGCTGCTTCGGCTACGATTAGTTATGAGGACTTTAGGACTGGCTCAAGAATGGGTGGATTCAGCTGCGCCACCTCGTGTCGGGAGAAAGACGCGAGGACCGGCGACTTGCATTGACTGGCGCGTGCGATTCCCCGAACAGTATGAGGACTGGCAACGGGGTGGCACGATTGTAGAATCACAGGCGCGGGACAGCGAGGACTACTTGCGTCTATATAGGACAAAGTACGCAGAACGGTTCCAACCCCGGGGACTTGTGGAGGTAGGTTTCCCCTTTTTCTCTTCTCTTCTTTCTCCTTTTCTTGGTTTTTTCTGGTGAAAATGCTGACTTGTAAGGCAGCAGGATGTCCGGGATGCCATGATAGCGAATTTACGAACTCGCTTGGCAGAGATGGACCAACAGTTGGGCGATGCCCGCGGAGCTACGAGCGCCTTGGTAGGTGTACAGTATGTTCCTAGTTAAAACCCCAGATTCCAGATGTTGGCTGCTAATTCACATGGTCGCAGCATGCCCAGATTGGCGCAGCCTCCCCAGCGATGGGAGTAGGTGGTGCCTCTTCCAGCTTGTGGATTCCCACCTCAGAACTTGACTCGCTTCATGAGCAACTTGCTCACGCCACGCAGCGTGCTGCGGAGGCAGAAGGAATGCTCCGTATACAGGTAAAAGTTTCAGCGTTGAGTTCTCTTTGTTTACGCCTTATCGCGTATCTGAGATGGTACACTCGGCAGGAAAAGGAGACGGAAGAAGCGCTTGCCCAAGCTGCGCATAAGGAGGCTAGGATAGCAGAACTGGAGAGGGAACTGCGGCGTCATCCTGATGACGACTCATCCAGGGATGCTATGGAACTGAGGATCACTCTCCAGTTAGAGAGGGAAGACCGTGAGAGAGAACGGACAGAGAGGGAAAGAAACGCAGAGAGAGAAAGAGCCAACAGTTTGGCTGAAAGGGAGGAGCGAAGGGCCATGGAGGCCCAACTATTCGAACTCCGAATCGGCCTTGGTCTTGCTGAACAGTGGCTGAGAGATGGTGAGGAGCGCTACCGAAAAGCACGAGAGCGTGGCTTTCGTGTTGGTAGCTTCTCTGCTGCTTCCGCGGATCAACGCCGGGATGTGGGAATAGGAAGAGGAGTACAGAGCGGCAGGAGTACCGCTTTTCGTAGTTGGGTAGCACCTTTGAGAGTGTTTTGCCCGGAGAGTAGTGGGACGAGTAATGCAGAGAGAGAGGGCGGAACTTGATGTAAATTTTTTTGGTTTTTTTGGAATAAAACACACGGTTTGGTTTGTTTGTTTTTCACCTTTGCTTCAGTTACCTGAATCCCTGCACATATCACTGAAACAAACAAATCAGAATTTCTGTTCTGACTTGGCCCCTTGCTCAATAAGCAAATGGTCACTGTGACTGTCCTTGATAACTGGTCAAGGGGCCAAGCCTTTATTTAACGAAGGCAAGGGAAAGATGCGGTGATGATAAATGCGACAGGCAAGCACGCGAATGCAAGCGGTATTAAAGTGAGATGCTGCACGCAAATGTAATCATGCAAAATTGACTTGTTTTCTTTTTTATATTTGACATTTTTTTTGTTTTATCATAAAAAGATTTTTTTTGTTTGCAAATATGTACATTTCTCTTTTCCATTTTTTTGTGCTTTTATCATTTCAATTTTTTTATTGCTAACGCCCGGCAAGCACCCAAATGGCACCTAACCTACGTGAGACAGGGGTTTCTTACTAACCTCCCAGGTATCCTAAGTGCACATCTAGGTTGATTTGGGCCTCTAGACCCCTCGAATGACGATCCCGCCGGCTAAGACTTACCCTGATGACAATACCGTCATGCCATGCTTAGGCTCCCAGTTGCTTCCGACCACAGGGATTCACCCAAAAGGTGTTTGAGGTAGATGATTTGCCCGACCCGGGTCTGCTTCCTCACAACTCTAGATGGTATAAGATGGAACACCCTGGAACCCTAACGACCAACCGCGCGACGCTGACCCGGAATCAGACGCCGTCGCACCCATAGGTGACGCGCTTGCATTGGCCTAAGCCCGAGGTTAAACAAGAAAACATCAAGGTGGTAAACAGGGGTCTTGACCAGCCAGAAACATAGAGACTCCTTCGCAGCGATAGCTTTTGCTTTTCAAAGTAGGCAACCAAAATGTGTATATTAAAATAAGGTCGCAGACCCTGGGCAGTTTTCACCTTTCAGAAACTCCATCGAACCTTCATCTTTAGAGGGAGAAGGAAGAGCGTAGGGGATAAACCTCCTGAGAGGACCGGCAAAGCCGTTAACCCGGCGAGCGAATAAGGGCCCATTAACTCTTTCCTTTCGGACAACTTCGGATCAAATTTCGAGCATTTACATTCCATGGCCCCCCTTTGTGGATTCAGACTTTTGCTTTGAGGGGTTCCGTTTATCGTACCAGGCACGGTCACGACCAGGCCTTTCTTTTGATTTTGTATTTCTTTCTGTGAGGGAGATATAGTCGTTTGACAATGGTGGGCTCCCTCTTCGTATGCCTGCGGGGACACTGCCCTCTTCTCGTGCTCTGATCGATGCTCGAGGAAATGGGTCCTACTCTTGCCTTTGGGGTTTGAGTTTCGGTTTCTCATGCTCAGCGTTTTAAGGGCGCCGACTGTCTCATTTGGTCGAAGAGAAAAGAATAAAGATTACAGCTTCCGGAGATCTTCTAGGTGTGGCCCTACCGTAGGTGATGCTACCAACTTTTTTGAATAAAATACATAAGTGAACACATGTTAGCTTCCTTCGAGCGAGCATAGGCCGACGTGGCCGGACAGGGGTCTCCACGGTTCTGGCAAACCAAGACCCGGTGCCTACCAAGCCTTAATGGGCCCTATCCTAACATGAAGGTTAGATGCAGGGACTTAACTACATGGTGCCTGCCAGGCATCGGCATTTTAAATTTTCCATATTTTTAGTGGTTTTCAATATTTCCTTGTTTTTGATGTTTTTTATCTTTTCATCATTATTTTTTTTGTTTTGTGCTAAGGGTAGTATTTCTTAAGATAAAGCCCATTCCAAGGGTGGGATAACTCGGTCCCTTCGGCGTTGATTAGCTTGTAGGCGTTGCCAGGGTACACGGCTTGAATTACAAATTGTCCTTCCCAATTGGGTTGGAGCTTAGAACGCGGCCCTCCAGGTTTGACAAAAATTCTTTTTACGACCATCTCACCGACTTTGAATTTTCTCTCAATGACTTTCTTTTGGTAAAAGCGAGCGAGTCTATTTTGATACACACGCGCGTGTTCGGCGGCGGCCAGCCGCTTCGCATCCAAAAGTTCCAACTGGGCGAGGAGTGAATTACGACGATCGTCAAGGGGAAATTCCTCATCCAATTGTACCCTGAGAGAAGGGATCAGAGTCTCGTACGGGACTACTGCTTCCATACCATAAGTGAGGGCAAATGGAGTCTGTCTGGTGGGGGTACGGATTGAGGTGCGATAGGCCCATAGGGCTTCGATAAGCTTTTCTGGCCAGTCTGAAAACTTACTAGACTCGCAGGTTTTTTTGATGATTTTGAGCAATGTTTTATTGGTGGCCTCCGCTTGGCCGTTACCTTGTGGGTAATAAGGCGATGAATGATGCAATGCAATTACGTACCTTTTGCAGAGGTCCTGTAGGTCCTGAGAAATGAATTGTGGCCCATTGTCGGTGACGATCGTGCTTGGGACGCCGAATCTGGCGAGAATGTTCTTCATGATGAACTTACAGACTGTTGACGCCTTGATCTCCGCGTAAGCTTCGGCTTCGGCCCATTTGGTGAAGTATTCCGTTGCAGTAAGGATGAAAGATTTCTGCTTGGTGAGGGAATTGGGATCACCTAAGGGACCAATGATGTCGAATGCCCACATGGAGAAAGGCCATGGGGAGGATATTGGATGAAGTGAGGAAGATGGTGAATGGATTTTATCGGCGTGAAGTTGACACTTGACACACCTACGGACATAGACAGCACAATCCTCTTCCATAGTGGGCCAATAAAAGCCTTGACGAATGATCTTCTTGGCGAGCATCTGACTATTCACGTGGCCACCGCACACACCCGAGTGCGTCTCCTCTACACATTTCCAAACCTCATCGTCACCAAGACATCTTAACAGAATACCAGTAAGGCTCCTCCTATAGAGTAGACCTCCGATCAATGTGTATTTCTGAGCCACCCTTCTTATGGCTTTCTTGTCCTCTGTGGTGGCCCCTTCAGGATAAGACTGATCTTGGCAATATTTGACAATTTCATAGAACCATGGTTTCTCTTCATCAGCCAGTTCTTCTTCAGCCTCTGCCAACATGAGCTCCCTCTTCTCAAGGATATCTTCCTGCAGGATCTTCCTTGCTATCCTGTCTTTGATGTTTACGTAGGAAGCATCATCGATTACAGGGGCGTGAAGTTTGTAGATGGAAATGGACTTAAACCATCTTCCTAGAGGGAACCTTATGGATGATGCCAATGAGGCGAGGGCATCGGCAAGAATATTCTGATGACGAGGGATATGAACAAAGATCAGTTTTGTGAACAGTTTGGCAAAGGCAGCAGTGAGTTCTTGGTATGGCTTGAGTTTGGGATCGCGAGTGCGATACTTAGTGAGTACCTGGCGAAGGATGAGTTGACTATCACCTACGACTCGCAACTCAGTGATACGAAAAGAATGAGCGAGTCCTAGGCCAGCTAGAAGAGCTTCATATTCGGCTATATTGTTGGTGACTGGAAATTTGAGCTGGTATGCCAATGGGAATGTGAGGCCTTCCGGCGACAGGAGGGCGATGCCGATTCCTCTCCCTTGAGAATTCAGAGCTCCATCAAAATATAGTGTCCACATTGGCTCATCTGATTGGTTGATGGACATTAGTTCTCATCTGGAAACTCTGATTGGACGGGATCGAACTTGGGAAGAGGATGGTGAGCGAGATGCTCGGCTATGGCATAACCTTTAATCGCCTTTTGCTGGATGTAGGTGATGTCGAACTGAGAGAGAAAACTTTGCCAGCGTGCTAGCCTATCCGTAAGGACGGCTTTCTCCAGAAGGAATTTGATAGGATTCATTCGAGCAATCAAGTGGACTTCGTGAGCCAAGAAGTAGTGCTTCAATTTCTGCACTACCCAAACGAGGGCAGCACAGGTTTTCTCCATGCCGGTGTACTTCTGCTCACAGGGATTGAGAAGTTTGGACAAGTAATAGGTTGCCCGTTCCTTGCCTTCTTCATCAGCTTGTGCGAGGACGGCTCCCACGGAGTCATCAAGACTGAGATGTAAAGGATCAGAGGTTTTTCTGGTTTAGGTGGAATGAGAACGGGTGGACTAGCCAGATATTCCTTCAACCCTTCAAAAGCTTTCTGACATTTAGAATTCCAGTGGAATTCTACTCCTGGCTTGGTCAACTCGTAGAGAGGTCTACACCTTTGTGAATGTTGAGACACAAACCGACGAATAAACTACAGCCTGCCGATTAAACCTCGGACTTCCCTCAAATTCTTGGGAGGCGGCATATCCCTGATAGCCTTGGCTTTGTCGGGATCTATCTCGATCCCTCTTTTACTCACAATGAACCCAGCAATTTACCTGACGACACACCAAACACACACTTTTTCGGGTTCATTTTCAATTGGAATTCTCTTGACCTTTGCAAGACCTTAGCCAAAACTTCTGGATGTTCCATCCTGGTCCTTGATTTCACCAATAAGTCATCCACATACACTTCCAGATATATGTGCATCATGTCATGAAATATGGCCATCATTGCTCTTTGGTAAGTAGCTCCAGCATTCTTTAACCCAAACGGCATGACCACGTAACAATATGTTCCCCAAGGGGTAGTGAATGACGTCTTTTCCTGATCCTCTTCTGCCAAACGAATTTGATTGTATCCTGAAAATCCATCCATGAAAGAGAGGGTTTCAAAACCTGCCGTGTTATCAATCAACACATCAATGTGAGGTAAGGGAAAATCATCCTTTGGACACGCGCGGTTAAGGTCCCGGAAGTCGATACAAATCCTGACTTTCCCATCTTTCTTCATGACCGGGACAATGTTCGCCACCCATTGAGGATAAAGAACGACTCTAATGAACCTGGCTTTGTGGAGCTTATCGACCTCTTCTTTCATTTTCAAAGCCATCTGGGGGTGGAAACGCCTTAACCTTTGTTTTACCGAGATGGACCCTGGTTTTAGGGTTAAACGGTGTTCGACCAAGGTTGAATCCAAACCCGGCATATCCTCGTAGCTCCATGCAAACGTGTCCTTATATTCCTTGAGGACCTCAATTAATGCCTCTTCTTCAGAGGGTGGTAGGTTGTCACTTATGAGGATGATCCTAGGGTCTTCCTCAGTCCCCAAGTTGACTTCTTTGGTGGATTCTTCTACGGCGGTTGACGGCTCGTCGAATCTCCTCATTCCGCTAGCGTATGCGCCCGCCGCATCCTCATATTCTTCACCCTCATCTTCAGTGGGGCATTCTTCATTCGTGATCTCATAGACTCCATACCCTTCATCAGATGCACAGTCGCCCTCGCATTCTATTTCGGGTAGCTGGATGGGATTTTCTAACAACTGGGGGATGGCAAGAAGGGCCTGACACCTGGCGGCCAAATCCAGAAGGAATCGATGAGGGATCTGCCTACCCTTGGATTTCTTCCTAGGTACTACCCTTGGCCTATCATTCCTAGATTGACTGACAATATTTACAGACGAAGAGGAAGATGAGGAGGATGGTGTAGAATGTACAGGAGAAGACCCCTCAGAGGAGGGGTAGAAAAGGTCGCTCATCGGACCTTGGACGGGTGGTCCGCAAGGCGGTACGCACCCGTGGGAGATGTAGGAGGTTTCCTCAACGAAGATGTGTTGTTGGAGAGTTTGAAAATTGACGTTTTTTTTTCGTTTTCATTTTTAATGACAAAGCAGTGAAAAGAGATTGGAGGAGAGAGGAAAGTGGTTATGGCTAGAGGATTGTGGGGCTCGTAGAGCAGATCATGGTTGAAGACCTGGCGCGGGTTGAAAAGCCCGCGCAGGTATGTAAGCAAAGAAGGGGACCTGGGAAGATCATCAGACAATTGTCTGGCCCAGGAAGAAGATATCAGCAAAGGCTGAGACGAGTGGATGGAGAGGATGGCGGCTAATGAGCCGTTGACGGCAATGTTGAGGACGGATGAAGATCCGTCGATGACAGAGTCCTTCTGGCGAGGACGAGGATAGTTTGGAACCTTGACAAGAGTGGTAATATTCTCTGGTATTTCAGAGATCAATGGTGGTCTTCAAGCTGTGGAGATGAGAACATCCTTTCCAGTGCAACGGAAATGTCCCACATGTCGAACCATTTGTCCCACTCGCATTCCGGATCTTTGATCTTGCCTCTTTTGGTGATCCTCGGACATTTTTCAGCCAAATATACAGCATGTGATCCTCCATATGCTTCTCGTGGGTGATCCCCATCTGAACAACGGGCCCTCTGTTGAAGTGGTTTGATAGAGTCTATGTGAGGGGCTTCCAATCCGCCTTGAATGGTCCTTTGAAGCCTAGGCCAAACCTGCGGTTCGGCCTAATTTCCTTTGGCGGCTTGAGCATACCCTGTAACTGTGCGCCCAGACCTTTTCCCTGTTGATAGCCGATGTTCCTCATAATCTCCCAACCTTTGGAGTGAAAAGGGAGACAGGATGTTGCGGTTGCCCTGACCGGCTCCTTTGGTGCTAGTGGAACATGAGATGGATCACGCACGTCCAGTAGTGACAATATGGGCCGATGAGACGGCCAAACAGAGGGCAAGAGGTGTTGATAGCATCCACTGTGTGAAGGACAGGTGTACTGACCACTTTAATAATTCTCCCGTTGTAAGGAAACTTCAGGCATTGATGGTTGGTGGAAGGCACAGCGTCCATGGCTTCAATGTAAGGGCGACCCAGTATAGCCTTGAATGTGGGGTCCATGTCGAGGACATGGAATTCCGTGGGAATTGCCATGGGGCCTAGTTCTGCCTTCAGAATAATCATCCCCTGCGGCGGCCTTTTGCTATTGTCATAGGCCGTGACCGTGATCGAGGAAGGTCTTATTTGTTCCTCGTCAACCCCACACAACTGAAGAGTGCTCATGGAGATCTAATTTATGGACGCACCCGTGTCGACAAGACACGGGTTTATGGATACCCCATTAATTTTTATTGAAATGCACAATGCATATTTCCGAGATTCCTTGGGAGCGAGCTCGTAGTTGTGGAACATGATGGCCGGTTGTGTGTCTGTTGGGGTAGGACGGTCGAAATCTTCTCCACGGGGAGGTCTTCATTAACCATGACCTTTTGAAGATATTCCATCAAGGCCGCCTGGTGGGATGTGGATCTTTGAAGTAGCTCTAGGATGGAGATCCGGGCAGGCGTCTTGTCCAAGTGTTTCAGTAGATCATACTGTGTTCCAGGGATAGCTCTTTCTGGTTGTTCTGCATCATCCTTCTCTGGCTGAGATTGCTCGGGATTCTGACTGTTGTGGGGGAAAACCCTGTGGAAAATCCTTCCACTCCGGAGCACCATTGCCTGCGGCTTTTGTACCTCTGTGGGGGTAGCAGTGGGTTTTAACAGGGGTTTGAGGGGTAGTAGTGGAGGAATGGTTGATGAAGCAGGGGTGATGACGGGAGCAGGGATTCTGATGAGGGGTTTGTTAGGTGGAGGCATGGCGGAGGTAGAGGGGATATCGCGCGGATTATGAAGGATAAGGGGTTTGGAAGGTGGAGGTGGAGGT
>JAHNEJ010000082.1:0-163450 GCA_022559845.1 Amorphophallus konjac
TTTATTTTATTTTCAAAAAAAAAAATACATATATATATTTTTGGAGGCGTCCAGACCCTTGGACGCCTCCTTCCTATTTTCTTTTTTTCTTTTTCGAAAAAAAAATCCAAAAAAATAAAAAATATATATATAATATATATATAATTATGGAGGCGTCCTAGGCCTTGGACGTCTCCTTATTTTTTTAAATTTATTTTATTATTTACGAAAATAAATAAAAAAATTAATAAATGAAAAAAAAGAAAAAGAAAACATGGAGGCGTCCAGGTCCCTGGACGCCTCCTTCTCTCACTACCCGCCTCTCTCTCACAACCTCTCGTACACCCGTTTTAGCCTATTGAACCACAGAGTGAGGATTCCGAGGTACTTACCGGGTCGTGATCATCCTCTCCCGCGTCACCAGCATCCGCAGCAGCCTCCGCGGCCAGGAGAGGCACCTCCATCCCCTCCTCCGCAGCAATCTCCTCTGCTGCAGCCTCCTCGGCATCATCCCTCAACCTCCTCGCACGACGAGCCAGTCGTTTTCGCTTCCCTGGAACCTGGCTCGATCCTCCTCGCTCCATGGGGACTAAGAATAGGTCGTCTGGGTGACTGGGTCGTCAGATTGAACAGTAAATGAGCAAAAGGGGGGGGGGCAACCCTTAAGTAGCAATTAGCTTCTTTGGGGCGTCCAGGCGCCTGGACGCCCCCTTAATTTTTATTTATTTCAAAATTTAAAAAAAAAAAATTGTGGGGCGTCCAGGCGCCTAGACGCGCCCAAAACAAAAAAATCAAATAAAATAAAAAATAAACGTTGGGGCGTCCAGGACCCTGGACGCCCCCAAAACAAAAAAATAAAATAAAAATAAAATAAAAATTAGGGGCGTCCAGGCCTCTGGACGCCCCCATAATAAAAAATTTTCAAACAAAAAAAATATAATATATTTATATAAGAATATGTATATAATCCAAACAAAATAAAAAAATATATATATACAAAGAAAAAGGAAAACCATAAAAAAGATAATAATTAAGGGGACGGGGTTCCGAAACATCCATGCCAGATTTTATTCCATCAGAAAAAACAGAGTGAACTACATCAGGGGCTTAGGCGCTTTAGGCCTTAACTTCCCCAGTTCGGTTACATAAGCCCTCCACGGTTCGCATTCTTCCACCACGTGCGCTAAGGCCTTTCCCGCAACACTTGTCTTCCAGGGAGCTTTAATGGCCTTCGCTTCCTTCGCGTCCGCTTCAGTGCCCAACTCCCTTTTCTTCAAAGGAACAATGTCAGTCGGTGGCGGGAACGAATGGCGTGGGATGCCAATCTGGAGGCAGCACCGATGCGCGTTGTAAAGAACAAACTCGGTCGCGCCGATCAGTTGAAGATCAACTTCGGGAGAAGGCCTCATGAGGAGATCAAGCGAAAGCAAACATGTCGGTGCGCAAGTGAAGAAGCCTTGTGTCACGGTGCGGAAGTGAGACCGCCAGTCTTCACGTTTCTTCAGCCACGGAACGCGGTTCACTACAGTACCACCAAAGCCTAACACGTCGGCTATATGGTGAAGCGGGCTTTGTTGGAAGAGCTTCGAAGCGGTTGGCATTCCCTCGCGGTGGTCGAATTTGAAATGCAAATCCAGCCAGCAATTTAAGACAAGTGCACAACCAAATGGAGGCTTACCCAGGCTCGAGGCAGTAAGACCGCTGTAAAGATAGGCGAGGACGGCGGGTCCCACCCTCTTTCCACGCCAGATCCCGCAGATAGCACCCAGTTGGTCTTCCTCCACCATGTTGTCGGTATAAGGGAACAAGAGAGCACCCGCCAGACAAATGGTGAACCCCTTCATGATTCCCTCCAAATAGTCATCGTCTGGTGACCCTCTCAGGGCGTTCATGACCCACTCCGCAAGCTTTTGGAGATCGATCCCCTTCTGAGTACGGACCTTTCTAGCTGCGTCGGGCGGCATGAAGCTTCCAAGGACGCTTTCAGAAGTACCCCGTGTCAGCATCCGCATAGCCTTCACCTTCCCGTCGCTCTTGAATTTCTTCAAACCAAGCAGAAGTTCCACCTCCTCGAGGAGGATGGTCACCTCGAAGGTCGGGAAGACAAAAGTGTGGGTCTGGGGGTGCCAGACCTCCACTAGCGCGCCCATAGCCGCCCAGTCCATACGAATCTTCTCGTAATGCTTGGCGTGAATAAGGAGCCCTTGCAGATGCCACTTCGAGAGTATGGCCCTCATGCCAATGGAGATATTGGAAGTCAGCTTTGAAAGCCATGGCAGCTTGGAAAACTTCCTCGGGCCTGGGAAGAGTGGATATGGCTGGGAGAGGAAGGAAGAAGAAATGAAGGAAGTAAGAAGAAGGTTCACGTGCAGAAGTTTGAAAAGAGTCGGCTTACCATATGCGACATGATCGTCCCACTCAGATGACCCTCGAGGTCGGAAAGTCGCCTAATCTCGCTGCTAGGCTTGCTCCTCTTCATAACGCGGGAAGACTCTCCTTCCATCCTGAAGATCTCTAGATTCTCCTCTCCTTCCTCTCCTGAGCTTCCAAAACCCACCTTGGTGCATTTGAATGAACTAGCCTAAGGGGAGTTCTTATAGGAAGGGAAGGGTGCTACAGGACAGAACATGTCACATCAGTGGTCATTGTCAAGATTTTGTCTGGATCTCCTTCGAACTGTGGTGCGATTCTGCTACCTTTTGATGTTGCTAACCTTTGCTGGCCTGTGCAGGTTTTACTAACGGACGTCTTTGTCCTATCTCCTGTCCCACCTTTCATTGGTTGGTCCCACCATGTCATGCATCATAGTATACGATACCTACGCTACTAGAGCATGTCAAGGACCTTGCGGCCCGAACGAATCTGGGATTTGAGTTCCCCTTCAACAAAAACAGTGATGATCCCGGAAGAATTTGGGTTGTACGGATAGGCCGTTAACTTGTGGTAGCATGGGGACGACGGTTCCATTCAGTGAGTTGGTGCGCGGATAAACGGGCCCCAGCCCAGTATCAGCTCACCGGGTCGGTATCCTGACCCGTTCTTCACAAGTTGACAATATTATCCTTGGCTATTTTCTATTTTTGTTTGTTTTAAATTTTTCTTTAAACCCAGCATGCATTCATATAGGACTTTGATTTATTGCGGAAGATCATTCAAGCGATTCGATTGTGAAAGCCGTTGTGTT
The DNA here is from genome assembly GCA_022559845.1 of Amorphophallus konjac. Classification (NCBI taxonomy): domain Eukaryota; kingdom Viridiplantae; phylum Streptophyta; class Magnoliopsida; order Alismatales; family Araceae; genus Amorphophallus; species Amorphophallus konjac. The sequence continues at coordinate 3,164 of JAHNEJ010000082.1, forward strand.
TCAATTCCTACAAATATGAGATATTCCACTCTGAATGAAATACTGAGTTTCTTTGAGACAGCCCTACGCTGCTCTTCCAAAGGAGACCCTTGTTTGGACAGACCCTCAGATATTCCTTTACATTTTTGACCCACCTTGGCCGCAGCACTTCCACATTGGCTGGTAACCGCTCCCCAAAGGTGAAACCTCCGGTTTATGACCCAGGTACTTCCACACCGAGAAGTTGGTCTTCTTTTGTTTCGTGCCTGAAGTGCACATCTCACCCTCCCTTATTTGATCTCCGTCCAAGCGATCGTCAATATTTGAAAGACCTCCTTCAAGGTCGCCTCATTGAAACTTCAGGAAAAATTCCAAACAGTAACGTCACAAGCGTGTCTCATCACACCTTGGCATCAACTTATCAGTCCGCTCCCACTTCATTTCAGTCCACTTCGATACCATTCCACTACGTGTCGCTCCCTTGCAAAGCAGACGCCAAGGCGGGGCAGCTGTAGACACGCCATTCTTGACGTCTCATAGAAAGTCTCATATTACTATACGACGCCCCGCGATGGCCTACGCATTTCGAATCGCTCGAGTGCTTCCTTTTCCTGAATCTTCTTCCGCCCTTTTCGGCATCCGGAATCGTCCCGTCACGGCATTCGGACGACATCAACACCAGTCGAACGCATCAAGAGGTTCCGGAATCAAGAAGGGGGTCTGCCAGGCGGCCGCCGACGCCTGATCCAAGGACCCGGGTGGGTCTTAATGGGGGCGTCCAGGCCCCTGGACGCCCCCATGATTTTGATTTATTTTATTTTTTCTTCAGGGCCCAAAATTAAATAAAAAAATAATAAAAATAATAATAAAAATAATAAATTAATGGAGGCGTCCAGGCATTTGGACGCCTCCATAAAAAGAAAATATAAAAAAATATATATATTGCCAGTTGGCATATAAAAATAAAAAAATTAAAAAAAAATGTTATATATTAATGGAGGCGTCCAGACCCCTGGACGCCTCCATAAAAAAACATGTAAAAAAAATATATAAAATGCCAGCCTTGGCATAAAAGATAAAAACAATAAATAATAAACTTTTGGAGGCGTCCAGGCCCCTGGACGCCTCCATCAACTCACTCACGGGCGCCGGCCACCGAACGACGGTTTGTCGCGTGTGAAAAAAGCCAAATTTAGAGACGTCCACCTGACTGGACGCGCCCATTTCTGAATCACGAGGCGCCGCTCACAAAACCACGCGTTGTGCCAAACCGCGTGCGGCCGTCGTCGGTTTTCGGTGGACCTGTTAGAGGCGTCCGGGACCCTGGACGCCCCCATAAAAGTATTCTAAAAAAATCAATAAAAATAGAATAAAATATTATTTCGGCCCTGATGGAGGTGTCCAGGGTCCTGGACGCCTCCACCTTCCGGAACTCTATAAATAGAGGCCCACCCCCTCAGTTCTAGGAGAGCGAAGCAGTGATCCGATAGGCTGCCGCAGCCCAGAGGCTACGGAGTCATTTTTCTAACCCGTGGGTTCTTTTGTAGGTGGAGGTTCTGCCGGCTTCTCGGGTGCTCACGCTCGCGAGAGGAAGGTCGTCTTCATCCACCGCGCTTCCACGTCGTCCCCACGCTGCCGGAGCTCCGCCGGATTTCACCCTCGGCTCATCCAATAAGCCTTTTCTTCCCCTTTTTCTCCATAGTCCTTTACATTCATCATATTGCATCATCTATCCCCCTTCACAAGGGGGCCTCTTCTCTTATACTTCTTACATCCATCATCTCATTTTCCTCCTACTCGAGTCCGAGAGGGGTTTAAAAGATAACACCAACCAGGTGTGTGTCTTGCCATCATTTCGTTATTTTTATCGCAAGGATTCGAATACTACACCTCCATCTTTCTAATCCACTTGTCATTTATTTGTCGTTGTCTTGCAAGGGTACCCGAGGAAAGCCCTCTCCGTCGGCCGGCCGGAAGGAGAGGAAGAAGCAACCCGCCATCTCCCGCTCTTGAGGTAGGCGCGATCACCTTCTTATTTTGGGGTCTTTTGGCCCCTGGCGATCACATCTTATCATCGAGGCCGCGGCGAGTCACTTCCCCAATGGCCGTTTAAATTTCTGTTTCCTATATTCTCTTTATATTTTGTTATATATTCTGCTTATGTCATCGAGGCCGCGGCGAGTCACTTCCCCAATGGCCGTTTAATTTTCTATTCCTACGATCTCTTTATGCTTTGTTATATTCTGCTTATATCATCGAGGCCGCGGCGAGTCACATCCCCAATGGCCGTTTAAATTTCCGTTCTTATATTTTTTTTATATATTCTGTTATATTCTGCTCATATCATCGAGGCCGCGGCGAGTCACTTCCCCAATGGCCGTTTAAATTTCTGTTCTCATATTTTCTCTATATTCTGTTATATTCTGTTCATATTCTCGAGGCCGCGGCGAGTAACTTCCCCAATGGCCGTTTCAATTCTTGTTATTTAATTTTTGCATCTTTCCCGTCCCCCCGAGGTCGCGGCGAGTCACTTCCCGCTATGGCCGTTTAATCCCCATATTTTGCTATATCATACTTGTCCCGCTCGCCCCGCCGGTGCAATCTCCCGTGGTGGCCCCTTCTCTCTTTCCTCTCATTTCTGTGTTGCAGCAAACAAAACAAACAAAAAAGAAGGAGCCCGCGCGCTCTCCGCTCTCTTCCTCTTCCACGCATCCAGCTCTTCTCCGAACCGCGTGACGTCGCTCACACCTGGTACCGTGAAGAAGCCGCCGCCCAGTCTTGAAGAAAAGGCAGATGATGCATGTGTTGTTGTTGACCCACCGCCGCCGCTGCAGGGGCTAGTGGGTGATTTAGAAGATTTTTTTGATGGTTTTGAGAAATTGTTTTGTGAAAAAGAAAGCCAACCGAAGAAGAAGGAGGCGCAGCTGGTGAAGCCTCCTCCGATGCCATTGGTCCGCCAGAGGCCACAGGAAGTGGGGGGCTCCGTCACTACTTATTCTATGACCCCTTCTCGTCTCGCCTCTTGGTTTCATCAATTGGGATTTGTTCCCCGTTCCCCTCCAATCCTGGTCGACCCGTACTTCACGGAGAAACCTGAAATTTTATTCGTTCCCTGTGCTTGTGGGCACTGCCGGCCTATTGATCTTTCAACACTATTCACTCCTCCTCCCCCTGGAGCTCAGCTCCATGAGATGTGGTTTTCCTCCTCCGATCCATTCTTTGATTGCATATTTCTTGAATTGTTCCCCATGCAACTACCTCCTCTTCCACCTTCTTCCACCTCGTGCTGCGTGATCTCCTCCGGCCTCCAAAAAAAATGCCAATTTCAAAACGGAGGTTTCCATGGAAGATCACGCTGTGTTCTGCTCAGATTCCCAGGGGCACGAGACCCCTGTTCCTTTTCCAGTAGATTTCCTCTCTCCTAGGGTAGATGTACAGTGTGCAGAGTCTCCTAGGATAGTCGAGTCAGTTGGGGTAGAATCTAGTCCGAGTCTAATCAGCCCATCCACATCTGCGGCGCACCCTGTGATGCGTCATCCCAAATCCATTCTCGATAGGTTTCTACGAGATCTGGCTGAAAGATGCCACGCCCTTCTAAGATGTCCTGAGTTTGTAGACACCGCAATTATCTTGGAAGATGATGAGGAGTTAGAAGGGGTATGGAGCAACGACGGATTAGGGGTGTATGAAATTGTGAATGAGAAGGATCTAGTTGATGATGAGGAAGGTGAGGTGGATGACACTGCTGACTTGTACGCGCAAGGCTTGAAGAAGTTTGACGAACCTTCCTCAACAGTGGATGAACCCACTAAGGAAATTAATCTCGGAACAGAAGAGGATCCCAGGCCCATACTTATTTCCGCCAATCTCCCTCCTCAGGTCGAAGAGAAGCTTGTCAAGGTTTTGAGGGAGTACAGTGATTCCTTTGCCTGGTCCTACGAGGACATGCCGGGTCTTGACCCTGCATTGGTTGAACATAGATTGATTCTTAAACCAGGGGCAACACCCGTTAAGCAAAAAGCAAGAAGATTCCACCCGCAGATGGCCTTGAGAATTAAGGAAGAAGTCGACAAATTGCACAAAGCCAGGTTCATCAGGGTTGTACTATATCCGCAATGGGTGGTAAACATAGTCCCAGTGATGAAGAAAGATGGTAAAATTCGGATCTGTATTGACTTCAGAGACTTGAACAAGGCATGTCCGAAAGATGATTTTCCACTTCCTCACATCGACGTCTTAGTTGACAATACAGCTGGATACGAAGCTCTCTCGTTCATGGATGGTTATTCTGGATATAACCAAATCCGTCTAGCTCTGGAAGATCAAGAGAAGACCTCATTCACCACGCCCTGGGGCACGTACTGCTATGTCGTTATGCCATTTGAATTAAAAAATGCAGGTGCCACTTATCAAAGGGCGATGATGGCTATCTTCCACGACATGATGCATATCTATTTAGAAGCTCATGTGGATGATATTCTGGCCAAGTCGAGGTCTCAAGAAGAACACCCCGCCATTCTAGCCAAAGTGTTACAAAGGGCTAGGGAGTACAAATTAAAGATGAATCCCAAGAAATGTGTGTTTGGAGTTGCATCAGGGAAATTGCTGGGGTTTATAATTAGTAAACGGGGGATCCAGATCGATCCAAATAAAGCAAAGGCCGTTATGGAAATGCCGCCGTCGAAGAACATTACCGAACTTCGAGGTTTGATTGGGCGTTTACAATTTATTAGGAGATTCATATCTCAACACTCACAGAGATGTCGCCCATTCTATGAGTTGTTAAAGGCGGGAGCAAAATTTGAATGGAATGAACAATGCCAGAAGGCCTATGAGGAGCTTAAGGTTTATCTTTCTAATCCCCCGGTTCTGCAACCACCCGTCCCTGGGAAACCCCTGATCTTATACATTTCTGTGATTGAGGACTCTCTAGGAGCTGTCTTGGCTCAGGTGGATGATGAAGGAAGGGAAAGGGCAGCATACTACCTCTCGAGGTTATTTAATCCTGCTGAATCCAAGTATAATGCCATGGAGAAGACCTGTGCAGCGCTAGTGTGGGTAGCCCAGAAGTTTAAACACTATTTTCTTGCCCATGAGGTGAGGCTGATATCTAGAATGGACCCCATTCGTTATCTCCTCGAGAAGCCTGTCCTTTCTGGCCGACTAGCTCGCTGGCAGAGCTTTAGTTCCCAATTCGATATCACCTTCATCGTCCAGAAAGCAATCAAGAGATATGCTATCGCTGAGCACCTTGCTCATTCTCCCATCCCTCGCACTGATTCAATCCAGGACGAATTTCATGATGAACACTTGGCAGTAATCACTCATCTTCCTTTTTGGTCTCTCCACTTTGATGGTGCTCTCAATTCCCAGGGCAGTGGAATCGGCGCCGTTCTCCTTACTCCCGAAGGAGTAACCATCTCAGTCGCTTATCAGCTCTCATTTCCTGCCACTAATAATATAGTCGAGTATGAAGCTCTCCTTGCCGATCTGAAGCATGCCTACATCATAGGCGCGCACTACCTTAATATCATAGGAGACTCCCAGTTGGTGCTGCATCAAGTTCTGTCAACTTACCGCACCTGTGACCCTAAGCTTAAGCCCTATCAAGATCTGGTCACGCTCTCGGCTAGGCAATTCCGGAAGCTTATCTATATCCATACTCTTCGCTCTCAGAACATCTTGGCTGATGCACTTGCATCGCTCGCTTCTTCCCTATCGTTCCCCCTCAGTCGCGCCACGGAGACCATTGTGGTCCAGCGGCTAGATGTCCCTTCTCTTCAAAATCCCTGGTTCGACAACCTTAGGAAGTCTGTAGAAAGGAAGACAGAGAGGGAAGAAGTGAAAGAAGTATCATTAACTGAGCTTGAGGAGATCATCGAAGAAGAAGAATTGCCGTGGTACTACGAAATTGAGCAATATTACAGGGATGGTACATTTCCGGAAGCGGCAAATGCCGAGCAGCGAAAGGCCATTAGAAGAGTCGCCGCAAGATACACAATTGTCGCTGGTGAATTATATAGGCGGGCTCTGAACAGAGTTCTAATGAGGTGTCTAGATGACGATGAGGCTTGGAAGGTAGTAGAGGCAGCTCACTCCAGTGAATGTGGAGGGCACGTAAATGGACAGGCGTTGGCGAAGAAAGTTCTTAGGCAGGGCTATTATTGGCCAACCCTAGAAGAAGATTGTTCCACCTATGTCCGTAGGTGTCTTTAGTGCCAGCTTCATGCTAACAAGATCCATGCTCCTGCTTCTTCTCTCCACCCTCTTTATGCTCCTTGGCCATTCTCGATGTGGCCTTTGATGTCATCGGACCTCTCGGTGACCCAAATTCTGTAGTCAAGCAGAAGTCTTTCATCCTGACGGCTACGGAGTACTTCACCAAGTGGGCGGAAGCTGAAGCCTATACAGAAATCAAAGCTACCACAGTATGCCGCTTCATCATGAAGAACATCATCTCGCGGTTTGGAGTGCCAAGTGATATCGTCACCGACAACGGGCCTCAATTTATTTCTCAAGAACTCCGGGACCTCTGTAAGAAGTTTAATATATCATTGCATCATTCGTCACCCTATTACCCCCAAGGTAATGGCCAGGCTGAGGCCACGAACAAAACCCTTCTTAAAATTATCAAGAAAACATGCGAATCGCACAAATTTGCTGATTGGGCCGATAAGTTGGTAGAAGCTCTATGGGCTTATTGCACCTCCGTCCGTACTCCCACGGGGCAAACTCCTTTTGCTCTCACATATGGGATGGAGGCGGTACTCCCATATGAGATCCCGATCCCTTCCCTAAGAGTGCAGCTGGACAATGAACTTAATTTCGACGAGTGTCGAGAGACGCTGCTGTATAGACTTTGAATGGACATAACTACTCGCACCATCGATGGAATGTATAGACTTTGAATACATGATGGCGAGTGCACTGACTATGATGAATGCAATGTATTTATGATGAATGATATGTATGCTAACCACAATGACTGGCTCACTGTGATACTCTTACTGTGTTGCTATCATCAAAACAAAATAGCATATGCTTGTGCCTAAGAGGCACAATAGTGGGGTGGATGAATGGTGCGGAAGAGGGTGTGGTGGAAAGGATGATGGGTGAGGGGTTGGTGGTAGCAGGTGCGAGAGGAAGTGGTGATATAAAGGTAGGCAGAGGTGTAGTGAGTGGAGGGTTAGATGGAGGTGTGGTGATAGCGGGAGTGAGTAATGTGTGAGAGACAGGCGGTGGAGTAGGAATTGATGAAAGGACAAACGGTGTAGCAGGCGGAGGAGGGTTTTGGTATGTAAGGATGGTAGGAGCGGAAGGAGTGCGGAAGTTGTGGTGAAGGGCCATGACTTGCGGCGTAGAGCTGTCATCGTCAAAGGACCACTCGGCATTAGGGGCCGGGGGTTGAACTACATTGACCTGGGCTGGCGCCGGTGGCTGAGGTTGTGGAGCGGGAAGGTGGTTCAACATTGGGTTCTGATGGATCCCCAAGTCTTGAACCGGCTGTTGTTACTGTTGCGGCTGCTGCTGCGGCTGCGGTGCCTATTGTTGCTACACTTTTGCCTCGGCGGCTGCCTTCTTTTCTCTTTAATTTATGTAATGGGCCTATGCATTTCAGCCCAATCAATCCTTTGTCCTTCATGGAGGTCATAGACCAAATCCCTGAACTGAAAACACCCTTCAATAGTATGTCCTGGCTGCCTGTGGAACATACAGTACTTTGTCTGATCAACGGTCGGGTTCCAGTTGGGCCGTTCCGGAGGGAGTTGTATAGCACTAACTGACATGAGAGCTGAGAAGATATCTGTGAGGGTTTCTGGCAGGGGTGGGTACTGTGCTCTTTTAGGAGCCGGGCGCTTGTTGTTGTTGTTGTAGCCGTTGGGTGGAGGGACATTATGGTATTGCGGAGGCTGTGGAGGTTGTTGCGGAGAGGTAAAGGTGTTTTGTGGAGTGGAGAAAGTAGGCGGAGGGTTTTGTGGAATGGTTGGGAAGTTTTGTGGAGCAGGGTTTTGCGGAGTGCGGGGATTTTGCGAAAAGCGGAAAGGTGCGGCTTGGAAGGGGAAGGTAACGGCTTGAACTTGTTCATTGGTCTGGACCCCCTCGGTGACAGGCCCTTGAGATTTCTTATGGTATTTTGGCTTTTGGTTCTCAAAGAGCGAGTGGATGGGGGAGTCTTTGAACTGTATTTGAATGAACCGCACCCAGCTATAGAGTTGGTGCATGTTGGCTATATCATTCATCGCCAAGATGTTTCGGAAGGTCGGAGTAGCATTAGAAGTAAGTAGCTTGACCTTCTCTTCCTCCGGAATATGGCCTGGAACCCTGGCGGCCATCTGCCTCCATCTATCAGCATAGGTAGCAAATTCCTCATCGGGCTTCATTTTCTCGGCCACCAAGTCTGTGAAAGAATATTCTGAACTAACCCTGTCTTGAAACCGTTGGATAAATTTATCTTTCACTATTTTAAAGCTCTTGGCATCCTCAAGCGACAGAGAATAGAACCATTTCAGTGCAACCCCATCCAATGATCGGCAGAACAAATACGCCATGAGACGATCATCATACTGAAATTGGGTCGATTCATATAAAAAGTCCCTCACATGAATAAAGGGATTGCCATTCCCATCATACTTGCGGTAATTAGGGAGCACATATTGCGGAGGGAATCGGATGTTTTGGAAGCTGGGGATTGGAACATCTGCCAAGGATTGTGGGCCAACCCATTTTTGGAGGAAATCAATCTGTTGTTGCATGGCGGCCCACTTATCAAGTAGTTCCTGCTCCCTAGATGGAGTAGGGGTAGTGAGAGACGAAGGTTGAAATTAAGGAGCAGAAGGATGGACTGTTGTAGGAGGTGAAAGCTCATAAGAAGGAGCAGAAGGATAAACAGCCAAGGTAGGGAGTCCATAAGAAGGATATTGGGCCGGAGACTGACCCGGATTAGAATGGACTTGGGCAACCCCTTGCTGAGGGCGCAAGAAATCTGAAGGGCCAACAAGGACTTGTGGCACCGATGGGCTGGACATGTGATGATCCACCTGAATAAACGGAGGGAGAGTAGACTTTCCCTTGTCAGAAAATTGCTAGGCCGAAGCGGAAGATTGGCCCATTTCCATACCAGAAAAGGTGATGGTCCGAGGTTGGACCAGAGTAAGATCAATTGGAGTGGGCTGGATGGAGGGCCCACCAACTCTAGACTGGTCGATGGAAAGATTAGATTGGCCTTGCGCAATCGTGGGATGTGGGGTATTGGACCCCTGCATGGCCTGATAGACAGCCTGGAGTTGGGCCGGATCCAACTGGGCCATCATTTGGAGAATGGAGCCAGCAGAAGGAGAAGAGAAGGAAGGAGTGGTTTGGCCGCCCTCCATAGGGACGGAGGATGGAAGAGGGGCAGACCCCTCTCCAGACGGGAATGAGATAACCCTAGAAGGGTTTTCATGAAGCCCTTGAGGGAGAGACTCCTCTTGGGACCGGGGAGGATTGAAAGAAGCCATGATGGATTCGAAGAGCGGATTGGAGTAGATTTTAGAGAAGGAATTGACCCTAGAAGATGACTCTAATGGACGAAGATAACTCCACATGCAACGGAAGACCTTAACAAAAGCAAACAACACACAACAAACACACAATGAGTGATCGAACTTAGATGACTTTAATAAAGATGTAAGTGAAAACAAGATGACAACACTCACGTCCAACCAAGTTACTTTAGATGATGCAACAAGATTTTTATGATTTGCTCCTTTAGAACCTTAGTGATTTGATTACGATGTGCTCTCCACAATAGGTTCCTAATAGGAAAGGATGGGTGACTTGGTGTGGACGCACTAAAATTTTCTCGTTCAGGGCGGGTGTTTCGTCTACCTATTATTCTCTTGTTGGTTTATTCGTTTATTGGGTGTGTGGGCGTGCCAGTCACCGGAGTGACAATTTATTCGGGCTCCGAAGAGCCCATGGTGCGCTCAATCTGACGTCGTCAGACGATTGTGTGGTTCGTGTCGGGACCATATCCCGTCATGCCATAAAGGTCACAGCGTCATTTACATCCCCCTTACGTGGGAATACCCTTGATTAATTACCGAAATTAGGGGCCCTACGGCCAAAAATAAATAATACTAACTGCGCGAGAAGGGGACAGGAATAAATCACACTAAAGTCCACATCAGGATACGAGCCATTGGCCATGTCGGTCACTCGCGGGCCTTTTCATATTCGGACTCGGGTCTGTGATAGAAACGCGACGGAAATCGAGGTGGACCCGTTCAAATGTCTGCCGAACGCACGGCAATTTTAATGATGGCTCGGAAGGGATCCGGGGCGAGAAACGAATCCGGTCTGATTAGAATTTCGGCCCGAGACCAGGTCGGGGCCTGGCCATATCAGGATGATTCCCAAGACTCGGGCCCGGCCTGAGAGGGCGGCATCACTGTTCCTTCTGCGTCGAGTCACGGAGAGGGGGGGCTGCAATGTAGAATTATTAATACCTTATAATGTTTTATCATTATTGTTCTTATTACCCCGTTGCTTGTTCCTTTTTCCGCATCTGTTCCGGGTGATTTCCCTCGTCTTGCTCATTGCCATTATTGCCCTTTTTTTTATTATTATTATTATTATTACCACTCATTTCATTCATCATCATTCATTTTTTTTATACGGATATGTTCAAGTTTATTTATTCATCATGACTTTTATTAGTTTGTCGGTGCTGCCATTAGATGCCTATATGTACATATATATGTGTATTCATGTATTATATATATATATATGTTTATTATTATTATTTTTTGGGAGAGTTGACCCTTGGTGTGTTGAAAGAGGGGCTAAAAAAAAGGGGTGTACCGCTGAAGGAAGGTGGGTAGAAGAGTGTGCCGGCGAAGGGCGGGGATGGGTGCCGCTGAAGGGCCAAAGGTGGTGTACCGGCGAAGGAAGGCAGAGGTGTGCCGGCGAAGGGCTAGAGCTGTGTGCCGCTGAAGGGCTTAAGGAGGGTGTACCGGTGGAGGCCTCAAGGCAGTGTACCGCTGGGGGGGAGCCTGAAGAGTGTATCGGCGAAGAAAAAAGGGGGGATAACATAAAGTCTGTACATTCATCAGCCCCAAAGTTTGTACATTGTCTATCCAACCAGCATATCAAGTCTATACATCCTTCAGCTCAAAGTATGTACGTTGCCAATTGACTGCAGCTCACAGTCTGTACATTAGCTGCTCAAAGTCTGTACATTGGCCAATTCAAAGTCTATACATTGCCCTTTGGCTGCAGTTCAAAGTCTATACACTGTCCCTTGGCTGCAGTTCAAAGCCTGCACATTGGGAGACTCAAAGTCTATACATCGTTCATCGGCTGCAGCTCAGAGTCTATACATTGTAGCTCAGAGTCCGTACATCGGCCAACCCAAAGTCTGTACATCAGCCAGGCCAGAGTCTATACATCCTTCAGCTCAAAGTCTGTACATTGGCCTATTGACTGCAGCTCAAAGTCTGTACATTGGCTGCTCAAAGTCTATACATTACATCTCAAAGTCTGTACATTCCAGCTCAAAGTCTGTACGTTGATGCCCAAAGTCTGTACGCTGCAGCACAAAGTCTGTACGTTGCAGCATGAAGTCTGTACGTTGCAACATGAAGTCTATACATTGGCCACAAAGTCTATACACTGCAGCACAAAGTCTGTACATTGCAGCATGAAGTCTGCACATTCTAACATGAAGTCTATACATCGCCCATCCCAAAGTCTGTACGCTGCAGCACAAAGTCTGTACGTCGCAGCATGAAGTCTATACATTGGTCAACCCAAAGTCTGTACGTTGCAGCACAAAGTCTATACGTTGCAGCATGAAGTCTGTACATTGGTCAACCCAAAGTCTGTACACTGCAGCACAAAGTCTGTACGTTGTCCCTTGGCTACAGCTCGAAGTCTATACATTGCTTGTTGCTGTGTTTGTGCGTCAATCTGCCAAGTCTATACATTGGGTTCCACTGAGATGGTGGATGAGGGTGTACCGGCAAAGAGGGAGAGGCAATGGGGGGGAGTGTGCCGCTGAACGGCCAGGAGTGTGTGTCGTTGAAGGGCTGTTGGAGTGTGCCGCTGACGACGGGCAGTGTGTACCGCTGAAGGCTTTCTAGAGTGTGCCATTGGAGGTTGGGAAGGGCGTACCGTTGGAGGCTAAGGATGGATGTTCCACTGAAGGCGGTTTGGGGTTGGAAATGTCAAGGGGGGGATCCACTCTCCCTATGTTTCTCTTAAGGCTTTTCTTTTCTTCTTTTCTTGATTCTCAGGTGGCTTTATGCAAATTTTCTTTCCTCCTTATTTTGCCCAGCCTTCTCCCAGGGGTCTGACAGCTGGTGTATCAAGTTGTTAATTGGTTTAGTTCTTCTCATGCCATTGACAGTGTTTTGCTTAGTTAGAGAGCTTCACCATTACTAGTTCCATTCGTTTGTTACTTCCTTTTACCCTTTTAATGTGTTTATTATTTTCTAACAAAAATTTGGCAGCATCTCCCCTCGACCCGAGCGTAAGGGAGATACAGGGAACGCGCCCACATGGAGTGGCGGAACCCGACAACTGGAGGTGGGCACCCGGAGGCGGCAACACCTTTATAGAACCTCGGCAAACACGAAGAAAATGATGAACGGGAGCCTTCTAATGCTGGACAGGGTAGACGGGGGTTTGGCCAAGCCGTACCGGCCACGGACGAGCATAGGGTGTGCCGAGCTAGGAAGGCTAAGGGCGTACCGTTGAGGCACAAAAGGGGGAGGTGTACCGCTGAGGGCTATTATGGGATGTGCCGGCCAAGGGCCGAAAAAGTGTGCCACTGATGGCCGCTATAGGGTGTAGCGGCCAAGGGTTGAGAGGGCGTACCGGTGAAGGCCCCTAAAGCAAGGCGTGCCGGCGAAGACCGCTAAGGCCATGCCGGGGAGGAAGACTCAGGATGGGCTGCTGAGAAGGAGGGTTAAGGGCCAAGAGTGGGCCACTGGTGACTGGGTGTTCCGGAAGAGGAGGAGGGTTTCTCTCCCGCCGAGCAGATGGGCACAACTGATGGCCTTAGAAGAGGGCAAAGAACCCATGAGGCCAAGGATCACACGAAAGCAATCACATCGCTATGGAGACTCCAAAAACACCGGAGAAAAGGAGAAATGGAGGAGAAAAAGAACGAACAACACATCATACACCATGAAAACTAGCGTAAACCAACAGAAATAACGGAGAAACCCAAGGAGGGTGATTTTCATCCATGGGGAGCAAGGGGCCGTGGCCCTATACACACATTACAAAAGGTGCCCAAGCCGCGGCTATAGACAAGGAAGGAACCCAAAGAAAGAAAGAACGGAAAGGGGAAGGACATAGCACAAAAGAGGAGTAGGTGTTGGGGATCGAAGCAGGGACAATCGTCCACTACCCTTTCCCCCACCTTCCCCCACTACATCAAGCTCTCTCTCTCTTACTCTCGCTCCTGCCCGGTGGTCGTCGGAGGGGACTCACGCCGGAGCTCTTCTTCTTCTCTTCTCTCTTCTCTTCCTCTCTTGCGTGTGTGCCTTCCGTCTGTCTGTCCCCCCCTCCCCCCTTTTTTCTTGGAATGGGAGTGCCTTTATACTCCCAGCAGCGGGAGCCTTCGAGCACGACCGTCGGAGGCGGGAAGTGGCTCGTGATGATGGGGTTTGACTCCCCCTGTCCTGGCTGCCAGGGGAGTAGCCCGCGTGGCCCAACCGTTGGCTGACACCTCAGAGAGCTTACTGCGCGCCAAGGATGCATAGGGCATGGGCACCACGTCGTCTGGCCGTTGAAAAGACTTCACGCTGTGCCGCTGGTGCGATGAACAAGTGTGCCGTAGGAGGGCCAAAAGGGCGTGTCGTTGAACGCTGCTAAAGCGTGCCGTGGGAGGCCCACAGAAGTGTACCGTTAGAAGCCCCTGGGGGCGTGCCGCTGAGGGCCTAAAGGGCTGTGCCGCTGGGTAGGGCGGAGGGTGTGCCGCTGAGGGCCTATGATCGCGTGCCGCTGAAGCCCCCCAAGGGGGTGTGCCGCTGAAGACCAAAGGGGTTGTGCCGCTGAACAGCTCGAGGGCGTACCAGTGAGGCCCATTGGGGTGTGCCGCTGAGGGCCTGTGAGGGGCGTGCCGCTAAAGCCTCCTGAGGGCGTGCCGCTGGAGACCCCCTGGAGGTGTACCGCTGAAGCCCTCCCTGGGGGTGTGCCGCCTGGGGGCTTGGGTGTGCCGCTGAAGGGCTCCCATGGGCGTACCGCTGGAGAGGGGCCAGGGGCATGCCGCTGAAGGGCCTTGGGCGTACCGTCGAACGGCTAAATGGGCAATTTTGAGCCCGTTGTGAGCACGAGTTGTGGCCCGTTTGATTTTCTTTGAGACCCATGGATTGTGGGGCTCTTGGTGGTTGGTTTCTATTCACTGTCGTGACTCCGGAGATGCCTTCACGGCAGTGAGGACATTTGGGGGATCCGGATGATCAGTCTCTCTGGGGCTTCTTCACCCGGTGCCGTCGTTGATGCCAGGCCGAGCATGATATCTCGGTATGTAATTTTTGGTGTCCACAAATGCCCCCCACCCACGGGTAGCGCAGGCGAAGGATGAGCCGGGCGGTGCCCGCGAGTGTACTGGCCCCTTTTTCTCTTTGCTGGTGCCGACAGAGTGTCGGGAAGCTGATATGATTTGTTGTCTCTTAATCTCTTCGCCAGTGCCAACATGGTGCCGAGAGCTAACCTAGTTTGTCGATCTCTTGGTCTCTTCGTCAGTGCCGACAGGGTGTCGGGAGCTGACATGCTTTGTTGGTCTTTTCTTCTCTTCGTCGATCTCTTGGTCTCTTCGTCAGTGCCGACAGGGTGCCGGGAGCTGACCTGGTTTGTTGGTCTCTTGGTCTCTTCGTCAGTGCCGACAGGGCGTCGGGAGCCGACCTGGTTTGTTGTCTCTTGGTCTCTTCGTCAGCGCCGACAGGGTGTCGGGAGTTGACCTGGTTTGTTGATCTCTTGGTCTCTTCATCAACGCCGACAGGGTGTCGGGAGCTGACTTGGTTTGTTGTCTCTTGGTCTCTTCGTCGGCGCCGACAGGGTGTCGGGAACTGACCCGGTTTGTTGTTCTCTTGGTCTCTTCGCCAGTGCCGACAGGGTGTCGGGAGCTGACCTGGTTTGTTGTCTCTTGGTCTCTTCGTCAGTGCCGACAGGGTGTCGGGAGCTGACCTGGTTTGTTGTCTCTTGGTCTCTTCGTCAGTGTCGACAGGGCGTCGGGAGCTGACCTGGTTTGTTGTCTCTTGGTCTCTTCGTCAGCATCGACAGGGTGTCGGGAGCTGACCTGTTTTGTTGTTCTCTTCCTTTCTTTTCTTTCTCTTTTCTTCTTCTTTTTTTTTTGAACCACATTACCGATACAAGCGCCCTTTCGGGTTTTCGCCGGTACCGGCCCCCTCTTGCTTTTGCCCACGCGCCCTCACCGGTTTTCACGCGGCGGGTTACGTACCCGATTTTGCCTGTAGCACCCTTTCGGGTTTTCGCCACAGCCGGGTTGTTGCCATTTTTACCCTTGTCCCCGTGTGGGGGCAAGTCCGGCGGGGTATCTCTATTTTTAACCCCATTTTCTTTTCTTCTTTTCCTTTCTTTTTTTTGACAAGCGAGTGGTACGCGAGTGTCGGCTAGGGCTCGAAGCCTTGCGCCGGAAGGTAAGGCTCGTTCGTTGGCAAGAAGAAAATGCCAGCGCAACAGGAGAATTCTTGCCGATTCGGACGTAGGGTCCATAACGGCAATATTGGATGGAGTGGGTGGCTAGGGCACGAGGCCTTGCGCTGGAAAGGGACTTATTCGTTGGCAAGGGACTAATGCCAACGCAAGGATAGAGATTCTGCCGATCTGGGCGTAAGGCCCGTGATGGCGATTTTGTATGATGGGAGGTGGCTGAGGCACGAGGCTACGTGCCAGGGAAGGACTTGCTTGTTGGCGGGGTAGTGGTGTCATGAGCGCGTTGTGGACGGGGATAAAGTCGTCCCCACTTGTACGGACGCCCGTCCGCATAGGATCGTGGGGGTGGAACGTTCCCTGAAGACACCTATCATTGTACGTTATTGACTCACACATCCATACATGCGAGTAGATGCGTACGAAGGTATACGCACGTGTATATATATATATATATATATATATATATATATATATATATATATATATATATATATATATATATATATATATATATATATTTATTTATTTATTTATTTATTTATTTATTTATTTAATATTTTATATATTTATTTTTTTTCTTTGTTTTTTTTATTTTCTCCTTTTATTCCTTTCTCTTCTTCATCCTTTTTATTTTCCTCTCTTCCTCTTTTTTTTCTCTTCCCTTTTCATTCTCCCCTTTTTCTCTTCTTCTTCTTTTTTTTATTTTCTCCTCCTCTCTTTTTTTCTTCTCTCTTCTTTTTTTTTTAAATCTATCTTTCCTCTTCTCCCTTTTTTTTATTTCCCCCATTCCTTTCTTTTCCCTTTTTTATTTCCTTTTCTCTCTTCTCCTCCTTTTCCTTTTTCTCCTTTTTCCTTCCCTCTTTTTTTTCTTCCCCCCCCCTTTTTTTCATATAAAAGGGGCGGGGTGGCGTGGTGAGCCACCCCCCTCATTCGAACCTCCTCTCTTCCCCCTCTCTTTTCTCTCTCCCTGGTGACCGAGCGGACGGAGCCCCCCCCTCGTCCTTCCTCTTCTCTTTCTTCTCCGGCACCGGACGCCCACTTCGCCACTGTCGTTGTCATCGCCCTCTCCACCGCCGAGGTGAGGAGGCGGCCACAGAGGGGTCTCCCCCCTCCTTTTTTTATTTCTCCCCTCTTCTTCCTCTTTTCCTTCTCCCCTCCATCTGGTAACGGCGGAGCCCTAGGCTCCTCTCTTCTTTCTTCTTCCCCTTTTCTTCTCCTCCTCTCCAGTCTTTTCACCGTCGTGGGGAACCGTCGGCCGGGCGTGCCATGGCCGACGGTGGGGAGCGTGCCGGGTTGAGGGCACAGGGCGTGCCGTGGGTGAGGGGCGCAGGCGCACCGGGGAAGCGATGCGCCAAGTGTGCCGGGGGAGGGCGCTGGGGCCGTGCCGGTGAGCGGGAGCTGAGGGCATACCGGCAGGGGCTATCTGAGCGTGCCGGGGAAGCACCAAGGGGGCTGTGCCGGCGAAGCCGTCGTTGGGGGTGCCGGTGAGGGTTTCGCCGAGCGTGCCGGGGAACGACCCGACAGAGTGTGCCGCTGGCGGGCTCTCGCGGGCGTGCCGGCGAAGACCCCAAAGGGTGTGCCGGGGAGGCTCCCAGGAGGTGTACCGGGGAGCGGGCGGAAAGGTGTATCGGGGAAGGCTCTTTAGTTGGTGTGCCGGGGAAGGCAGCCAGGAAGTGTGCTGGCAGGGAGGCTTTAGGCAGGGGAAGAAGACTTCTATGCTCGGCGGACTTCTCGTGTTGCCTCTCGGGGCCCACCATGACTTTGTTGGGGCCGTCACTCCCTGTGGGCGCGCACCCGTGTTTTCCCTTACCCCTCTGGCCTAGGGGAAACTCTGCCGAAATTTCTTCAGAAATTGGCAATGTCTTATTCATTTTACTTGTAGTAGAGTCCCTTTATAGTTTTCATTTCCTTTTGCCTGTGGCTTATTCTGGTCTTCCATTTGTGTATCTTTGCAGATAAATGGCTGCCCCAAGTGGTTCTTCTGCCCCTGCTACTGCTGTCGGTGCCGACCTTATTCCGCGGGGTCCAGTGCCAGCGGTCACATGGCTCAACGTGGAGGACTTGGACTGGGAGCACGGGGAGATAGCCGCTTTGGCAGCGTCGTCGGGATCTGACAGTGAGAGCATGGACTTCGGCCGGCTTGCCAGAGTTGAAAGCGGCTTCACATTTGATCGGGCCACCGGGGAGTACCGGAAGGACTTTCCGAAGGATAGGCACCTTATTCGGTTTCTGAGTCATCTGCGTTCCCGAGAGGGGCGAGATTTCCACGGCATAAAGGCCATCGAACGGGCCATCCTGCATGCCCGGGATAGTCTATTATACAGCGTCCCCAGGAGCATTCCAATGTATCTGGTGGGAGAAGCCCGGGAGTGGAAGCCAATCTTGGGGATTGAGGGGGTGCTACCGGCCGAAGACAAATTGGTGCGAGCACCTCAATTCACTCCGGCAAAATGGGACATGTCTGCCGGGAAGGTGCATGGCGAATCGCCCCGATTTGGCTTATTCTTGGCTCCCCTGAAATGGGGTTACAGGGAGGAGCCATTTATCTTAGACTGTCTGGCCATCAGGTTCAAGTATGAACTGTCGCTAGGCTGGTTCGGGGAGCTGAAGCTTCAAGATGCACACAGCTTCCGTGAAGGGGCGGTGGAGTTTACCGAATACGTACTATTCAACTACGCCCCTCTGCTGGTCCGAGCTGGTATTTACCATAGTGTTTACGCCTCCCGCTACGGCTACCCCATCTCTAAGGGTCTCTGCTATGGTATGATAGAAGTATTCAGTGCTGAGACCAATACTTTTTACACTGCGGAAGGCGAGACCTCCCTGGACCTATGGAGTCTTAGCCAGTTGAGCGGCTTGCCCATTGACGGGGAGCCTTATGAAAAAGTATGCCTCCCCGACCTGATCAAGGATGAAACCAACGGGGACGGCTATTATTCGCTGGGGTATTCATACCGGTACCTTATGAAGGCATACCGGGAGCTATAACAGTTGTCGCATGGTGGGAGGTAGCCCGCCCGTGGGGACAGAAAGAGGGTGTGCATGACCCTGTGGCTGCAATGTTGGGTTCGGTGCAAGTATTCAGAGGGGGGGTGAATGAATATATGCCCTTTAAAGACCTTTCGCCCAATTAAAATTTCGCTCAAACAAGATTTCGCTCACTCGATAACTGGAATGCTAACAAGACAAATTAGACACTCATCTACTGAACCTATGATCAAACACATGGAGCGCCCCTATGCAATCATCTAGCGGAAGCAAATAGATAGAAACATCAAACCACTGCACAAGGGGTTTTTAGGTGGTTCGGTCCAGCAGACCTACATCCACCCCACACTCAACCCGAGTGTGGCTTCCTGCTGACTCACAGCTTGAACAGCTGGACATCACAGCTTGAACAGCTGGGCATCACAGCTTGCCATCCGAGGAATCCTCCTCGCCCGCTGAGCAACACAGCTTGCTGTCCAGTGGAATCCACCACTGCAAACCGCTGGGGATTACAGCTTACCCGTCTAGAGGCAGCACCTCTGCAAACCGCTGGGCAATACAGCTTGGCCGTCCAGTGGAATCCTCCACTGCAAACGCTGAGCAACACAGCTTGCTGTCCAGTGGAATCCACCACTGCAAACCGCTGGAGATTACAGCTTACCCGTCCAGAGGCAGCACCTCTGCAAACCGCTGGGCAATACAGCTTGGCCATCTAGTGGAATCCTCCACTACAAACGCTGAGCCTCATAGCTTGCTCCGCTGACAAACAGCTTGAAGAAATGTATAAAGGAAAATAAAAGATAGAACAAGACAACAACGGAAAGCTGAAACAATGAAGCACAAATATAGCTCTCGAGTGGAGCAGATCTGGCTTGGATTTGATCCAATGCCAGAGAACCCAATCTCTCTCTCTCTCTCAGCTAGAGCTCTCTATTTCTCTCTTTCTCTTCTTTCTCTTCTTCTTCTGCTCTTCTTTCTTCTTCTGCTCTCTTTACTCTTCTTCTGCTCTTCTTTCTTCTTCTTCTTCTGCTCTTCTTTCTTCTTCTGCTCTCTTTACTCTTCTTCTGCTCTTCTGCTGGATCGAAGTCTCTGCACTTCTGCTTTTTCTTTCTCCACTTCGATCTTGGTGGATGCTGCTTCAGACTGGATGTGTAGACTTCGCCGACTTCGATCAGTCTTCTTCTGTGGAAGAAGGCTCATATATATAGCAGCAGTAGCAGCAGTGACCTCCACATTTCCCGCCCAATCGACTCTGCCACGTGTCAGCATCTCAACTGCTTGGATCACGTGCCAGACACCTGCAAGACAAATGAGGAGTTCAGTCGATTAACAAAATCAACTGAAGACAGTGTATAGACTTTATAACTCATGCTGTAAAATGCAGTGTATAGACATGTGAAGAACGCTGCATGATCGAGCCTAACCAATGTATAGACATTACAATGCTCATCCACTGAATAGACTTCACAGTGCTCAATCAGACTTCATGATGCTCAATCAGACTTCACGATGCTCAATCAGACTTGAAGATGTGAGCGAGACAGTGTATGGACTTCAAAAGCTTGAAGGCCCAATGTATAGACTTTGAAGAGTCTGAACCAATGTACAGACTTGTAATGCCTGAGGACCGATGTATAGACTTAGGAGCATATGAAGTCTCAGGAGAGCATCTATGGCCTCTGGACAGCATCACCAGTATCAGGGGAGCATGTGGAGCACATGCTGTCTCTGCGGAGCAATCGCTGCTCCAGGGGAGCATCCTCAAAGTTAGGAAAGCATTAGCAGTCACTGGAGGGCATACTCGGTCCCAGGAGAGCATCCGGGGGGACAGGCGAGCATGCACGTCTGATGTACAGACTCTACCAATGTATAGACTTGGTGGATAGTGATGCATAGCCAAACGGATGTACAGACTTCACTGTGAATGCATGAACAGTGAATGAGTGTATAGACTTAATCAAGAGAGACGCTGGCCAATGTACAGACTTTAAAGATGAACAGTTGGATGTACATACTTGGGAGATCACTGATGGCTGTACAGACTTTGGCGAAGCAAAAGGTTGTATAGACTTGGAACAGGAAGCAAGTATGAACATTGTGAGAATGTATACACTTGAAAGCTTTCAACGTCCTCGGTGTATAGACTTAGCCAACTAGAGACACTGTACAGACTATGAAGTACAACCAGTGTGTAGACTTCGTTTCAAGCACCGTAGGTAAAACCCAATGTATAGACTTCAAATAAGATGCTGCATGAGACGATGCAGGCTGTACAGTCTTGGCATGAGACGCAAGTTGAGACGATGCAATGTATAGACTATGCACATGCATGAAGAGTGTATAGACTAATGAAATGCTTTACCCTGCAGTGTATAGACTTGCTAGTTATCAAACTACATGCAGATAGAAAAGCAACGCACATAGCAGAAATCAAGCACTATATTAGTCATACACATGCATTCTCCACAAAATAAGTTATGTTGCAATCATCAAAATAAAACAGCATTACTATCATCAAATCAACATAGCACATGCTTGTGCCTAAGGGGCACAACATTCTCCCCCTTTTTGATGATGGCAACACACTGTGACAGTGAGTCACACACAAAATTTTCTCCCCCTTTGACATAATCAAAAAGAGAAAAACAGTATAAACAAGAGTGCAATATGGCAGTATGCATGCAATAAACTCCCCCTGAAGGTATGACTCCCCCTGAATTATTTCTCCCTTTTAATAAAAGCTTCCCCTTTGAGAAGGAATATGAATAGACAAACAAGGTAGAGAAGGTAGGAGGGTCACTTGACAATAGTTGAATCATAGATTCAGAAAGGAAGCATGATTATAAACAACTGTTAAAGTATAAGAATCAGCAACACACAATTTTCAAACATTCAGGTTTAACAGTGATAAATCTAGAGTAAAACACCCGACCCCTGAAAAAGAGTTTTAGATTCCATTTATAGTAATGAATCTAAGGCACATGGTATTAATAGATAAGTCAGAAATAATACCCTTTTGTGATTAAACATGGAATTTCAAGAAAGGCAACTTGAATATGTATTGAGAAAAATAATTTTCACTCATTGACTTTTGATTTCAAAGGGTTACAGCAGTTTGTATTTCACTTTTGAATTTTCAGAAACTGAACTAAGTGAATAGACCTGTGGCATTTATGCTGTTGACATTAGGTGTACACCTTGATCAGAGGTAGGTACCCCTAGTTACTAGGCATAAACTACAAGACCTAGTTCAGATCAAGACCTACAAGGAATAGTCTTCACTTTTGACATTAAGGGTACAGCTTAATCAGAGGCCAGTACCCTCAGTTACTTGGTGATGACTCCCCCTATAGATTTGACCCTATGAATAGAGATATTCTGAAGCACCTCATGACATGTGAATTCTCCTGCTTCTTTGGAGGAGTTCACAGTTTCTCAGTGCAATCAGCCATTGCTCTGTCACTATGTTCAGCTCTTTTACATTTATGATCTTATTTACTGCTGCCCTTATTTCTTTTAGAGTGATTGTTTAAAAAATCATTACATACTCTTATTCACCTGTTCTAGACATTTCCAGTTCAACACATTTAGGCATTACAAAAAAAACTTTTTCTATTTTAGCCATGAGACAAAGATTAAGAGCTATAAAAGTTTTCGTTTATCTCAAATTCTGAAGTGCAGACACTTAACTCTCCAATTTATAAAGGTTAAACCTTTAGTTCTTTTCAATTTATAAGAGTGATTCTTATAAAAGAACAATTGAAATAATCACAACTCAATGCACTAAACCAGAAACAGAACTGTTATTCAGTGAAGGTTAGGGAAATGATAGCAATAGGCATTGAGTTCCAGGAGCATTTGATGTCAAAGGATATGAAAGAACTAAATGGGGACAGTGAAAAGTAGCAAGGATTCAATGAATTGACCAGAAAAACTCTCAGCTCGTTCTACATGAAGACAGGACCCATGGTACTAGGCGGAGAGCCTGGTCTCAAAGACCATCTCACGCATGGTAGGAACCCCCGGGCAGATTTCCTTGCCTTTTAGTAACTTACCATTTGATATACCAGGGTTAACAAGGACAATGCAACATAAAGCAGTCCTACATGCATTGAACAGCATCAATGACAGTCATGCAAATGATGTATGCAGACATAAGACACATGCATTGACTGTGTGTACTGAATGACCCATTTACAATCAGCAAGTTATGCATTTAACAACAAGTATGCAATGCATTAACACAAAACACATGCATTGACACAAAGTCTATATAGTGCATCAACTGAATACACTAAAGAAGCATTCAAATTCAGTTCAACATATAGCAAGAGAAGAGCATCAGATATGCAGAATTGAATTCAATAGCTGAGTCTGGAATGAAGACTGATCAGCTAGACATGAAGAGATCATCAAAATTCGGAAAAGCATATCAACATGAAGTTCACATTTTTTTCATACTCACAAATTCAGATGATGAGTTTTAAAGTAAAGTTCAGAACTGACCTGAAATGGAGTATCCTGGGGTTTTCTTGTTGAGTGCCTTGGTTAACCCCTTTTATTTCTCCCACCAAGGCACACCTGCAGCATGTCAATCAATTTGATCCTGCAGGGACCCAAGCAGCCTTGGGTCCTGCATTAGCCCTAACAGGTGTTCTAAACAGTCTTTTAGCAATGTGATCATCAAATTCCATTAGGTGACAGTTATTCATGAAATGACCAATCTTTCCATAATATCTACATGATATAACAGATTTTCTGGTCCTATGGTGCATGTCAACAGCAGCATGAGACCTATGATTATGAGCATGAAGTGTTCTGTTATATGCATGAAATTTTGACTTACCATTACCTGCCCACCAGCATTCAGAAGCTCGGTGGCCAGGTTTTCCACATTCAAAACATACAAAGTTTTTCTTTTTATCACTCAAGTTATTTCTATCAGAATCATAGAAAGCAGGGAATTTCACAGATTTAGAATTAAAGTTCTTCCCCTGAGCATACCAATAGTCTTTGACTGTATGGTTATGCCTCCCACATTCGAAGCACCTTGGGTGCTTGCCTTTGGAGCCAATGTCATTTCTATCAAAAATCTTTTTGTTGACATGGAAATTAATAGGTTTAGAATTGAATCTCTTTCCCTGAGCATACCAGCAGACGGCAGCAATGTGGCCAAAATTCCCACAGTAAAAATATTAAATTTTATTTTTCTGAGATGCATGATTATTAGCATGGAACAATTTATCATGCATTCCAACAGCAGCATGATCATCTAATTTCATTTGTCTACAATTATGCATAAGATGACCTATTTTATGACAGTAAAAGTATTGGATTCTTTTGGTTTGAACAGAAGAAGGTTTCTTCATAGAAGACTTCCTAACATGAATTCTATCTTGTTTCAAATCATCCTTCTTCATCACAAAACAGTCATCCATCTCATGGCCAGATTTACCACAGTAGAAACATCTCACATTCTTTCTTTTAACATGAGACATTTTGGCCTGAGAAGTTTCAGCATACAGATTCTTATTCTGTTTTGTTTTCTTATTTTCCTGATTAGCATGCACACTTAAAGAAAAAGCTAAAGTGCTAGCTAACTCAGAGCTACGCACAAATGTTGTATATAGTCTTTTTCTCTCTTCCTGCTTACTACCTCCATCAAAGACTTTCTTCTTAGAAACAGCCTTTGGATTTTCTGTGTTTTTAAATGACTCTGACAGAGAATTGTTCAATTCAGTGATTTCATTTTTGAGAGAAGAAATGAGTATTTCAGAATCGGTGATCTTTTCATTAAGTAAGACATTAATGACTTTGTAGCTATCAATCTCTTCTATTAATGTACTCACTCTCTCACATTCATTTTCACCTGAACTCTTCCCTTTTTCCAGCATTAAAAGTCTCTCAAACATAGCAGAATTAAGCAGCTTCAGTTCTTCATTCTCCTTTCTAGTTTGTTCATTCTGAACTAGTTCATTAGTTAAGATTTGATCATTTCCTAATGAGTTCAGCTTATTTTCTAGTTCAGAAATCTTGTCTGTGAGTTCCTGATTTTTATTTTCCAAAACAGAGATTTGTTCCTTACTCACATTCAGATTAGCTAAGCACATATCATGAGATGTTTTCAGTTCTTGACATTTTTCACAATGAGCATCCGAATTAGTCTGATCACATTTCTTTTTCAACTTTCTATTTTCAGATTTTAATTTCTTGGACACTTTGAACAAGTCTTCATACATTACTATCAATTCATCAAAAGTGTATCCATCTGATTCGGAGCTTACCTGAGATGAGGTTTCCTCATCATCACTTCCCCGATTGGCCATTAAGCATATTGACTTTTCTCCTTCTTCAGCACTGTCCGAGGTGTTCCCTTTGAGTTTCGAGAATTCTGGACAGTCAGCCTTCGTGTGGCCAGCCTTCCTGCATTTGTAGCAGTTGTTAACGTCAATATTCTTGGCAGGATTAGAATTATACCTTGTTTGCTTTCTGCCTTCACCAAGCTTTCCTTCTCTTTTTCTCAGAAATTTCCTGAATTCACTGGTCACCCTTTCAATGTCTCCATCAATTTCAGACCGCGAGAGGCTGCTTTTCTCGCTTAATAATCCACTGTGGCTGGATCTGTTTGCTTTGATGGAGCTATCCTTCAGCGCGATTGGTTCCATTGCAAACAATCTGAAAGCACAGAAAAATTGAAGGACCTAGACCAAATTGAGCAAGGCAAGGCACTAAGTCGGAGAACCAAAATAACGAACACAAAAAGCACACAATGAAATCGGTAAGATAGTGAAACAAATCAACGAGCACAAGAAGTCCACTCTGATGTGCACCAAAACTAGCAGGATCCTCTGCAGATTGTTAGATCTGATAGATCAGAGACCCGCTCTGATACCAAGTGTTGGGTTCGGTGCAAGTATTCAGAGGGGGGGTGAATGAATATATGCCCTTTAAAGACCTTTCGCCCAATTAAAATTTTGCTTAAACAAGATTTCGCTCACTCGATAACTGGAATGCTAACAAGACAAATTAGACACTCATCTACTGAACCTATGATCAAACACATGGAGCGCCCCTATGCAATCATCTAGAGGAAGCAAACAGATAGAAACATCAAACCACTGCACAAGGGATTTTTAGGTGGTTCGGTCCAGCAGACCTACATCCACCCCACACTCAACCCGAGTGTGACTTCCTGCTGACTCACAGCTTGAACAGCTGGACATCACAGCTTGCCATACATCAGCTAGGCAACACAGCCTGCCGTCCGAGGAATCCTCCTCGCCCGCTGAGCAACACAGCTTGCTGTCCAGTGGAATCCACCACTGCAAACCGCTGGGGATTACAGCTTACCCGTCCAGAGGCAGCACCTCTGCAAACCACTGGGTAATACAGCTTGGTCATCCAGTGGAATCCTCCACTGCAAACGCTGAGCAACACAGCTTGCTGTCCAGTGGAATCCACCACTGCAAACCGCTGGGGATTACAGCTTACCTGCCCAGAGGCAGCACCTCTGCAAACCGCTGGGCAATACAGCTTGGCCGTCCAGTGGAATCCTCCACTGCAAACGCTAAGCCTCATAGCTTGCTCCGCTGACAAACAGCTTGAAGAAATGTATACAGGAAAACAAAAGATAGAACAAGACAGCAACGGAAAGCTGAAACAATGAAGCACAAATATAACTCTCGAGTGGAGCAGATCTGGCTTGGATTTGATCCAATGCCAGAGAACCCAATCTCTCTCTCTCTCTCAGCTAGAGCTCTCTATTTCTCTCTTTCTCTTCCTTCTCTTCTTCTTCTGCTCTTCTTTCTTCTTCTGCTCTCTTTACTCTTCTTCTGCTCTTCTTTCTTCTTCTTCTTCTTCTGCTCTTCTTTCTTCTTCTTCTTCTGCTCTCTTTACTCTTCTTCTGCTCTCTTTACTCTTCTTCTGCTCTTCTGCTGGATCGAAGTCTCTGCACTTCTACTTTTTCTTTCTCCACTTCGATCTCGGTGGCTGCTGCTTCAGACTGGATGTGTAGACTTCGCCGACTTCGATCAGTCTTCTTCTGTGGAAGAAGGCTCATATATATAGCAGCAGCAGCAGCAGTGACCTCCACATTTCCCGCCCAATCAACTCTGCCACGTGTCAGCATCTCAGCTCCTTGGATCACGTGCCAGACACCTGCAAGACAAATGAGGAGTTCAGTTGATTAACAAAATCAACTGAAGACAATGTATAGACTTTATAACTCATGCTGTAAAATGCAGTGTATAGACATGTGAAGAACGCTGCATGATCGAGCCTAACCAATGTATAGACATTACAATGCTCATCCACTGAATAGATTTCACAGTGCTCAATCAGACTTCACGATGCTCAATCAGACTTGAAGATGTGAGCGAGACAGTGTATGGACTTCAAAAGCTTGAAGGCCCAATGTATAGACTTTGAAGAGTCTGAACCAATGTACAGACTTGTAACGCTTGAGGATCGATGTATAGACTTAGGAGCATATGAAGTCTCAGGGGAGCATCTATGGCCTCTGGACAGCATCACCAGCGTCAGGGGAGCATGTGGAGCACATGCTGTCTCTGGGGAGCAATCGCTGCTCCAGGGGAGCATCCTCAAAGTTAGGAAAGCATTAGCAGTCATTGGAGGGCATACTCAGTCCCAGGAGAGCATCCGGGGGGACAGGCGAGCATGCACGTCTGATGTACAGACTCTACCAATGTATAGACTTGGTGGATAGTGATGCATAGCCAAACGGATGTACAGACTTCACTGTGAATGCATGAACAGTGAATGAGTGTATAGACTTGATCAAGAGAGACGCTGGCCAATGTACATACTTTAAAGATGAACAGTTGGATGTACATACTTGGGAGATCACTGATGGCTGTACAGACTTTGGCGAAGCAAAAGACTGTATAGACTTGGAACAGGAAGCAAGTATGAACATTGTGAGAATGTATACACTTGAAAGCTTTCAACATCCTCGGTGTATAGACTTAGCCAACTAGAGACACTGTACAGACTGTGAAGTACAACCAGTGTGTAGACTTCGTTTCAAGCACCGTAGGTAAAACCCAATGTATAGACTTCAAATAAGATGCTGCATGAGACGATGCAGGCTGTACAGTCTTGGCATGAGACGCAAGTTGAGACGATGCAATGTATAGACTATGCACATGCATGAAGAGTGTATAGACTAATGAAATGCTTTACCCTACAGTGTATAGACTTGCTAGTCATCAAACTACATGCAGATAGAAAAGCAACGCACATAGCAGAAATCAAGCACTATATTAGTCATACACATGCATTCTCCACAAAACAAATTATGTTGCAATCATCAAAACAAAACAGCATTGCTATCATCAAATCAACATAGCACATGCTTGTGCCTAAGGGGCACAACATGCAATACTTCTACGACGGGTTGAAGCAATATGAAGAGTTTCCCCGTGTCGGCACCGCTGTCGCTCGCAAGAAGCGTGCGAAACCCAAGCTCGATGTGAAAATTCCCTCCAAGGGGCGTCGGAGCAGGCCTAATCCGATGGGTGTCGACCCGCAGACTCACTGCGCCGCCTATCTCGTGTATTGGCTATGTTCATTTGCCATGCCATATGGGGACGAGACGGTGATTCGACTGGACGCTATCTATCCGGCGTGTCAAATGGCGTGGGGGATCAAACTCTCCCTGTGCCCGGCCACCCTTTGCTTGATCTACAAGGCGTTGGGGGACGTCAGTACTCATCAGTTCCCGAGACAGGCCCGCTACATATGTCCGCTGCATTTCTTCAATGCGTGGGTCTGCTCGCTGTTCCCCGAGTTCGCCCCGCGAGCTCTTCAAGACTGGGGGCTGGTGCCGAGAATGCTGGAGTTCGCCAGCGCAGAGCCGGCTTCTACTTCCATGCGGATGTATGACATTCGGGGCCGGTTGACAACGGTTCCCCGGGACGCGGCCGGCACTATTCACTTCTGGACGCTGGCCGCGCACTCAAGCCCTCTGGTGAATAACAAGAGGGAATGCAAAGACGACCAGGTGGAGAAGTACGTCCACCCTATCAGCTAGGAGAATGTGGTCCGCCCGTTGCTGGAGCCCGAGCTGAGGGACTGGTCGCTGTCTATTCGCCCGAGTGTGTTGGCGTTTAGGAAGGGGGACAATGTATTGCTGGAGCCGTATTACCCCTTCCGCTTTGGCCGGAACTTCGGATATGATCAGCATATCCCGGTTTACCATGCACAGTTCGGCCTGCCCTCACGGAATATCCGGGGAAGTTCGGTTGCCGAGCACGCCAGGAGCTGGTGGGACTTCTTTCACCGGGCAG
The DNA here is from genome assembly GCA_022559845.1 of Amorphophallus konjac. Taxonomy (NCBI): domain Eukaryota; kingdom Viridiplantae; phylum Streptophyta; class Magnoliopsida; order Alismatales; family Araceae; genus Amorphophallus; species Amorphophallus konjac. The sequence continues at coordinate 32,104 of JAHNEJ010000082.1, forward strand.
ACTCTGCCTCCTTCAGGGTGCCAGCTCCAGGTCGCATCCCCAGAGTGACCCAGGATTACATCAAGTGGTGGAACACCCGGACGGCCTTCTATCGATTGCATAAGACCGACTGTTGGGATGGGGCCGAGAGGAGGTTCCTCAGTAGGCAGGCGGTGCCGGTGCTTGACATTGAGCCAGATCATCTTCTTCAGCTCAAGAACAAGCAGGAGAAGGAGGTGATGGCATATATGGCCGCCCGTCGGGAAGCCCGGGACGCGAGGCCGACGCCGAAAGTAGAGTTGCCTCCGGCGGCGAAGGACAACTATAAGAAGACATTGAGGGATCTTTGCCGGATAGGGAGTGACCGTCTGGAGCTCACTAATTACCCGCTCCCCATGGAGGAGGAGGGCACCCCCACAAAGAGCTGGCATCCAGAGAGGGACCCGATCTGCCCATACCGCACGTTTATGAGGCGGGAGGAGAGGAAGCCCGAGAATTATAAGGACACCACCTGGTTGTATGTCCTGATGCGGGTGAATGGGCTGAAGATTGAGGATCAGACGGCCGCCATCCTGAGCAAGCGCCTGCACGTCCCATACTATTATGCCGACGGGTGGGGCATGGACCACTTCAATCTTTTCTGCCACCTCTCTTCGAAGAAGCATGCAGATCTGGCTACCCTGACAGACCGGTGCCAGAAGGTTGAGGACGTATGCTGGCTGGTCCAAGAGGCGGCGCGTCGGGACAAGGAGCCGTCTCTGAGCTACTGGCCAATAACACTTCGGTTGTACACCGGTCCTCATGGTATTTAACCTTTCCATCTCCTTTATTCTCGTCATTGCGACCTTAGCAGGTTGTCGGATGCTAACCATATGCGTGCGTCTATTTTAACAAACCATCCCGACAGCGTGCAAATGGCGACGTACCGGAACTTCCTTCGGCTCATACAGAAGCCCGCCTATTTTGAGGCAGTATTGCCAGTTCCGACTACGGCTCCCCTGCCCAAGGCTGCGAAGAGGTCCCGGGCCAAATCGCCTGTGAAGAAGGCGGTAGATGCTGCTAAAGCGGCCAAGCAGCGGGACGCGAAGCGGCGAAAAACCGAGGCGGCCAAGGCTTCGACGGTCACTCCTCTGACGCCACGAGTCCCATCTTTTGAGGAGTTTGAGGTCGCCCAGACCGGGCCGAGCCAACCTGCCGGTTAGCCTCTCCCACCATCCGTGTATCTTAAGGGTTCTTTTTTTATTTTGAGGCAAGATTTTGACACCCGAATGTCTCTTTTTGTCTCAGTCTCTGTGGAAGGGCTCGCACCCACGCCCATTCCCGACGTGGAGGAGCCGGTTCCTGCGCCCGTCCCTGATGTGGGTAAAGCTGCGGCTGTGGTAGGGGCGACCTCGATGCCAACTCCGACTCCCCCACCACAAGCCAAGGGGAGGTCCTGGGCAAAGTCGCCTGTTAAGAAAGCATTGACCGCCACCAAAGTGGCTGGGCGGCAGGAGGCAAAGCGAAGGAGGGCGGAGGTCTCCCCGGCCTCGGCGACCGTCTCCTCGGTGGCTCCCATTCCATCTTTCGAGGAATTTGACGTCACTCGGATCGGGCCGAGCCGCCATGCGGGTGAGGCATATCGACCACTGACATCTTTCCGGATTTATTTATTTTCCCAGGGTGAGCCCTTTATATGCACGTGACCATTGCCTCTCTTCCTTTCAGACGGTATGGAGGAGTCGTCACTTGTGCTGATCCCAGGCGAGGGGGCGGCTGCGGCTCCCGAGAAGGCCTTGCCTGCCGAGGAGGCCCGTGGGTCACCCCGCGCTGTAGGAGCTGAATAGGGTATTTGTCTTTGTCGGCCCACTTGATTCCTTTCATTCTTTGGGAGCCAACTGGGTTTGATGTGACCCGTTTTTCCCTCTCCCTTTTTATACAACAGGCGTAGCTGGGGCAGTTACTGGGCTATTTGGGCCTCGCCTGCATCTCCCGGCGACGCAGCGGTACATGAGGAAAAGGCTGAAGTCTGTCGTACCCGCCTCATCCAGCCCGCGGGGGGATGCGCCAGTCATTGACCTCGAAGAGGAGGTCCCTTTGCCGGCAAGGGAGGAACCCGTGGTGGCTGAATCTTCATCGGGTGAAGAGGTAGATTACAACTATTCCTCCGATGAAGTGGCTTATGACAAGGGCGCGTCTGAAGCATCGGGGCTGCCCGAGCTGGTCTTCAAGGCCCCCTTACTTGCTGGCTCCTCCAGCTTTATGGGGAGGGCTGCTGTAAGTGTGAGCTTGCTTGGGCCGGACCCCCTTTTTCCCATAGTGGGCTAATGATCTCGTTCTTGTTGTCCTCGGATTTTTAGGAGCTTACCCAGTCGGAGGTTGTGGGGAAGGCCGCTTCAGTCGCACCGGTCGACCGCCCGGCGGGAGCCGCTGCTGGCATGGGCAAGCTAGCCCTCTTGCTCGACGCCCTTCAACGGGAGGCGTCCGCGGAGCCTTTAAATGCTACCGAAACGGCGGACGAGCCTCTGGAGGAGGGGGAGATTGCGCCCGAAGGCAGCATCATCCCGGTGGCCGAGGTAAGCACGTGGGGCTTATGGTTCTTCCCCGCTTTTTGACTTTGCGTGATATGTTCCAGGCAGCGGGTGGCTGACTCCGCTTCCCATGAGCAGGTGATGCCGACAGGAGGGAAGACGTCCGGTCGTGCCCGGAAGGCTGTCGCGAAACGGAGGCCAAGCATTGGCCCAATAGCGGTGGAGGGGCTGGCTCCTGTCTCGGGCTCAGGGGTGGAGAGCATTGCGGCGCTCGTAGAAGCGGGGGGCATCCCCCAGCTGCTGGTTCCACTTCCGCCTCTCCCGAAGCTCCCGGCCCAAATGGAGGACCCGCTCCTAAGGCAGATATTTGCGGGGCTTCGCGCACATCTGGAGCGATTCCGGACGCGCGAGAGGAGTTTATGGGCGGCGGCTTCCGGTCCGGCTTTACTCGAAGCCCCTCCTTCGGCCGGAGTAGCGGTACCTGCACCCCTGCCGGTTGAACTAGTGGCAGAGGCGGGCCGGGCAGGGGAAGAGGAGGCAGGAGAGCAGCGGATGATGGCGGTGCCAGATGCTTCGGCGATGATCTCACCCATTCCCCCAGTGGTGGTTGGCCAGAGGTCCTCTGTCGAGCCAGGCCGGCCAGGGGACTTGACTCTTGCTCTTCCGTCCTCTTCAGCCACCGTGGACGCCGATTTGTGGGCAGAGGTGGATAGCACCGTGGAATTCACTCCCCCAGTCGTGCCTTCGGTCAGTCACACCTTGTCGGAGGCGCCAGTCCATCAAATGCTAGTAACGCTGCGGACGATGCTCTTTGCCGACCTTTCCTTATCATACCGGGAGGTACACACCATAGTGACGCAGCTGACCGGGGCGTTGCAAGTGCTGGGCTGTCCACTGGGGGAATGGTCGCGACGAGTCTTACTATTACTGAAGTATGTTAAGCGTCGCGAGTTCCTCGAGACCCAGGCTCCTGACGAATGTGCCGCCCTTGATGCCCAGGCCGACGAGTACTTACAGACTTTGGAGGCCCGACGTCACGATGAGGAGCACCATGAGAGGGCTCTCGGGGAAGGCCAGAGCAATGTTCGCTCTCTTAAGGGCCGAATTGCGAAACTGGAGAGCTACCTTGCCGCGGCTAGGTCTGACCTTGCCGAAGCCGAAAGAGCGGTCGAGGCGGAAGGCGAGGCTCTGGCCGTTGCCCAGGTCGAGGCGGCGTCCGTGGAGGCGGAACTTGCTCGACTCGAAGAACGGAGGGGCCGCTTGCGCGACATGACGAATTTTCCTTGCGTCGGAATCCTCCCCCTCGAGGACATTTTCAGGGGCACCGACTGAGCGTTGCACCCCTTAATTCCTTTCTCTTTTCTTTTGAATGTAACATAGGGGTATGCCCCGAAGCTCATGTAGGTCGATTTTCTTTTATCTGAATTGAACAACGGATTTATGGTTTCACATGCTCTTCTAGCATGCATTCCCCTAGGGGGCCTCTTTTCTCCTTCCTCCTCTTTCGCGTATATCATCCTTTCTCTCTCCTTTCTTTTTGTGCCGAGACGCATCGGGAGGGCGTGAGTCTTTGCGATGGTTCGCCCCAGGAGGACCAGGCAGGAACCCATGTCAGGGCACGGGAGAGTGCTAGCCCTCCCAGGGGAAGGACGAGGGGACCACTCCACCATACCGAACGGGCGACTCACTGGTCTCACCACAACGTTGGAAACGCGTACTGGCCTCAGGCGGGGGGTCTCGGTCAGAGACCGGGTTTCTCGTCGTCCAGAGGGGACGGAGAGAAGTGTTTGTCTAGTCAATGACCTGGACGGGAGGTCCGAGCCAAAGGGGTACTCACCGCCCGGGGGGGGGGGGACAGAGAGAAGAGTTTGTCTAGTCAATGACCCGGACGGGAGATCCGAGCCAAAGGGGTACTCACCGCCCGGGGAGGATGGAGAGAAGAGTTTGTTTAGTCAATGACCCGGACGGGAGGTCCGAGCCAAAGGGGTACTCATCGCCCGGGGAGGACGGAGAGAAGAGTTTGTTTAGTCAATGACCTGGACGGGAGGTCCGAGCCAAAGGGGTACTCACCGCCCGGGGAGGACGGAGAGAAGAGTTTGTTTAGTCAATGACCTGGACGGGAGGTCCGAGCCAAAGGGGTGCTCACTGCCCGGGGAGGACGGAGAGAAGAGTTTGTTTAGTCAATGACCCGGACGAGAGGTCCGAGCCAAAGGGGTACTCACCGCCCGGGGAGGATGGAGAGAAGAGTTTGTTTAGAAATTTCTTTTAATACTTCCGTTGCTACGGGGCGACGGCTGGAAATGGGGGGAGTTCCCCCTTTCTCGGCTTCCACTCTTCCCTTGCTCTTGTATCTTTTCCTCTTCTTTTTCACTTCCCTCTCTTTTTTTTTCTTTCTTTCTCTCTTCTCTTCTTTTTCCTTTTCTCCTCTTTTCTTCTTTTTTTTTCTCTCTTCTCTTTTTTTTTCCTTTTTTTTTCTTCTTCTCTTCTTTTTTCTTTCTTTTCTTCCTTTCTCTCTTCTCTTCTTCTCTCTTTTTTTTCTCTCTTTTTTTTCTCTTTTTTTTCTCTTTTTTTTCTCTCCTTTTTTTTTACCTTCCTCTTCCCTTTTTTTTCTCGCTTTTTGAAAACATGGATAGTGGTCAAGTTGTTTGGACATTAATCACGTAAATCCGCCCAAAATAGGGCGGAGGGTTATATTATTGATTGAACGGGGGCGCCGGAGCGTGGTACAGTCTCAAGTGCCTTCCATTAAGAGGCGGGAACTGAACTTCCCCGCGATGGTTGACAATTACATAGGCCCCACCTTCGTAGACTTTTTGAACTACGTAGGGTCCGAGCCAGTTCTCATTCAGCTTACCCTTAGGGTTGGCAGCCATGAGATCTCTTCTCTTGACCATGACGAGGTCGCCCTTCTTGAATTCGCGTTCCTTGACAAGCTTGTCAAAGGCGCGTGCAATCTGGGCATGGTAGACTTGAATGTTCTGTTGGGCTTGGAGCCGCTTTCCTTCTAGACTGGAGAGTTCCTTGAGCCTTCGTTCAACGTTGGTCTGCCCTTCAAGGACAAGCCCATGTTGAATGGCGACCCTGAGGGACGGTATCTCCAGTTCAACGGGGACAATTGCCTCCGAGCCATATACGAGAGAAAAGGGCGAGCAGCCTGTTGGAGTCTTGTATACGGTTCGATACGCCCAAAGCGCCTCGTACATCCTTTCTTCCCAGTCCCTTTTGTTAGAGCTGACAGGCTTGGCCAGGAGAGTGCAGAGTGTCTTATTAAAAGCTTCGGCCAGCCCATTAGCCTGTGGGTTGTAAGGAGTCGATGTCCTCCAATCAATTTTATATTTTTCTGCCAGCCGGTAGACCTTCTGGTTGCGGAAGTGGCTGCCGTTGTCTGACACAACTCGGTCGGGCGCGCCAAACGGAATATGATATTACGGCGGACAAACCTGACCACGATCTCTCCGGTGACCTCCCGTAAGGCGACAGCCTCTGCCCAGCGGGAGAAGTAGTCGGTTGCCGCCAAAATGTACTTGCAGCCTGTGGAAGATGCAGGTAAGGGACCCACGACGTCCGTTCCCCACTGGGCGAACGGCCAACTGGGCGCGGTTGGGTGTAACTGCACGGGGGGCCTTCTGGGTATGGTGGCATGCTCCTGACATTTCTGACACGACTTAGCATATTTGCAGCAGTCGTCGAACATTGCAGGCCAATAATAGCCGAGCTTCTTTATTTCAATCTTCATTTTCGGCCCCGCCTGGTGTGCGCCAGCTGTCCCGGCATGGACCTCCTTCATGACCCTCCAGGCTTCTTCAATGGACAAGCATCGGAGGAGTAATTTTTGCTTGGCGTCGGCCACCATTCGGAATAATATTCCGTTTCGAGCTCATAAGAGTCCTTAATTCTGATTAGCCTGATCTTCTCTTCTCTCTTCTTGGGCAGCTGCTGGTACTTGAACCACTGCATCAGGGGGTCTCTCCAGTCAGGTAGGCCGACGGCTTCTGCTGTGGTGACTTCTAGCTCTTCTTCTTCTGGTTCCTCTTCTATCATACTGGGCATCTGGCGCTGATTTATTACTTGGATACTGAGAGATCCATCTGGAGGCACTGCCAGTGAGCTTGCCAGTTTTGCCAGGGCGTCGGCTTGTGCATTCTCCCCTCTGGCGACATGGCCTATCTCAAGGAGCTAGAACCGCCCCATGAGTCTCTTCGCCCTAGTGTGATAAGGGAGCAGCTCAGGTTTTCGGACATCAAACTGTCCCTGGACCTGCTTGACGACCAGCAGCGAGTCGCCGAATACTTGGAGCATTTTGATCTCCATTTGGAGGGCCACCTGAAGGCCGATGATCAGAGCTTCATACTCTGCTTCATTATTTGTGCAGGGCTTGCTAATGCAGCAGGAAGTGTGCATCACTTCTCCGTCTGGTGATTTGAGGACGATGCCGGCTCCGGCCCGTACCTTGGCGCGTCCGGACGGGGTCGCTTCTGTTCTCGAAGCCCCGTCAAAGTATAACTGCCAGATAGCTTGTTGGACATGATCCACCTCCAGTGTCTCATCCTCGGGTAGCTCTGTGGCCAACGGGGAGTCTTCGGGCACAGGGTGTGCTGCGAAGAAATCCGCGACGGCTTGTCCCTTAACGGCCTTTTGCGGCACGTAGGTGATGTCAAACTCCATGAGCAGCACGGCCCATTTGCCAAGGCGCCCCTTCGGGACAGGCTGGGAGAGAATGTGCTTGATGGGGTCAGCCCTGGATATTAAGCTTACTTCATGGGACAGCATGTAGTGCCTCATCTTCTTGACTGCGAAGACCAAAGCAAGGCAGACTTTCTCTATCGGAGTGTACTTGGCCTCCGCTCCCACCAATCTCCGGCTGAGGTAGTAGAGCGCCTGCTCCTTTCCCTCATCATTATTCTGGGCGAGCATTGCCCCCAGTGAATATTCGGTAGCCGCTATGTAGAGAATAAGCGGTCTGCCTTTGACAGGTGCCCCCAGGACTGGCGGGGTCTTCAGGTACTCTTTTAGCTGGTCGAACGCGTGCCGGCATTCGTGACCCCAGCTGAAGGGTGCATCCTTCATCATTAGTCTATGAAAGGGTTGGCAACGCCCCGACAGGTTGGAGATGAACCTGCGGATGTAGGCTAGACGGCCCTGTAGGGACCTCAGCTCTCCTAGACTCTTCGGAGGGGGCAACTCCTGAATGGCTTTTATCTTGAAGGGGTCAATCTCGATCCCTCTGTGCCGGACAATAAAGCCGAGGAACTTACCACTGGACACGCCAAAGGCGCACTTCATAGGGTTCATCTTCAGCCCATACAGTCGGAGCCTTTGAAAGATGACCCTGAGGTCGCTCAGATGTTCAGCTCTCTTCTTAGTCTTGACAACTAGATCATCAATGTAGCATTCGACCTTGCTATATAGCAGCTCGTCGAAGATCTTGGTCATTGCCCGCTGATATGTAGCACCAGCATTCTTGAGGCCGAAGGGCATCCTCTTGTAGTGGAATATCCCCTTGGGCGATCTGAAAGCTGTGTGAATCCGGTCGTGGTCGGCTATCCAAATTTGGTTATAGCCGGACGATCCATCCATAAAGACAAGGGCCTCGTGGCCGGTGGTTGCATCAATCATCACCTCGGTGATAGGCACCGGAAAGTCATCTTTTGGGCAGGCTTTGTTCAGGTCGCGAAATCCACGCAAATCCTGATCTGTCCATTCTTTTTCTTTACCGGTACAATGTTGGCCAACCAAGTGGTGTATTGGTTCTCCGCCACGAAGCCGACATCTATGAGCTTGTCGACCTCCTTGCAGATCTGGCTGATCAATTCGGCCTCATACGCCGGGGAGACTGCTTCACTGGTTCCACCGTGGGATCAATGGCCAAGATGTGCTGAGTCACCTCGGGGCTGAGCCCAGGCATTTCTTTATAGTTCCAGGCAAAGCAATCCCGGAATTCTTGCAGCAACTTTGTGTATTGCTCTCTCTCCTGTAGGGGCATGAGAGCACTCAGAAAGGTCGGCCTGGGGTCACCTTCGGTGCCAAGGTTGATCTCAATCAATTCGTCGACTGTGGCCTGGCCGCCATTTTCAATTTCCGGCGGGGCTGGCGACAAATCAACGAAGTCTTGATCTTCATTGTCTTCGGGCTCGAGGACGCCATCCCCCTCTTCTTGTTCCTCATGAAGGGGCGCGGAGGCTACATTTTTCGCGCACTCCTCCTGGACCGTAGCCGCCGGGTCCGTGGGGTCCGCTGGTGCAGAAAGGCACAGGGCCACCTCGGGGTCTTCTGTGTACTCATCATAGACAGCTCCGGCGGGGGCCGGGGCAGCCGCATCTTCAGGCGCCTGGTACTGGATGGATAGTGTATAGGCTCCTCTTCTGGGGCTGTCCGCCACGTGGGGGCGTGGTGGGGCTACCACATAGTCTCCCATTCTGAGCTCGTCCCTGTCAATGAGGTCTTGAGCAATGTCTTTGAAGACATAGCAGTCTTCGATGGCGTGGCCCAGTATCTGGTGGTAGGGACAAAACAGTGGGTCCCCACTTCTTCGGGTGTCCTGCGGCCTCTTGGACCGTGGGAGGGAGACCTTGCCGTAATGGCAGGCCCAGTCAAAAATACCCCGAGTCTTCTCTCTTGGGAAAGAGTAGGGCTTCTGCAGCTTCTCTTGGAGTGTCAGGCCTCGCCTGGTTGGCCGCCCGGTTAATGGGCTTGCCGTGTCTCTTGTCTCCCTTCTTGACCAGACGGGGACATCGGGACTGGTGTCTCGGGGTCGAGACATGTAGCCACCCCACGGGCGGAGAGAACCTGGATGAGGTCGGCAACTAGCGAGGTCAACTCAGCCAGCCGTGCTTTAACATCTCGATCTCCCGTTGCTGCCTATGGTACAAGGCGTACATGACGGGGTCATATCGAGGGGAATTTGGGGCATGACCCATGCTTCTGCTTCTTGCTTCGCCAGCAGGCCGAAGTGAGGGCGCCTCAGTGGTGTGCTCTTCGAGGCTAGCCTGTCGGAGAGAGAGGAGGTTTTCCCCGTGCAGCGGCGGCGGAGAGGGTTCCAAAGGAACACTTCTTCGTCTTGCGCCTCCTCAGCCGGAGGCCTGGGATATACTTCTTGGTGGGCTTCCCGCAAATCTGCAGCTTCCGCGGGGTCGTCGCCGGACAAGGCCGAAACCGATATCACATCAGTTTCGTAATAATCTTCTAGTGAAAAGCCCAGACCGGGGTGCTTGGTGATTTGCAGCAACCGCCGATCCAGGTTTGGTGGGTTCCACATTCTTTCGAACATTTCCTTCCGGCTGGAGGGTTGATAGGGGGGAATCTTTTACTTTCTGACCATTCTGGCTGCCTGGTCGGTCATGTGGGGGAGTCCCGCAATGGGGACGTGCGGGTCATGCAACTCGTCAGGAAATCGGCAATCATCGTCTTCCCTGACTGGCTTTTCCCCGGCAACATAAAAGATAGTGGATGGCCCCTCCGGGTTAGGCACTTCAAAAGTTCTCAGCTGCTCGGCCGCTTGACAGTCAATTTCTGTAATGGGCTTGATGATCCCTGGCGGGACTCTGACATCCTCCAGCAGGTCTTCGAGGCAAGGCGTCCCCGGTGTAGAGTAGATGGGGAGAGGGGCTGCCTTAAATACCCCCCCCCCTCTTGTGCAATGAATGGTACATGTGGGGGAGCCACATAACCTGGGGGCGGCGGAGGAAACCAACTGCCCGACTCCACTTTCTTCTTTCCCTTGTCTTGGGCGGCTTGGGGAATTTGCTTCGCCTTTTCTAAGTACAGATTGGCGTCTGACAAATGACACTCGAACACCTCGAACGGGTGGAGGTCGGCGAAGATCCTGACTTCCTTCCCCTCGCAAGGGTATTTAATGCATTGGTGCAGGGTGGAGGGCACCACTCTATTCTGGTGTAACCAGGGCCGTCCCAGCAACGCCTTGTAGGAAGTGTTGGAGTTGATGACGTGGAACTGGACCTTGGTGGTGAAATCGTCAAAAGTCAAGTTGAATTCTGCAACCCCCATGGGGACCTCACATTTCTGCTTAAAACCAGCAATCTTGACATTTTTGACCTCAACCAGGTGTACGTCAAAGTAGTGCTTTTGGTACACCCGGTAGGGAGTATATTCACTGCTGCCCCTGGGTCGATCAGGACCCTGTTGATAGGCTGGCCGTTCAACTGCCCTTTCATGTAGAGGGGTCTGTTATGGCTGCAGGTGGGCAGGAGCATGTCATCTTCTGTGAAAGCCACGGCCACCTCAGGTGATATCTCTGCTAGGCAGGCTTCAAGATGTGCTGGTGTCTGGAGCGCGGCAATGATGGCTTGCCGTGTTTCTTCGTCCAAAGACAGCATCTCCCATATGGTAAACCGGGTCGGGATCTTTTTGAGATGTCTGACTATTCGGTCGGCAGCCCGCACCTTGAGTAATTTCATCTCTTCGGGCTTGCCGCGCCTGCCCCCACCTTGGAGCTGGGGTGTCAGATCAGGGGATGCCAGCTTTGTGGGCTCTGTTGTAGCCTGTTGAGCCGGCGGGGCCTGCTGAGCTTCCTCCGTCCCTCGCATGAATTCGGCGAGGTTTGGGATGTCACTGTTGTCCGCTTCCGGCTGAGGAAGAGCTGCCGCCGGTAGAGCTTGAGAGCTGCTTACTTTTTCGGTCGAAGGAGACCCCTGGGAGCGCGCCTTCCCGCCTGCTCGGGCTAACAGGAATTCGGCGAATGAAGGGGTGCCTCGGCTCCTAGCCCCTACGGGATAGAGACCCGCCGGAGGAGGGATCTCGGTGCCTCGGACCTCAGGGTCGGGAACCTGGTATGGTTGTTCCCCCCTGAGCATGATATTGAGGTTATCCTGAGGAGGGCGCCCCCACTTCCTTCCCGACCTGGTGGCATGTTGGGAAGTGGAGACTTCAGCTTGATTCACCTCTGGCGGCTCATGGGGTGGCTCTTCTTCTGTTTCCTCCAGGGAAAGGGCAGTGTCGAATAACGCCGAGAGGGTGTTGCAGGCGACGACGACCTCCTTCTTCTTCTTGCCCCTGGGTCTTCTCTTCTTCTTCTTCTTTCCTGCTGCGGCGGATGGCTGCTCTTGGGGAAGTTCAGCCCACAGGGGAGGCTCTTTCTCTGCTTCAGCTTCTGCCCCTGGAGCCAGTTCGAGTGATTTGAACTCCTCCCATGGGACATACTCCTTCAGCTCCACGGGCTGGATTTCGGGCTGCTCATAATCTTCGAGCCCATCAATAATAGCCTGGAGTCTTTGGACCGCCGGACTGGTCTTCTGACGCATCCGCAGCGGGACAGAGCTCTTTTTGTTATGAGTGGGCCGCCTCATGACCAGCCGAGGGGCCGTGTCGTGGCGAACTGGGCTTGCCGGGGGCGGTGCAGGCAGGGGTGTCACATCCCTCAGACGAACTCCGGGGCTGGGTCGAGGGACGTGTGCTCTTCTATTCTTTCTAGTTGCAGTCTGCCAACCTCCTTGATCTTGAGCCGGGGTCGTGATGAAGGTCTCATAAGTGGCGCGGGCGCAGGCCTCCGCCCACTCCTCAGGCAACTCCTGGTATAGCGAGACCATGTTGACAGTGGAGGTTATGCTGGGCAACTCATGCGGTTGCGGGGGGTCTACTCTATGCTCCCCCATGTCCAGCTCCCCATTCTTGATTAAGGATTCAATAACATCCTTGAAGACATAGCAGTCTTCAATGGTATGCCCGAGCACTCGGTGGTACAGGCAGAAGCGCGGGTCGTCCTTTTTCTTTAGGTCGCCGGGCCTTTTCGGCTCTGGCAGTGTAATTTTGTTGTAGCTGGTTGCCCATTCGAACAGGAGCTTGGACTTGTCCCGGGCGAAGGAATACAGCTTATTTCTCATCTTCTCCCTTAGTGAGGGGCCCTCCCGCCGTTCTGTGGTTCTGGGCGGAGGAAGGTTGGCAGCCCCCTTGGCTTTCTCTTTCTGCTTTTCAAAAGCCTGGAAATCTAATGTGTGCACCTCAGGGGGAGCTGGCTTCTTCTCGGCCTGCCTGGCTCTTTGGCTTGACATGGCCGGGGTGGAGGAGTATCGGGCCAAAAATGCCTCGATCTCTGCTACCACATTGTTCAGGCGGTCAAATGTCTTGACCTCGGTGCCAATCATCCTTTCCAGGATCTCCTTTTTCAAGTTCTGTTTGCAGATCTGCACCGCATCCTCCTGGTGTGGGGGACGCCTGCACCTCATGCTGAGGTTCCTCCATCTCTTGATATAGTCGAGGGCCGACTCGTCATTCTTCTGTCTTGTGGCATAAAGTTCTGCCACGGTGACCTCCCGTTCTGCAACATAGAATCTTTCTTTGAACTTCTTTTGCATGTCGGGCCAATCGGCGACAGACCCGGGTGGCAGGCCGGAGTACCATTCAAAGGCAAGCCCGGTGAGTGTCGAGCCGAAGAACTTCAGGAGGTAGGCCTCATCAGCAGCCAAGTCCCCCATGACGTTCACATAATAAGCAATGTGCTCCCTGGGGGACCCTTGCCCGTTGAACTTTTCGAACTTGGGTGGCTTGGTGACGCCGACCGGCAACTTCTTCGCAGCATGGTGAGCCGGGTAGGGCACCCGGTAGACGTCAAACGGCGTCTGATCCCCGTCACCTCCCTCAGCCAGTTTCATGTCTATCATCTGTTCCAGCATCAACCGGCTAACTGTTGCCGGGTCGACCGGACTCGGATAAAAATGGGCGGGCTGCGCGCTCGGGGTGGCCAGCACGGTCGCCTGGGGGGCCATGAGGGACCCTTGGGAAAGTGAGGCCTGTGGCGGGGCCGGTGCGGTGCAGTGTGCCTGCTGCAGGGACGCGTCCCCGAGAGGGTTGAGGGCTGCTGGAAGGGCTGCTTCTGAAAATTGCCCCCTGTCCCTGGGCGCTTCGGGTAAAACCTCGGTCTGCCAGGACATCGGGGGCGGTGTGTTCCGTTCATTCAATTGCTTTTTAAGTGACTCAATTTCTTGCTGGAACCGCTGCATCATGAGCAGCATTGCAGGGTCAGCTGTGGGGAGACGGGGCATGCCCCCCGTCTCTTCGGCCGGGGCGTCCTCGGATGATGTAGAGGGTCCGCCGCTCGTGTCGCCGGTGGTGACCACGTTGGCCGTGAGGGCCGCAAGGGGCTCTTCAGGTAAAGTCCCTTCGGCGCCTGTGGGTGTCGCGCTGCCTGCCGCTCTCCCTCTTCTAGTAAGGGGTCCCGGCCTGGCGGCAAGTCTGGCCATTTCTTCCGGATCGGCAGGCAAGGCCCCATACCGACCGTGAACTCCTGCCATATTGCAGGTGAAGGTGTGCCATCTTTTGTTTCTCTTAGTCGCCTTCCTGGATGATTTCCCCGGGAACACCAGCCTATCGAAGACCGATCGTCGGGGCGGCGCTTCCTCCCGAACAGGGGACTGGCGCTGCTCCTCCAAGCGGTTTCTCAATTCTGCGCTGGGTGTGGGCCGGGCTCCTTCTTCCTGGAAAGCGGAGGCCATTGCCCCCAGCAGTCTCTGGCGGCCGGCGGGGGTGCTACCCGGGCCTCGGAGGTAATTCCTCATGGCCTGCTCGATCCCTTCCCACTCCTGTCGGGAGAGCAGCCCGTGGTTGCATGTCAATGACAGCGGTCGACGGAGAGTAGGCCCTGGGTGCCGGGCGGGCGGCATTATGTCGGCGCCCGCGGTGACGGCGGTGAGCTTTCTCGGGCAGCACCGGGGTGACGGGTGCTGGTCGGCAAGCCGGGGTCGTGAGCTCGACCCTTTCATTTCTTCTAGCCCTCCTCGGGCGGAAAGTGCTAGGCCCCGCCTGGGCGGGTGCAATGGGTTGGGCCTCCTTGGGGACCCAGACCTGCTTTAGTTTGGCCGGCCTGTGAACCGGCGCAGCCTTCGGCGATGCGGCCACAGCAGTGGGCGTCACCTTCTCCTTCAACTTCTCCAGTCCTTGAAAGGAGTTATGGACTGGGACAGTCGGGACGACACGGTCCGGTGTCACCCGGGACCTCTGCCCGTCCAGGCAGACTCGGAGGGCCCCGACAGTCATAGTCTTTCCAGAGTTGGAGGTGCGGCGCCCAGAGCTGGCGCTGGTGTTGCTCCTCCGGAGCCTTCTTCGGTAGGATGCCGACCCTTGGTGGGATGGGCCGGTGGTTTGGTGCACGTGGTGCACGTTGCAGCTTAGCGTCGTTGCTGGGACGCCATTGTTGTTCTTGGCCACAGCTCGGCCGGTGGCAGCTTCAGTGGCCCCCGGAGCGAGAGCGTTGATCTGGGACTCCTGAGGCGCCTTCACCTCGAGGATGTTGGCAAAAGCCAACCCCAAGAAGTTGGGGAAGCCCACAGTGGGAGGGAAGCTCCCGAAGTTGAGGGGGACCGCCAGGTATCCGCCTCGGACATGGTTCTCAACGACTTGAGGGCCGCAAGTGACAGCCATCGTCGGCACCATGATGCAATTTTCCTGCATTTGAGAAAGTAACGCAATTAGTATCACAAGAAGGGGGCCGCAGGGCCCCTAATTCTGGCAAAGAGATGAAGGGTGGATGGGTCCCACCGGGCGTGCCAGACTTGTGGACGCACTAAAATTCGCTCGTTCAGGCGGCGGGTTTCGTCTATTGAGTGCGTGGGCGTGCCAGTCACCGGAGTGACAATTTATTCGAGCTCCGAAGAGCCCATGGTGCGCTCGATCTAACGTCGTCAGACGATTGTGTGGTTCGTGTCGGGACCATATCTCGTCATGCCATAAAGGTCACGACGTCATTTACATCCCCCATACGAGGGAATACCCTTGATTAATTGCCGAAATTAGGGGCCCTGCGGCCAAAAATAAATAATAATAACTGCACAAGAAGGGGACAGGAATAAATCACACTAAAGTCCACATCAGGATACGAGCCATTGGCCATGTCGGTCACTTGCGGGCCTTTTCATATTCGGACTCGGGTCCGTGATAGAAACGCGACGGAAACCGAGGTGGACCCGTTCAAATGTCTGCCGAACGCACGGCAATTTTAATGATGGCTTGGAAGGGATCCGGGGCGAGAAACGAATCCGGTCTGTTTGGAATGTCGGCCCGAGACCAGGTCGGGGCCTGGCCATATCAGGATGATTCCTAAGACTCGGGCCTGGCCTGAGAGGGCGGCATCACTGTTCCTTCTGCGTCGAGTCACGGAGAGGGGGGGCTGCAATGTAGACTTATTAATACCTTATAATGTTGTATCATTATTGTTCTTATTACCCCGTTGCTTGTTCCTTTTTCCGCATCTGTTCTGGGTGATTTCCCTCGTCTTGCTCATTGCCATTATTGCCTTTTATTATTATTATTATTATTATTATTGCCACTCATTTCATTCATCATCATTCAATTTTTTTTTATACGGATATGTTCAGGTTTATTTATTCATCATGACTTTTATTAGTTTGTCGGTGCTGCCATTAGATGCCTATATGTACATATATATGTGTATTCATGTATTATATATATATATATATTTTTATTATTATTTTTTTTTGGAGAGTTGACCCTTGGTGGGTTGAAAGAGGGGCTAAAAAAAAGGGGTGTACCGCTGAAGGAAGGTGGGCAGAAGAGTGTGCCGGCGAAGGGCTGGGGATGGGTGCCGCTGAAGGGCCAAAGGTGGTGTACCGGCGAAGGAAGGCGGAGGTGTGCCGGTGAAGGGCTGGAGCTGTGTGCCGCTAAAGGGCTTAAGGAGGGTGTACCGGTGGAGGCCTCAAGGTAGTGTATCGCTGGGGGGGGAGCCTGAAGAGTGTATCGGCGAAGAAAAAAAGGGGGGATAACATAAAGTCTGTACATTCATCAGCCCCAAAGTTTGTACATTGTCTATCCAACCAGCATATCAAGTCTATACATCCTTCAGCTCAAAGTATGTACGTTGCCTATTGACTGCAGCTCACAGTCTGTACATTAGCTGCTCAAAGTCTGTACATTGGCCAATTCAAAGTCTATACATTGCCCTTTGGCTGCAGTTCAAAGTCTATACACTGTCCCTTGGCTGCAGTTCGAAGCCTGCACATTGGGCGACTCAAAGTCTATACATCGTTCATCGGCTGCATCTCAGAGTCTATACATTGTAGCTCAGAGTCTGTACATCGGCCAGCCCAAAGTCTGTACATCAGTCAGGCCAGAGTCTATACATCCTTCAGCTCAAAGTCTGTACATTGGCCTATTGACTACAACTCAAAGTCTGTACATTGGCTGCTCAAAGTCTATACATTACATCTCAAAGTCTGTACATTCCAGCTCAAAGTCTGTACGTTGACGCCCAAAGTCTGTACGCTGCAGCACAAAGTCTGTACGTTGCAGCATGAAGTCTGTACATTACAACATGAAGTCTATACATTGGCCACAAAGTCTATACACTGCAGCACAAAGTCTGTACATTGCAGCATGAAGTCTGCACATTCTAACATGAAGTCTATACATCGCCCATCCCAAAGTCTGTACACTGCAGCACAAAGTCTGTACGTCGCAGCATGAAGTCTATACATTGGTCAACCCAAAGTCTGTACGCTGCAGCACAAAGTCTATACGTTGCAGCATGAAGTCTGTACATTGGTCAACCCAAAGTCTGTACATTGCAGCACAAAGTCTGTACGTTGTCCCTTGGCTGCAGCTCGAAGTCTATACATTGCTTGTTGCTGTGTTTGTGCGTCAATCTGCCAAGTCTATACATTGGGTTCCACTGAGACGGTGGATGAGGGTGTACCGGCGAAGAGAGAGAGGCAATGGGGGGGAGTGTGCCGCTGAACGGCCAGGAGTGTGTGTCGTTGAAGGGCTGTTGGAGTGTGCCGCTGACGACGGGCAGTGTGTACCGCTGAAGGCTTTCTGGAGTGTGCCATTGGAGGTTGGGAAGGGTGTACCGTTGGAGGCTAAGGATGGATGTTCCACTGAAGGCGGTTTGGGGTTGGAAATGTCAAGGGGGGGATCCACTCTCCCTCTGTTTCTCTTAAGGCTTTTCTTTTCTTCTTTTCTTGATTCTCAGGTGGCTTTATGCAAATTTTCTTTCCTCCTTATTTTGCCCAGCCTTCTCCCACGGGTCTGACAACTGGTGTATCAAGTTGTTAATTGGTTCAGTTCTTCTCATGCCATTGACAGTGTTTTGCTTAGTTAGAGAGCTTCACCATTACTAGTTCCATTCGTTTGTTGCTTCCTTTTACCCTTTTAATGTGTTTATTATTTTCTAACAAAAATTTGGCAGCATCTCCCCTCGACCCGAGCGTAAGGGAGATACAGGGAACGCGCCCACATGGAGTGGCGGAACCCGACAACTGGAGGTGGGCGCCCGGAGGCGGCAACACCTTTATAGAACCTCGGCAAACACGAAGAAAACGATGAACGAGAGGCTTCTAATGCTGGACAGGGTAGACGGGGGTTTGGCCAAGGCGTACCGGCCAAGGACGAGCATAGGGTGTGCCGGGCTAGGAAGGCTAAGGGCGTACAGTTGAGGCACAAAAGGGGGAGGTGTACCGCTGAGGGCTATTATGGGATGTGCCAGCCAAGGGCCGAAAAAGTGTGCCACTGATGGCCGCTATAGGGTGTAGCGGCCAAGGGTTGAGAGGGCGTACCGGTGAAGGCCCCTAAAGCAAGGCGTACCGGCGAAGACCGCTAAGGCCATGCCGGGGAGGAAGACTCAGGATGGGCTGCTGAGAAGGAGGGTTAAGGGCCAAGAGTGGGCCACTGGTGACTGGGTGTTCCGGAAGAGGAGGAGGGTTTCTCTCCCGCCGAGCAGATGGGCACAACTGATGGCCTTAGAAGAGGGCAAAGAACCCATGAGACCAAGGATCACACGGGAGCAATCACATCGCTACGGAGACTCCAAAAACACCGGAGAAAAGGAGAAATGGAGGAGAAAAAGAACGAACAACACATCATACACCATGAAAACTGGCGTAAACCAACAGAAATAACGGAGAAACCCAAGGAGGGTGATTTTCATCCATGGAGAGCAAGGGGCCGTGGCCCTATACACACATGACAAAAGGTGCCCAAGCCGCGGCTATAGACAAGGAAGGAACCCAAAGAAAGAAAGAACGGAAAGGGGAAGGACAGAGCACAAAAGAGGAGGAGGTGTTGGGGATCGAAGCAGGGACAATCGTCCACTACCCTTTCCCCCACCTTCCCCCACTACATCAAGCTCTCTCTCTCTTACTCTCGCTCCTGCCCGGTGGTCGTCGGAGGGGACTCACGCCGGAGCTCTTCTTCTTCTCTTCTCTTCTCTCTTCTCTTCCTCTCTTGCGTGTGTGCCTTCCGTCTGTCTGTCCCCCCCTCCCCCCTTTTTTCTTGGAATGGGAGTGCCTTTATACTCCCAGCAGCGGGAGCCTTCGAGCACGGCCATCGGAGGCGGGAAGTGGCTCGTGATGATGGGGTTTGACTCCCCCTGTCCTGGCTGCCAGGGGAGTAGCCCGCGTGGCCCAACCGTTGGCTGATACCTCAGAGAGCTTACTGCGCGCCAAGGATGCATAGGGCATGGGCACCACGTCGTCTGGCCGTTGAAAAGACTTCACGCTGTGCCGCTGGTGCGATGAACAAGTGTGCCGTAGGAGGGCCAAAAGGGCGTGTCGTTGAACGCTGCTAAAGCGTGCCGTGGGAGGCCCACAGAAGTGTACCGTTAGAAGCCCCTGGGGGCGTGCCGCTGAGGGCCTAAAGGGCTGTGCCGCTGGGTAGGGCGGAGGGTGTGCCGCTGAGGGCCTATGATCGCGTGCCGCTGAAGCCCCCCAAGGGGGTGTGCCGCTGAAGACCAAAGGGGTTGTGCCGCTGAACAGCTCGAGGGCGTACCGCTGAGGCCCATTGGGGTGTGCCACTGAAGGCCTGCGAGGGGCGTGCCGCTGAAGCCTCCTGAGGGCGTGCCGCTGGAGACCCCCTGGGGGTGTACCGTTGAAGCCCTCCCTGGGGGTGTGCCGCCTGGGGGCTTGGGTGTGCCGCTGAAGGGCTCCCATGGGCGTACCGCTGGAGAGGGGCCAGGGGCGTGCCGCTGAAGGGCCTTGGGCGTACCGTCGAACGGCTAAATGGGCAATTTTGAGCCCGTTGTGAGCACGAGTTGTGGCCCGTTTGATTTTCTTCGAGACCCATGGATTGTGGGGCTCTTGGTGGTTGGTTTCTATTCATTGTCGTGACTCCGGAGATGGCTTCATGGCAGTGAGGACATTTGGGGGATCCGGATGACCAGTCTCTCCGGGGCTTCTTCACCCGGTGCCGTCGTTGATGCCAGGCCGAGCATGATATCTCGGTGTGCAATTTTTGGTGTCCACACTTGGTTGACTCTAAATGTAATCACTCCTTCACTTATGTAATCCTAGACACGGGGTAGGAAAGGTACAACCGGCCCGGTGTCCGTGAGGGAATCCACGGCTCACGGGGACTTATGGAGGTCCCGGATGTGTTTTCCTGGTCGGCCCCAAGGAATATGGAGACGAGAGGTCCACGCACCAAGGTAGGAGAATGTAATATAATATATGAAAATATGCATGAACCTATGTGCACCGGGGTGCATGCAAATTCTAGCCTAAAATCTAGCAATCAAATATGCACACAATGATATGAATATGTGAACCAACCAAGGAGGAGACCGAATAGCACCCAAGCATGAAAATCACAGCAAAAACTGCGGAAGTAAACTACACCTCGGGGTGCGTACCTATCTGGAGTATGTGACGGTCTAGACTACATGCGTCAGAGGAGTGTGACGGTCTAAGACCGGGCCGTCACAGTAATGTAACGCATTCACAGGAGACCGTCAGAGGAGCCAGAGAACCAGAAACAGCAGAGAAATAGAGAGAAAATCTGGGGAAAAACCAGAGCAATAAGGGCAAACAAGGGGAGCAGGTTTAACAGAGATTCAAAGCACGATTGGCACTAGATGTCCCACCGTGATCACCAAAAAAACTGTTGGTTTTAATGTGTCCCTTCTTTTGCAAGATGGGCTATGATGCCAACTATGAAAGTATGAGCCAAGTAATGAAATCAATCAACCTATGGACATGTGAATCATGAACCTAGGCAACCAACACAAGCTCTAGCATGGGCATGCTATCTCAATCAAGACTAAGCAAAGCAAAGAAAGAAAAAAACACACGCCGGAGCGTGGAATAAGGAATAAAGGAAAACACACCGTATAGGTGGAATAAACAAAGTAAAGAAGAGATATGATGAAAGAGAAAGCTAATGCCCAAACTAAGGAAAGATGTGATCGCCACCAAGGTAGAAATAAGTCAAAGACCTGATAAATACCTTAGAATAGGAGGATGATGCACCCGCCCACAGGAGAGAGAAAACAACCAGGAAACTGCAGCTCCGTCAGATGTAACGGTCGAAGGAAGATGCGCCACAGAAAGTGTGACTGTCTTACGATAGACCGCTACAATACTCTAACGCGCCTGTTCCAGACCGTCAAAGCTTCTGCAGAATAAGAAGTTGGGAATCTTTTGATCTCCAAACTTTCCAGTCGACCAGAGAGCTTGGGCCTCGTGATATGGACTCTGTAAATGATGTGACACCACCTTGGGGTGATGACCACAAGACAATATGACCCTTGGACCTAAGGTTGCAAGCAAGCAAATTGGCGATGATACCACTCGAGCGGCTCACTCGCTTGGTGCACACTTGTGCCCGTGGGCAACTAAACGATAATGGAGAGGGTCCGGGGTGGGACAATGATGCTCCGGTGCTTGGCAAGCTTGGGGAGAACCCCAATTGGGCCAGGGATGTCCACTCACGGGCGGTCGTCACACCATGGGTGTGGGTTGAAATGGCTCGCTCACAACTCGCCCGTGATGGACACTCACGTGTTCGGCAATTTGGGCCGGGCCCTCACTCTCCGTCCGATGCAGCAAAGCAAGAATACTAAGCTAAGCAAGTGATATTGACCAGCAAGAAAAGGGGGACCGAGGCTCACCTAGCCGGCGTAAAGACGCCAACTCCGGCCGAAGACGGGGGCGAGCGGGGAGGGAAGGGTTTGCGCCCGCAAGCCACGTCGGTGTCGCTTCAAATCTGTGAAAATATTATTACATGAACTACACCTCTCGCAGGAGGGGGGCTCTTGGGGTGGGGGTTAGACTTATTACAACCAAGATTACCTCCACGCAGGGAGGGGCCTTCAGCCGGCCAAGCGGGGTGGGGAAATTATGAAGAGAACGCCGACTCTCCAAGCTTCGCCGGTTCTGCCACTCTTCAGTTTTGCTGAACAGGTTATCAATGAAGATGATGCCACGGACTCAACCGAGCTCAAAATTTGATGAAACCGGTGCCAAAAGCTCCCCAGCTGGCCAAGGATGATGCTTGAATTTTTTGAGAAGCTCTGGAACTCGGGGCTGATCGGACCGGCGACTGGAGCAGGACAGCAACACTCTGCCTCTGACTGATGTAGAACTAATACAGTGGATTGCAGAAGGCACTGCGGTCGCTCCCAAACTCCAAATCGAACGAAACTGGCGGTGACGCGATCGTGGTCGGAGTAGCTTCGAGCAGAAATTGACGGGGCCACAATCCGAGGTCGGAGAGGAGAATGGTGGCCGGAGAAGTGAAGACAGGTCGAACCTGGACCTGCATGGGGCAGACTACACACTCCGGCGAAGAAATTCATAACAAATAGCTCGGGTTGGTGATTGGCGTCGTTCCTTATGCTACTGATGGAGGACTAGATGAAGAAGAATTTTGTAGAAGGAAGCGTGATCGAATTCCTCCAAGGTTGGCCGCTGAACAGCTTCCAAGATCGCTCTGGCCTTCAGTCCGGGACAGATTGCGCAGTCGTTGAAGATGATATTCCTCCGGACAGCTCCGAACTCGGATGCTGGCAGGAGTACCACCGTTGGAAAGAAGATTTGGAGACGATTCCAGCAATATAGGATATGCCACCGGGAGCCTTCAGGGGAAGTCGTGGCTGCTACTGCAAATCACTGCTTTTCTGAAACCTGCAACAGGGACAGAATAGGTGGAGGAGAGGGTGTGGGGAAGGGCATGAACAAGGGGTTATTTGGTGGATGGGGAAGGGGGGGTGTGGCCTTGGGTGGTTAGGGAGGTGGGGAGATGAAAGGGCACAGCCCAAGGGAGAGGGAAATTCAAAATTTGGCCTAGGGAAGGGCTCTTTCAGTCTTGGGGAGAGGGAGGGTTACTTGGGAGAGTGGAAAGGTGCCTAGGAGAAGGGGTTTCCACCTGGGAGTTGGAGGGGGAATTGAATGAGTGCATGGGGAAGGGGAAGGGGCCTTAATGAGGGGTGAATGGGGAGGAGAGAGAATGAATTTCGAAATTGGGGTGGGGAGGAGAGAGAGAGGGGGCACAACCCACTTAGAGAGAGTGATAGTAAGAGAGAGAGAGAGGGAGATATTGAGAGGGAACTAGAAGGTGTGGAAATTTTCTGGATTCAATATTCAAGCATAATTGTTACAAATGAGAGAGGGGTGGGGCTATTTATAGACCCCACACTTTTCCTAAGACCAAACTGACCCTGACAAACTAACTAATGACCAAACAGTCCAAGGGAGGGGCGCCCCTGGGCCTAGCCCAATGAATTGGGCCCATTAACCTATCAAACCAACATAATGACTTCAAGACTTAGGAAAATGACTTTCTAACCTAGGTACATGACTCAATAAAGGGAAAATTACATGTTTAAGACTCAAATAAAAATAAGAAAATTACATGACTCGACTCACAAACACAAGAGGAACATAATGGCGTACACCGACGATCAATCCGAGCTTCAGAAAATGTGGAGGGGCAAGGGATGTCCTCATCAATAAACCTGCAAGAGAGTGTAGAACACAAGAAAAACAACCCATATTAGCCCTTAGACAAAGTAGTATCAATAAATCTAAGAAATTTAAGAACATGCAAAAGGAAAGGGAAATACCGGAGAGGTTAGTTTTTTAACCCCTCTGGGACGTTTTAAAAGATGGGAGGATGTTTTGAATGAATGCAGCAAGTGTAAGAACATGGGAGATGGAGAGGGACAATGCTATGATGTTTGAAAGGGAGAAAAGACACTAAGATGACAACTTGACTGAACTAAACCCTTAGAAACGATACTCCCTGAACTTTGGAAGTTGATGGACGTGGGAAGCAGCTCTCCTTGGTTGGTTCTGGCTCTAGGATGTGGCAGCACTTCGACGCAAACTCCAGATGTCTCCCCCTCAAGCCATGAAGTCAAGGGTTCTATTTATAGACCCTCAAAGTTTAGGTTCGAATTAAGAGGATAATGACTAGAATTTTATCGAAAACTTGGATAAATCTTGAAGATAATACTCCCCAGAGTCCACAGAATCAAACGAAAGCTTCTTAGGATGAGTATCGAGAGAGAAACCCTCAAACCAAACTCTTAGTCCGATCACGGAATAGCAGAGCAAATGCTAGGCTTGTCAGGACTCTCTGTTGGATGTAACGGCCGCTCGATAGATCGCCACACTAATGTAACGCTCCAGTATTTGACCGTCACACAACCCTATCCACTATAAGATAAGATCAACGGGAGAAGTTTGCGAACGTTGGACTCTTCAAGAAGGTAACGGTCAAGGGTAGATGCGTCACAACCAATGTAACGGCTGCACGATAAACCGTCACACCCAACGGATAGGCAAAAGATAAGCTTGAAAGGAAGCCTTTAAACTTAAGGACTCTGGAAGGATGTAACGCACCATGGTAGATGCGTTAGAGAACTGTAATGCCCCATCAAAGGACCGTTAGAGATAATAGAGTGCAAAATGAAATGAGAGTTTGCTAAGCTTCGTCCAGCGGAAAGGGATAAGGAACCAGACCCAACCAAGGAGATATGACTCATGAAATGGACCTCAATTTGACCAAGAAGGCCCAATAAAGGTGAACAACTCGGAGCATCATATAGAATGAACAAGGAGATGACCCAACTTATTGGTCATAAAACGGGTGTCAACAGCGGGATTTCAGACGGCCAGCTTCCGTCTGAAATCCGTCTGAAATTCCGTCTGAACTCCGTTTTGTAACGGATTTCGGATGAATTTCGGACGGAAAGATGCCGTCTCATATTTTTGGTTACAAATTTCGGACAGATTAGTATATGTCTCAAATTCCGTCTTAAATTTCACACGGAATCAATTCCGTGTCAAATCCCGTCTGTAAATACAAGTTTAGAACATATTAATATCAGTCACAAACACCGTCTGAAATTTGACACGAAAACTTTTTCGTCTTAAATACTGTCTGAAATCAGTCCGCCTGAAATTTCACACGGAAAATATTCCGTGTGAGACACCGTATGCAATTATCCGTCTGAAATTCCATTCCAATATCTGTCTTAAATTTCAGACGAACTTTTCAGACGCATACGCTATAATCCGTCGCATACGCTATAATACAAAATTATGTCCATCTGAAAATTCACACATATCCGTCTGAAAATCCGTCCGGAAAAACTTTCATTAATTTTTTAAAAAAATATAAAATTGTTTTAAAAAAACCTGTTAAAATTCAAATTAATGACTAAAAACAAAACACATAAATAAGAAACTCAACATTCATAGATAAAAAAATATGCTGATCAAATATCCTCCTCCACATCATCCATATGCTCGTCCCTGCCCTGCTCATCTCCTCTGTCGCTGCCCGTAGAAGGATCCTCCTACGTTAACAAAATAATAACATTCTTTCATAGATAAAAAAATTAGTGCGGAGATAAATTAGATATTTTATTACATTGGATAAATTGAAATCAAACATAATATCAAATCGATAACTGCATAGATTTTATAGACCCCACGCGCCTAGCTGTCATCAGTAATTTAAAATATTTACATTTACAAAATGCACTTTTGAGCGTCGGCCCCAAACCGGGTATCCGATTTGAATTCCGCCAGTTCTCACAAGTCTCTTTTATGTCCCAAGTCCTGTTGGAATGATCGGCACGCCGATCAGACGGGTATTTCAGATTTTAGACCCCCGGACCCCGACTTCTTTAATTTTAGACTAACTGTATTTACAAAATGCACTTTTGAGCGTCGGCCCTAAACCGGGTATCTGATTTGGATTCCGTCAGTTCTCACAGGTCTCTTTTATGTCTCAGGTCCTGTTGGAATGATCGGCACGCCGATCAGACGGGTATTTCAGATTTTAGACTCCCGGACCCCGACTTCTTTAATTTTAGACTAAGTGTATTTACAAAATGCACTTTTGAGCATCGGCCCCAAATCGGGTATCCGATTTAGATTCCGCCAGTTCTCACAAGTCTCTTTTATGTCCCAGGTCCTGTTGGAATGATCGGCACGCCGATCAGACGGGTATTTCAGATTTTAGATCTCCGGACCCCCGACTTCTTTAATTTTAGACTAAGTGTATTTACAAAATGAACTTTTGAGGGTCGGCCCCAAATCGGGTATCCGATTTGGATTCCGCCAGTTCTCACAAGTCTCTTTTATGTCCCAGATCCTGTTGGAATGATCGGCACGCCGATCAGACGAGTATTTCAGATTTTAGACCCTCGGACCCCAACTTCTTTAATTTTAGACTAAGTGTATTTACAAAATACACTTTTGAGCGTCGGCCCCAAACCGGGTATCCGATTTGGATTCCGCCAGTTTTCACATGTCTCTTTTATGTCCCAGGTCATGTTGGAATGATCGGCACGTCGATCAGACGGGTATTTCAGATTTTAGACTCCCGGACCCTGACTTCTTTAATTTTAGACTAAGTGTATTTACAAAATGAACTTTTGAGCGTCGGCCCCAAACCGAATATCTGATTTGAATTCCGTCAGTTCTCACAAGTCTCTTTTATGTCTCAGGTCCTGTTGGGATGATCGGCACGCCGATCATATGTGTATTTCAGATTTTAGACCCCCGGACCCCGACTTCTTTAATTTTAGACTAAGTGTATTTACAAAATGCACTTTTGAGCGTCGGCCCCAAACCGGGTATCCGATTTGGATTCCGCCAGTTCTCACAAGTCTCTTTTATGTCCCAGGTCATGTTGGAATGATCGGCATGCCGATCAGATGGGTATCTCCGATTTTAGACCCCCGGACCCTGACTTCTTTAATTTTAGACAAGTGTATTTACAAAATGCACTTTTGAGCGCCGTCCCCAAACTGAGTATCCGATTTGGATTCTGCCAGTTCTCACAAGTCTCTTTTATGTCCCACGTCCTGTTGGAATGATCGGCACGCCGATCAGATGGGTATTTCAGATTTTAGACCCCCGGACCCCGAATTAAATGAATCCTTCTAAACTAAGTTAGTTTTGAAAACACACTTAGTTTTGAATTGGGTTATTTGAGTGTCAGGGTCAAACTGGATATCTGATTTGTAATCTATCAGCTGACTCAGCTCTCACAACTCACGTGTACCTCGCAAGTCGTGTTGGAACGATCAGCACGTCGATCAGACCAGTATTTCAGATTTTAGACCCCTGAACCCCGAATTTTCCCAATTCTTCTAAACTAAGTTACTTTTGAAAACTAACTGAGTTTTTAAATTAATTATGAATATAATTGAGTAATTCTATCAAAATAAAAACATAATAAACATGAACCTGATGGGCATGTGCTGTGGTGGTGGTGGATCCATGATGGAGAATTCCCACCTAGGAGAGGAGGCCCCTGATTGCCTACAATATGGTTGCCTGCTGGCTAGATATCTCCTCTCGGATGTGCCGCGGCATCTACTGCTGCAAATCATCAATCCTTCTTTGGACGATGTCCATGACGTCGCTGGCTTGGGAACTGGGGGCAGGTGGAGGTACACTGAATGAACTGCTACAGGTTTAGGCAGAGCTTGAACTCACACACGATGATATCACCGTGCTAGAGTCCAGGCTCTCCCCAAAATCATATAGCCGACCTTTCTTCGGTACGCCAGCTGCTGCCACCCATTCCGTCGGATCAAACTCCGGATGCTGCGTGTCTCCCTCCCCGTACTTCTCTGTCACAGCTCTGCTATATGTTTCCTAGAAATTGAAACATTTGACTAGTCAATTTCATATGAATCAATCCGATTTAAATGAACGGTAGAAGTTGTATATGTAGATAAACTTACCGCTACTGAGTGAACTCTTTCACTCACAAATTGATCTGTCCCCTTCTTTTTGTGTGTTCTATCGAACACCTCGAGGAACGACGGAGCTCGATTAAGCTCCACAACCTGTTATATAAACGATGCAAAAAAATGTCATATATATTAACATATAAATTGAAACATTACTTAGCATTTTTTATTTATGAGTCGCGAAAGAAATGCACCCACTCGTATGCAAATTTGCGCCCGATTTTGACGCCCTGTTTGCTTTGGCTTTTTCGGACTTTGCTATCCAGCTGGGATCGGCAAATTTGTCACATGCTATCTCCCAATCCTTCTTCCTCATCCATAGAGGGCAGTGCTCCTTCCACAGCTGTCGGTCTTCACTCCCACCAGCCTTATTTTTAGCGTGTGCTAGGGCCTCATGTACTTTCTTTCAGAAATAGTCCTTCATAGTCTTCTCCCAGGCCCTCCGACATCTCACCGCGTCATGTCCACACGTGAATTGATAAGTCCGCTGCAAATAAAATAAGTTTCACACTTAGTATACTGTTGGGAATTGAGTTTGGAAAATACTTGAATTAATTGATGTAATTACGTACTGAGAACATGTCCCATAAGTTGTCGCAGACTTCCACTGAAAATTCCTTGAAAGATGTTGCGTCGGGCACATGTGCCATTACTATAGAGTTTGAATGATGGACAGTCTTATGAGGTTCAAATTTCTTACTACAATTATAAATGTCAAAATATTCATATTAGACAGTTGAAGGCTAAATAATGAATGTAATAACCTTATAAATTTACTCGGAGATCCAACACGGGCGACGTTCATCACGGGTCATGCCTCCCTCGTGACGACTGCCGGCATCGTCAAGTGGCTGAGTGGTGGGGGTGTGCCCTGTTTAAAGACAAGGGGGAGGGGTGTAATGCCCCGAATTTTTCGGATCCTTGTTCATGGGTCCCGGATCTGGTTTTTCTGAGTGTCAGACTCCGAAGTGCCCGAAATTTCGTTTCGGACATCTTTTGTGTTCGGATCGGCGCGATCCGGAGTTGTTTCGGAGGCCCGGAAGCGTTCCGCGGCTTTTCCGCGTGTGTTTTCCGATTCCCGGTGTGTGTTTCGGTAATTCCTTCGGAACCTCGTCACGGGTGAACGGGGCTGTTCACCAGGGCGCGAGTGGTACCGTTGCGATCGGTGTGTTCCGAGGATCGCAGAAATGTGATTTTCTATTTTTCGGTATTTTCGGGAATTTCCGGATTTTCTATATAATAACCTCCTTTTTCTCTCTCCCCATCTCATTTTCTCTCTTCCCTCCCTCTCTCTTCTCTCACGTTCTCTCCTCTCCCCCTCTCACTCCGGGCGGCCGACGGAGGCGGCGAGGGCGGGGCGGCGTGGCTCGTGGGGCGTGGAGCGACGGGTACGGGATGAGGATCGCGGTGGTGGAGGCGGTTCGTGGGATCGTGAACCGGCGAGGGTTTGAATGGCGTTTCTTCGTGGATCGGCGTCCACGGCTCGTAGAATCTTCGGTGGAGGTAGGGAGATGGACCCTCAACCCGTGTACTTCAATTCCCGCGAGTTTCGTAGGCCGTGGTGAGCCGAGCGGGCTAAACGGGGTGATTTGGGAAAAATGCATATTTTTGGGGTGTGAGCCGAATCTTGTGTTTTGATCGTGTTTTTGGGGTTTAAATGGGTCCTCTCGGTGCCAGAGGGGTTGGGGAATGTTCCCCCCTTTGTTTCCCCATCACCCGGGGGTGATCGGGGCGTGGAATGGGTTTTCCTGCCGTTTCTATCATTTTTCGGGCGCGGACTGAGAACGCGCTAGCTTCCAGTAGCGCGTTCTTGAGTGTCGCGCTGCCCCGACGGGGCGCGTTCATCGGAGAAGATGAACAGTAAGGCGGTTCTTGTCGCGCACTAGGGTCCCAGCGCATTTTTGGTTGTCGCGCTATAGGATCATAGCGCGACCTGGTCTGGTCGCGCTATGGACCTATAGCGCGTTCTCGCTGAACGCGCTAGGTTTGCATAGCGCGTTCTTGCTTAACGCGCTATGCATGTGTAGCGCGTTCTTGGGGTGGCCTGCCGGGCTGCCCGAGACGGACGGTCTGCGGCTGATCGTGCTCCCCTTGGGCCGTGTGTGTCCTGGACACCCCGTGGAGTTTTGTGATCGTGTCTTTGGGTGTCCAGAGGTTTGGTTTACCTCGATTAGCGTTCCCGTGAGTTTAAGGGTCCGAGTGACCTTCTAGTGTTCCGATTGCGTTGTGTTGGTCTCCGGTCGACCCGGTTGTGACCCAGTGGTCGACCCTTGGCCTCGTGAGTCTTCGCATTGTGGTTTTGGACCTAGGGATTAGGCCAGATTGACGGCTCAGTGCTGTCATGTGCAACGGTCTTGACCTCGAGTCTTGTGACTCAAAGGCCGTTGAGTTGTAGGTCTAGTGGGCTGTCCAGAGTCTGGTGGCGTCGTGCCACCTGTTACTCCGTGTTACTCGTAATGAGTGCGTGCGTGGTTTCTGTGTCCACGTTTCTGTGATCCTCCACTAGTCGTAGCTTCCTGCGCACGCGTGTGCGGACCCACCTGGGAGTGGTGGAGAGCGCGACCCGGTGAGACGCGGTTTTTAGGCTGGTTTCCGTCGGCCCCTTGCCTTTGCCACCAGAGTCCGGTGGGGGGGAAAACCAGCTAGAGGACCCGACCTAGAGCAGATGGTCTGTGTGTGCACACGTAGTTGGGGGCTTAGGACACGCGCTGACGAGCGTGACCCCAGCTAGTCCTTGTTGTGGTACTGGTTATTGTGTGTGTCAGAGTCTCACGCCCGGGGCGTCGTAGCTAGACACTTGTGACGCGGTGTAAGACGTCAGGGGACGCAGCCGGTCGTTCTTCTAGTGGGTGGTGCTCCTGTCACGTGACGTGAGTTGTTGTGTACCAGGTTTTGTTTCCGTCCGTGAGACGGGACTTCGTGAGTGGTTTCGGGAGAGTTCCCGGAGTCGAGGTCTGGGGTTTCCGGTGAGTTTCACCGAGGGCCTTTTCCCAGATAGTGTTGTGTTCACGACGGTGAGGTCGTGACCGTGTTCCCTGACCGTGTGGTTTTGGCTTGGGCCCTTTTGGTGAGGGCAGGCCTCCGCTGCGGAGGTATCGTGACGTTTTCCTAGTAGCGTGGCTAGGGCGGCTCGTGTTTAGTGGTCCCCGATCGTGGAATCGGGTGGTCGGGTGCGTGGCTTGGTTGTCCCCCGATGGGAGACTGGGTCGTGTTTTCTGGTACAGTAGGAGTAGCTGTAGAGCCGAGTTTTGACCGGCCACCGGTTTGCTGTTCCTGCTGTAGTTGTAGCTCTCCTTTCCGCTACGCCGTTGTTTCCGGTTGGGGTTCCGCGGGATCCCTGCTGAGTCTCTGTTTTGGAGACTCATTCCCTGCTTTTCAGGTGTGGCGGTTCTTCTTCCTCGAGGTTCGAGGGCGCGATGCGGAGGTTCTTAGTTGCCAGCTTGCCGGGCCGAGAGTTCACTTGGCACGTGGTACGTTTTACTGCTTTAGACTGTACTTTCTGTTGGACTGGACTCTGTTGTAGTTGTTTATTTATTTCTGTTAATTGTTGAATTGTCCTGCTTTATTTCCTATTTCTTTGTGCCTCCACACTCCTTTTAGCCCTTCCGAGCCCTCCCGGCTCGTGGGCGGCGGTGCGAGTCTCGGGTTATCGGGTCTTCCCGGTAATCGGATTCTCGGGTCGTCACAGCTGATATCAGAGCATGGTTGTGGACGTACATGGGAATTCGAGATATTGCAGTGATCAGAGTCCGTAAGGTCCAGTACAGTCAGCAGTTGGCATAGGGTTTCGTGCATGTTTTCCGCTTTGTTTCTCGCTTGAGAGTTTGAGTGCGCTGTGCGGCGCTGTGAAGGTGGTTGTTGTTCACGGCTTTCGTACTGGCGCGGGGTCTGCGGATCGGGGTCGAGAGCCTTCTCCCTTATCGGTGGTGGCCCTGGTTGTGTTGCGTTGGGCAGAGGTTGTCGGAGGGCGTGTTGCAGTTCGGGGGATTGTAGCGGTGGTGCATCGAGAGATGTTGTGATCATGGTCCGACGGGACACTTGGTAAGTGTTGTCGGAGGAGCTGACCTGACGGAAGTGATAGTTTTCTTGGTGCTGGAAGGTGCTATTCCCAGCATGCGTGAGGCTCGAGGTCAGGTCGAGTGTGGAGTTTTCCTTCCGTTGATCGGAGGTGCGATTGCGTGTCCGGATTGGTTGGCCTTGTGTGTCATGAAGTTCGTGCGAGACGTGCTCTTTGTCTTGGCAAGGTGGTTGCCTGTGAGAATCGTTGCCCGTTCCCTGATGTGTAAGGATGTTGGCGCTGTTCCGGAAGGATGAGTGTCAACTGGGCGCTGTTTTTGAGATTTGCGGTTGGTGTCGCGGTTCCCGATGTGTGGAGGATCGGAGTCTGCGGGGTTGCAGATGGTTGTCGAGATGGTGGATCTCGAGTTGGCGTTGTGGTGGCTGTGCGTGTGGATCAGAGTGCGTGGATCGTAGCGTTGGTTGCTGCGGGTGGATTTCTGAGAAGTGTAGAGCAGTGGAGGATTGGTTCATCGGTGTGCGTTGTCTCCGACGGTGTGAGACATGTTGGTTGGCGTGCCGTTGCTTGAGATATTGTGGTTCATGGCATTGGCAGGTGTCCATTTGGATTGATCGAAGGATTTGATGAGACCAGATGGAAGAGTGACGCCTGTGGGCGGAGGCCTTTTTTCGTGAGATTGGCGTCGGAGAGTGGTCTCTGATGAGACGTTGGCGTTGGATGTTGATCCTCAGTCTGTGGCCAGCAAGGGAGGATTCCCCGTAAGTCTGAGTCGAGTGACGTGAGGACTGTGTGGAGATGGAGTCATGTGGTTTCGCAGTGCTCCCCTAAGAGGGTAGAGTTGGCGTGAGGTTCGAGATTGGAGGTGGTGTTGGTCTGTGCGTGAGTCAGCAGATGGCCTGTCATGTGTTGGATCGTGCCTGCTGGGCCGGTGGAGGTTTTCCGTTGGCGAATGTCTGGCGACCAGAGGATGGTCTTTTCAGAGACAGAAGATGATGGTTGTAAGGGTTCGAGAATGGAGAGAGCGGCGTGCAAGCGAGGCCTTCTGGTGGCCGTTTCTGAGGTGTGAGCTGATGGAAGCTCAGTGATTGGTTACCCCTGGTGCAGGGTGTGAGATCGATCAGCGGTTGTGAAGCTGGCGTTTGGTTGGTCCGCCGAGCGTGGGCGTTGACCGGTGGATTGGTTCTTGTGGCGAGGATTGCGTTCCCTCGGTGAGCGAGAGGGTGGCAGCGATGCCGTGGGTGTTTTCCGTTGTGTTTGAGGTGATACCAGACTTGTGCCCTTGTCTTATGCCTGCTCTAGTGGCCGATGTGTGTGCGGCGTGCGGAGCGTGGCGTTGTTCGTGATTATGGTCTGGCCGTATCCCTCATGATCGGTGCTTTTTGCGAGAATCAAGATTTTCTGTGCTGGGGTTCTGACGGTGTTGTCAGTTGGTTCAGTGTTCTTCCCCTGTGACTTTACGCTTGGTCCTGAATTTCGAGGACGAAATTTCTTTAAGGGGGGAGGGCTGTAATGCCCCGGATTTTTCGGATCCTTGTTCATGGGTCCCGGATCTGGTTTTTCTGAGTGTCAGACTCCGAAGTGCCCGAAATTTTGTTTCGGACATCTTTTGTGTTCGGATCGGCGCGATCCGGAGTTGTTTCGGAGGCCCGGAAGCGTTCCACGGCTTTTCCGCGTGTGTTTTCCGATTCCCGGTGTGTGTTTCGGTAATTCCTTCGGAACCTCGTCACGGGTGAACGGGGCTGTTCACCAGGGCGCGAGTGGTACCGTTGCGATCGGTGTGTTCCGAGGATCGCAGAAATGTGATTTTCTATTTTTCGGTATTTTCGGGAATTTCCGGATTTTCTATATAATAACCTCCTTTTTCTCTCTCCCCATCTCATTTTCTCTCTTCCCTCCCTCTCTCTTCTCTCACGTTCTCTCCTCTCCCCCTCTCACTCCGGGCGGCCGACGGAGGCGGCGAGGGCGGGGCGGCGTGGCTCGTGGGGCGTGGAGCGACGGGTACGGGATGAGGATCGCGGTGGTGGAGGCGGTTCGTGGGATCGTGAACCGGCGAGGGTTTGAATGGCGTTTCTTCGTGGATCGGCGTCCACGGCTCGTAGAATCTTCGGTGGAGGTAGGGAGATGGACCCTCAACCCGTGTACTTCAATTCCCGCGAGTTTCGTAGGCCGTGGTGAGCCGAGCGGGCTAAACGGGGTGATTTGGGAAAAATGCATATTTTTGGGGTGTGAGCCGAATCTTGTGTTTTGATCGTGTTTTTGGGGTTTAAATGGGTCCTCTCGGTGCCAGAGGGGTTGGGGAATGTTCCCCCTTTGTTTCCCCATCACCCGGGGGTGATCGGGGCGTGGAATGGGTTTTCCTGCCGTTTCTATCATTTTTCGGGCGCGGACTGAGAACGCGCTAGCTTCCAGTAGCGCGTTCTTGAGTGTCGCGCTGCCCCGACGGGGCGCGTTCATCGGAGAAGATGAACAGTAAGGCGGTTCTTGTCGCGCACTAGGGTCCCAGCGCATTTTTGGTTGTCGCGCTATAGGATCATAGCGCGACCTGGTCTGGTCGCGCTATGGACCTATAGCGCGTTCTCGCTGAACGCGCTAGGTTTGCATAGCGCGTTCTTGCTTAACGCGCTATGCATGTGTAGCGCGTTCTTGGGGTGGCCTGCCGGGCTGCCCGAGACGGACGGTCTGCGGCTGATCGTGCTCCCCTTGGGCCGTGTGTGTCCTGGACACCCCGTGGAGTTTCGTGATCGTGTCTTTGGGTGTCCAGAGGTTTGGTTTACCTCGATTAGCGTTCCCGTGAGTTTAAGGGTCCGAGTGACCTTCTAGTGTTCCGATTGCGTTGTGTTGGTCTCCGGTCGACCCGGTTGTGACCCAGTGGTCGACCCTTGGCCTCGTGAGTCTTCGCATTGTGGTTTTGGACCTAGGGATTAGGCCAGATTGACGGCTCAGTGCTGTCATGTGCAACGGTCTTGACCTCGAGTCTTGTGACTCAAAGGCCGTTGAGTTGTAGGTCTAGTGGGCTGTCCAGAGTCTGGTGGCGTCGTGCCACCTGTTACTCCGTGTTACTCGTAATGAGTGCGTGCGTGGTTTCTGTGTCCACGTTTCTGTGATCCTCCACTAGTCGTAGCTTCCTGCGCACGCGTGTGCGGACCCACCTGGGAGTGGTGGAGAGCGCGACCCGGTGAGACGCGGTTTTTAGGCTGGTTTCCGTCGGCCCCTTGCCTTTGCCACCAGAGTCCGGTGGGGGGGAAAACCAGCTAGAGGACCCGACCTAGAGCAGATGGTCTGTGTGTGCACACGTAGTTGGGGGCTTAGGACACGCGCTGACGAGCGTGACCCCAGCTAGTCCTTGTTGTGGTACTGGTTATTGTGTGTGTCAGAGTCTCACGCCCGGGGCGTCGTAGCTAGACACTTGTGACGCGGTGTAAGACGTCAGGGGACGCAGCCGGTCGTTCTTCTAGTGGGTGGTGCTCCTGTCACGTGACGTGAGTTGTTGTGTACCAGGTTTTGTTTCCGTCCGTGAGACGGGACTTCGTGAGTGGTTTCGGGAGAGTTCCCGGAGTCGAGGTCTGGGGTTTCCGGTGAGTTTCACCGAGGGCCTTTTCCCAGATAGTGTTGTGTTCACGACGGTGAGGTCGTGACCGTGTTCCCTGACCGTGTGGTTTTGGCTTGGGCCCTTTTGGTGAGGGCAGGCCTCCGCTGCGGAGGTATCGTGACGTTTTCCTAGTAGCGTGGCTAGGGCGGCTCGTGTTTAGTGGTCCCCGATCGTGGAATCGGGTGGTCGGGTGCGTGGCTTGGTTGTCCCCCGATGGGAGACTGGGTCGTGTTTTCTGGTACAGTAGGAGTAGCTGTAGAGCCGAGTTTTGACCGGCCACCGGTTTGCTGTTCCTGCTGTAGTTGTAGCTCTCCTTTCCGCTACGCCGTTGTTTCCGGTTGGGGTTCCGCGGGATCCCTGCTGAGTCTCTGTTTTGGAGACTCATTCCCTGCTTTTCAGGTGTGGCGGTTCTTCTTCCTCGAGGTTCGAGGGCGCGATGCGGAGGTTCTTAGTTGCCAGCTTGCCGGGCCGAGAGTTCACTTGGCACGTGGTACGTTTTACTGCTTTAGACTGTACTTTCTGTTGGACTGGACTCTGTTGTAGTTGTTTATTTATTTCTGTTAATTGTTGAATTGTCCTGCTTTATTTCCTATTTCTTTGTGCCTCCACACTCCTTTTAGCCCTTCCGAGCCCTCCCGGCTCGTGGGCGGCGGTGCGAGTCTCGGGTTATCGGGTCTTCCCGGTAATCGGATTCTCGGGTCGTCACAAGGGGACTGTGAACTATAAGAATTAAATATCATAAGTAAAATGAATATTTTGCTGAAAATAAAAATTTACATAATTGGGAAAATACTGCGAACTGTAAGAATTAATAAACATAAGTAAACTTTCAAGGACTGGAAGGCTAGAGCTAATCAGATCTGCCCTTTCATCCTACTCAATCTATTGGGCAGCTGCCTTCATGCTACCTGCAGGGTTAATCGAGGAAGTTGAAAGACTTCTGTGCAATTTCTATTGGAATGGTCATTCTTCCAAGGCATCAACTCACATGGTTTCATGGAAGTAGATATGAAAACCCAAATCTGAAGGGGGGCTCGGAACCAAAAACCTGAAGGAAAACAATCAGGCTTCTTTATGTATGTTGCTATGGGATATTCTACAGAAAAAAAAATCTTTATGGTATTCTTGGATCTAGGTATCAAGTCACATTGTTTACTCAATTTCAAATAGCCAAGGCACAAATCTATGGTCTGACCCGTGGCTGAATGGCAACATCATCAACCAATTGTATGGAGATTATATCAGACATGATTTGGAATTAAAAAAAATGCAAATGTGGGCCTCTTTATCTCTGAAGGGCAGTGGATGCTTCCCACTACACTATCTATGGAAATTGCTGATTTGTGGAATCTTGTTAGGCAAGTTCCAATTCATAATGAATCTTCAGATGCCATCAAGTGGAAGAACCATGAGCAGATCATGAAACCAAGTACCATCTGAGAAGAGATTAGGCAAAAATCCTACTACACAAATGCCTTCACATTACACATGGCATGCGGTTCTTAATAAACTGCCCACAGCATATAATCTACAAAAGAAGGGCTTTAACATTCCTAGTATGTGTGTTTTATGCAAATAGAACAGGGATACTCTAGATCATCTATACTTTGAGTGCCCATATACCAAGTGGATAAACATAAGTAAATTCTACTCAGATTTGACCTCCATAGGCAACCGAAAATTAATACAAGCTCTGAAAATTAAAACATACATACCTGTAGCGGGAACAGTCGGGGGTGGCGTCTGTAAAACAACATGTGGGAGGCCACTGGGACCTGTAAGAATTAATAAACATAGGTAAAATGATATAAATGATTCTATGGCCCATATTTGGGTTTTTTGGAAAGGATCATTGAATTTCTCTGTGCTATGTCGGGATGAGCAGCATATTTCTCTTATTCAAACAAACTCAAATATGCATTTTGGATGTGGATGAAAAGCTAGGGGGTAATCCTCCAAAAAATGGTGTCCATGTCATATTTTAAGGAATGTGTGTCCGACTGTGATCTTTTTAATGCTGGTTTAAAGACTTGTTTAAAGACTCAGTTTGGAGACCAAGATTTCATTAGATTAGCAGATTTCATTAGCTAAGCAGATTTCATTAGATTAGTAGATTCAAATGCTCTTATGCATGACATGTAGTGAAATCCAATAAGAAATGAGACTCTAGAAACAATAATGCCATTTGAAAGACTATGAAATGTAGTACTGAGACAACCTCTTGATTCAGGGTACTAGGTGGAGGTTAATCCTCAACACATGATATGGACTTTCAGACAAACAGAATTTGTCCTTCCATCTCATATCATTTGATATACCTCTTAAATCAAGATAACAAATGTATGATGTCCATCAAGTATTCACAAGATAAGGTCTGAATCTTTATTCAGAAGTAAGGAACATTCAATCATAAAATCATTCTTAACCATATCAGGTCATTTATTCAGTTCAGTGAATTGAAACTAATAACTGAATTCAGAGAAATTATTCAAATATGGATTTTCAGACAGACAAATCATGAGCCAATTTCAGTCAAATCAGTAGATTTATTCCAAGGCAGACAAACATGAATTCACAAACCATTTGAGAAGCTTTATTCAAATCATATCAGAAGGTTTCTCTAACAGCATCATAGCCGAAGCTAGAGAACTCATTATATGGAGTTAAATATCTTCAAACTATCAATAGCCAGTCGGCCCTCGTTGAATATGATTCAAATATTCTTGTGCAGAGTGTTACCAGATGGATATTTTACTGAAAATCAAATATGGTTATGAATTACAGTAGGGCTTTCTAAAAAAAATATTCTACTCAAAATTAAAACATACATACCTGTAGCGGGAGCTAGTGGGGATCGCGTCTGTACAACAAGTGGGAGGGTAATGAGACATGTCAGAATTAATAAACATAAGAAAAAGGAATATTTTGTTGAAAATTAAAACATACATACCTGTAGCGGGAGGTGGTGGGGATGGCGTCTGTAAAATAACTGGGAGGGTATTGGGACCTATCAGAATTAATAAATATAAGTAAAACGAATTTTTTGCTCAAAATTAAAACATACATACCTGTAGCGGGAGCTAGTGGGGATGGCATCTGTACAACAGGTGGGAGGGTATTGGGACCTGTCAGAATTAATAAACATAAGAAAAAGGAATATTTTACTGAAAATTAAAATATACATACCTGTAGCGGGAGGTGGTGGGGGCGGCGTCTGTACAACAGGTGGTCGTGAGTCGACACTTGGACCTATAAGAACATTCTGTTAAGCTAGTAAACGATTATAACATTTATATAGCTAACTATTTTAATAGTTATACCTGTACCCGAAGAAGACGCGAAAGAGGAGGGAGTAGAGCCCCTGTCACTGCCCTGTCTCCTCCCACTCCCAGTACGGCCTCCTCGGACCATTTCTTTATTACTAACAAAATAATTAATACATATTAATACTCAATTAGATAAGGCTAGACTAATGTTATTAAAAATTATGAAAAAATGAACAGTTATCTTACAGAATTACAAAAATGTGCCTCCCTCGATCATGCTGATGATATATCTAACTCATCATCATCTTCGTCATCCATACTTGCCTCATCAGATTCGAACTCTTCCTCTTCATCCGATTCCTCCTCCCCTCTAACATCAACATTTAGCTCCGTCGGATCGACTTCTTCCACTTCATCTCCGTTACGTAATGACAGCGACTCATCAGATTCGTCCAGATTAATATGTGTGCGATCGACAACACCAACTTCGTCTGATTGAAAATATTCAGCACTAGCAACTTCTGAGGGGTTTTCACTCATATTTAACTCATAAGTGGGAAAGAGTTTTGATTTAACCCTGTAAACTGCCCACCAATCTTTATTCTACGATGATGGGATGCTTGAATAATACACTTGTTGGGCTTGTGCGGCTAAAATGAACGATTCATAGGTATTAAGTTTAGACATATGTTTGACATCGACAATCCCATAAGTTGTGTCATGTCGCACAGAATTAGGATCAAACCAATGACACTTAAATATGTATACGTGATTGTCTCATCCCAAATACTGTAGTTCTAAGACTTCGTCAAGAAGACCGTAGTAGTCCAATTCCACTTCGTTGTATAAACTTCTCTTAACAGATACGCCACTGTTCATCGTAGACTTACTTCATCCATAATCCCTCGTATGAAATATGTATCCATT
Source organism: Amorphophallus konjac (assembly GCA_022559845.1). Taxonomy (NCBI): domain Eukaryota; kingdom Viridiplantae; phylum Streptophyta; class Magnoliopsida; order Alismatales; family Araceae; genus Amorphophallus; species Amorphophallus konjac. Next base: position 71,342 of record JAHNEJ010000082.1, read on the forward strand.
CACAAAATATCCTGGATAGGCACGTGCAACCGTCGAGGGGTCATAAGCTATCTGTTGTACTCTTTCATCAGTAATGAGACCTTGTTCAACCTATATGTAAATTCTGATTAGTTATAATAAGGTTCAATCTCCTCAACATACATAACCTCAAACATATATATTCAATGATCGACACTAACCCGATGTCTCAGCCATTTGGCAAAAAACTTCTCGCGTTCTTTTTCAATCTCCACGTCCTGGACATTCGGATATTTTTGTGCTAATTCTGAATCAAATTGTCTGCAATATAAATACACTACTACTTTAAATGAACTGCAGAACAAGAATGAACAACTTATGGATGTAGACACGCCAAAATTGACATTATTTTGAGTATATTGCATATCGCTCTGCGATGCCCCATTTGACCCTCGAATCAGCTTATTTGAGTGGTTTTCTCACTTTTCTTGAATTTTTCCTATTTTTCCTCATTTATCTCCTTTTTCCTATTTTTTTTTAGATTTTTTGGGTATTTATCTCTATTTTCTGAATTAACGCCTTTGATAGGGGCGTGTTTTTGAAACACGACCTTGACTGGGGCGTGTCTTTTCCATTTTATCTATTTATCCCCATTTTATCTATTTTATGAATTTTCTAAATACACGACCTGGGTAAGGGCGTGTTTTTATTAAAACACGACTTGTACTAGGGCGTTTCTTAAGAAAGGACGACCACACTGGAGGGCGTCAATTCTTTTGGTTTGACCGACTTCCCCATTTGAGCTCTTGAAATTAACGCCCTTCCCAGGGGCGTGTTTTTGAAACGCGGCTTTGATTGAGGCGTGTTTTTCATGTTTCAAATATGGGGAGTTTTCATTTCTAAAAATTTGGTCTTGAGAAACGCCCTTGTGCAGGGCGTGTTTTTGAGAAACGCCCTAGGGTAGGTCGTCAATTCTTAAATTAACGCCCTGACCTAAGGCGTGTTTCTTCTTCCGGCTTCGCAGCCCTTTCCCCAGAGAGTCCTTGCTTCGTTAGACACCTGCTTTGAATGGGGCTCTTGCCCATTCTTATCCTTCCCTCTTTGGACTCTTACCCATGTTTATCTCCTCCAAATCCTATTTAATAGAGCTATTAGCTCTATTGTTAAGGTTGGATTCTTCCTTTTCTTCTTCCTCCCGACGTTATTCTTCTGCTGTTGTGTTTTCTATTGTTTTTCTTCCTCTTTCTTTCTTTCACGCAGGCTGTTGCTATGGCTGAAGGAGGGGCTTTCTACATCTAACGTTTCATCTCTTGAAGGAGGCTCTCCCCCTATTGAGCATCAAAGCCGAGAGAAACAGGCTCTTTTACTTCTTTTCAATTTCTTCTTGTGTTTTATTGCATTAGTTTCTATCGCATGCATTCATCTTAGCCTTTGGGCTGTTATATTCTTCCCTTCTCAACCACGTTGAGACTCTCCTCTAGTGCAACTCTTGCACACTTCATTATTTTTCACATCATTCATTCATATTCCCACCCTTTTGCATAGGGGTTTAAGGGCAACCACCCTTAAGGTGTGTTCATAATCAATTTATCATGCTCATATTTCTATTAAGAATTGATGCTACACTCACCATGTTATAATTCAATTTCTTTTATTGGTGTTCGTCTTTGTTTTGCAAGGGTAATCAAGAAAGAAGAACTCTCTTCGTCGGCCGGCCGATTTGAAGAGAAAGGAGCACTCACAATCCCCGCATTCAAGGTATTTTTCGCGATCCCTCCATGATTTTTATTGTTATATTTTGAGGCCTCGTGTCTCTGGCGATCACAAACTCCTCTTGTGCACCTCGTGCATATATTTTCCTCCATATTGATGCTTATTGCATGTCTTTTATTTAAATTTTTCTTAAGTGGATTTTTAATTAAGATCTACAAATTGGCGATCACGGTGGGACACTTTCTTGTTTTTATTTTGATTACCCCTTTCCCTTTGGCACCCACGTGTGCCCTTTCCCATTGGTACCCTCGGTACCCTTTCCTTTGTGCCCCTCGGGCACCCTCCATTGTGCTTTGCACTCTCCCCTAAGTGATTTGTCAATTGAATAGATTTGTTTTAAAATTTCCACTTATTTAAAATTTTGATGAGCATGATTCTTTTAATCTGTTGATTGCCTTGCTGCTGTGAGTGCGTTTCTGAAGGAAGCCGATTCACGCCCCTGTCAGAGGCGTGTTTTCGTTTAACGCCCTCCTCCAAGGGCGTCTCTTTCATGAGTAACGCCTTCTGACAGGGCGTTTTTATTCATATCTCCTACACTGAGAATTCACGCCCTAGAGCAGGGCGTTTCTTTGTTGCGTAGCGCCCCACATCAAGGTGCGTTTTATAATTTGACGCCCTACCCCAAGGGCGTCCTTTCCTTTGTAACGCCTCACCCCAGGGCGTTTCTTTGACTTGGTTGGCATCTATTGTATTTTAACGACCTCTCCAGAGGCGTTTATTTTAGTTTTAGCGCCTTGATCCAGGGTGCGTTTTACCTTGCCTGTGGGTCCCCCACAGTGTTTCACGCCCTGCCCCAGGGCGTCTTTTCCATTGGTAGCGCCCTGCCCCAGGGCGTCTTTTGATTTATAGCGCCCTGCCCCAGGGCGTTTTTTGATTGGTAGCGCCCTGCCCCAGGGCGTCTTATTCCTGTGTTTTCACCGAACTCCTTTGTTTATCACTGTATCATATTTCTGCTTATATCTTGCATTCATTCATTCATTTTGCATTGGTTTGAGAGGCCTTATCTCTTTATACTAGGAGCCACACACCCCCTTGGTGAAGGAACGACCCTCCATTGAGCATTCCGTCTCTTTGGATTGGAAATTCCTAAACCAAGCCTCCATAAGTCCCCGCACCCGTGGATTCCCTCACGGACGCCGGGCAGGTTGTACCTTTTTGGAGTCCCGATATAGTTGGCCTAATACGTGGTGAGTGAGAGTTCCTAGTTGGCATTGAGGTGAATCATATTGAAACTAGGACTCTCCTTGTGTGAATCATATCAATTTGCATAAAATTCATTAATTCACCAAGGTTTAAACAATCAAAATCACGGTAACCATTCCAACTTGTGTGCTTCTTTGCATATTATTGTGAAATTTTGATTACATAATGGTTTACCATGATAAGAAAAACATGTTCAATTCAATTCATGAGGATGCACAACCTAGCACTTCTCATCCTCAATTTCAACATGTTAATCATCACAATTCTCACCACTCTTTCAAGGGACCACGTCCTTATTCTCATGGTCATGCCCGACCCATGGGCAATGTCCATCCTCATGGTCCCCCTACTCAGGTTCGAGCCACTATTCCTACGGGACCACCTCGTCCTAATGATGGGAAAGTTTCTCAAATCTTGCATGCATTAGATCATCTTACCCCTCAACAGATCCAAGCCCTTAAGGCTGCCGTTGAGGGTACATCTCATGCATCTCTCCCTCATTCCAATTCTATTCGGGTGGCCCATCACCCATCTCCCTCCAATTCTACACGGGTGGCCCATCACCCACCCCCTCTTTCCAATCATATTCAGGTAGCCCATTACCCATCTCCCCCTATTCATTCTACTCGGGTGGTCCGACACCCGCCTCCTTCTATTCCTCCTCCAACACGGCCCCGAGGCCCTTTTATTCCTTGCAATCCGGCCCATCCGGGTTCTTCTTCGGGTTATCCCGTCAATTCCCCTCCACGGCCTTCTTATGCGGCTCCTCCTTCAATGCCCTGCCAACCCTCTATTGTTCATGTTACTCCCCTCCAGCAGGATATCCTTGATAAGATTGCTTCCATGGAGGAACAATTAAAGAGGGTTACAAGTTCACGGCCAGTTCCTCCTACTCCGATTAATCCTCTCCATGCGGCTTTGGATGATATTACAAGAATGGAGAGAGAATGGAAGGATAGGATGGACGACTACAGTGTTGATATTCCAAATGAGCAAGAGCCGGCAATTGAAGAATCTGAAGCAATGTACGATGATGAAGCTATGCGGGCACCCCTTGTTCAAACTTTCCAATCCAGAATTCATTATTCCTTACAAGGGGCGAAGGCCCATTCTGCTCAACATTCCATATACACCACATTCAATGGGCAACATAATGCTTCCCGTTCCAACTCTACGACTCCCTCACTTTATTGATTTTCGCTTTCCAAAGGGGTTGTCATTTATTGAAGCTTCCTTTATTGGGCCAATCGGCCGTACATGTTCACTGCCAGGGAGGGGCAGTTACCTTAATGCTAAGGGGCCATCCCTTATTTGCTCCACTTTCTATTCATCCATCTCTATCACTTTTTCTTCATGGGCCATTCCCAGGGTTAGGAGGAGGATCACATCCTCTCGCCCTTCACATTCTTCATATTCTTTGCATTTCATGCATTCATCGCATCCATCCCATTACATGCATTTGCACCTCCTGCTTCCCGGGTTTCCAAACCCGTATCTTCCTCAACTTCCGGTACCTCCGGATTCTCCACCCGATTGTCTCCATCTTTTCCCCGGGCATCGCGCCCCTTTCTATTTGCTTCCTCCGGAACCTCCGGACTTTTCCCTCGGGCACGACGCCCCTTTCCACCTTCTCCTTCCTGATTTTATTCCTCCGGAACCTCCGGATTCTCCGTCTTATTCTCTCTATCATCTCCCAGGGCATCGCGACCCTCCTGATTTCATTCCTCCGGAACCTCCGGACCTTCCATATGTCCTTCAATTCATCTTTTTGCTCCTCCGGGACTCCATATCTTTTACTCTCTTCTTTCTTTTCTTCTTCCTTTTCCATCATCTTTTTCCCTATTTTTTCCCAGGGCATTGCGTCCCTTCTTTCGTTATCCCTCCGGAGCCCCCGGATTCTTCCTATCATAATTCTCCTCCACTGCCTCCGGACCCTCCGGATCCGCCTCTTTCCATCTATCAATTTCTTCTTCTAATTCCTCATGATCCTGGGTCCGACCCAACTTCTTCCACTTCCACTGCCTTGGGCATCTGCCCTTTCTCCCATTGTTTCCGAGGCTTTAGTCCTCACTCCACCTCCTAATTTTCCGCTTCTTTTGTAAACTGTTCCTTGTAATCAGGGTCTCCGCGCCTTAATAAGGGAGTTCTAGCCCTTGTCTCTTTTTCTTTTCTTCTTATTTCATCTGCGTCTGGTCTGGGCACCACTCCTTCTTGTTAGGCCACTTTCAAGATCCTTTGCTTCCAAAGAGGACAAATCCCATGATGATCACCTTCAGCAGCTGCTTCTACGAAGGTTACAAGGTAATATTGGCGTAAGTAAGCATTTCTACGATATATCTCCTCATCGCTTCACGCATGATTTTTAAAACAAAGTGCTTCTTAACGAGATTAAGAATGGTGTTTCAAACCTTTATCTTAGGCCTTTTAATTGAATTGTTTTTCATAAAAAAGAGTCGTTAGGCTTGCTTTTGCAGCACTTTGGTTGATAAAGAACCCCGCGCTGGGAATTCAACATTCTCTCCCCGCTTGTTAAGAGCAACCCTTAGTTGGGCACCACACACACTTCACGGTGTCCTTAGCCGGCTCTTTTGGTTGAACACCGTTACTACCTTGGCCATGCCATGAGTATACCGAAAGTCTTTTCTCTTCTTTACTCAGCCGAATGCAGGGGCAAGAGGTTGACGGATGAGATGACCAACCTCGGTAATCCCCAATACGAGAGGAGTCTCAAATAGGGACAGTCTTGACCCAAAATTAATATGAGTTTTTCATATGAGTTTCATGATATACATCTCGCCAAAAGGGCCATTATGAAAATCAAATCAGAATTTTGATAAAAGCAATTATGAATTATGGCATGTCAAGAGTGGCAAAGTCCCCGCAGGGAAAACCCTGGTCGTATGCATGTCATGGGTCTAAAAATCAAAGGCATAAAGCCCCGGCGCAACAGACTACCTCTTTGAGGGTTAAACCTTGGAAGGAATTTAAGTCCCGACATCTCTCATCCTGCATAAAGCTTATCCACAATTATTCTTCTCTTCTCCCTCCAAGACCGAATGTTTCTCGGGTATGGCCTTGGTAGGGGCACCGTTAATCAAAGACGGTCGGTTATAGGACGCCACTTTCAATGCACGCCCAGCTTTGGACAGTTTTAAGTAAAAAGGGAAGGAACAAGGACCCCTAGCCAGTGGTTCAGAACACCCTTTGATGCTGCTTTAGCAATGACTAACCAAAATCTAACAAAAAATTTGAATATTTCCAAAATCTCCACAAAAATTTGAATATTTCCAAAATTTCACAAAAATTTGAATATTTCCAAAATCTCATAAAAAATTTACATATTTCCAAAATCCAAAAATTTTGCATTGTATTTTCTGATGGTGTTTTGCAGGAATAACTTTCCAAGGACCAGGAGCACGGGATGAGTCCTCTCTCCACTCATTGCTATCAATCTATTGATTCTTTCCCAATATTCTCATGACATGCCACCCTGGGCATCTTTTTTTGATTATCATCTCCTCATATCTTTTTTGGTTATATCTCCTGATTATCATCCTGATTATTCATCTCGAGATCTTTCAATCAACTCCTGCTGATTTCTCTTAATTAATTCTGCCAATGGGCATTATATCAGATCTTGATCATTTATCTCCAAATCTTGATTAGCCAGATTGTCTCCTCATGATAAAACAACAAACAATGCTATGATTTGACTTATGCTATTCATGCCATATACATGCTATAATTGATGCTTTGATGATTGCTATGCTTAAATGCCTTCTTCATTGTTTGTTATCTTTTATATCTTGGCTAATGAATTTTTGAGCGTAGGATAAGAAGCTCTTGGTCCCGCCGGCAGGGCATCATCACTCAAAGTCCCACGGTGCTTGCAGCTCATTTCTCAGTTCCCATGCTTATTGATATCACCATCTCCTGTATGCATTTTACTATATGTTACATATGCTACTAGATTATATCAAGGACCTTGTGGCTTTGGTAAATCTGGAATTTGAGTTCCCCTTCATCAAAAACGATGACGATTCCAGAGGCATCTCAGTCATACGGATAGGCCGTTGAGCCGTCCGAGACTGGGGACGATGGTTCCTTTTTATGAGTTGGTGCGTGGATAAACGGGCTTCGGCTTAGTATCAGCTCGCAGAATTGGTTTCTTGACCCAGTCTGGGCAGTTTAACAATATTATCCTTGATTATATTATATTTTTATTTGATTTAATTTTTTCCTTTAGCCCAGCATGCATTCATGTAGGACTTTGGAACAATTGTTGAAAAATCATTCTGATAAGCTGATGTTGAGAGTTGAATTGATCTTAACCTTTCCCCGATATGCGATTTTCATTTCCGAATTAGATCCTCAGTTCGTTTTGTCGCTGTTTTGGGTCATTTTCTCGAAAGCTCCTTGTTTGGATTTTTATCATCTTATTTTTTAATCTCCTTTCCTTTGATCCACCTTGGCTGCAGCACGTCCACTGGCTGGTAACCGCTCCCCGATGGTGAAATCTACAGGTTTGTGACCTGGGGTACTTCCACCGCGCTGGAAGTTGATCATTTTATTTTATCTTCTTCGTGCACCGCGTGCACATCTCCCCTTTTATCCAAACATTGTTGATTTCAGTGAATTTTCTGAGATTGCTTCATCTCGTGCTTTTGATTTCATTCTCATCAAGTGATGTTGATTGCGTGTCTCATCACACCTTGGCATCTACTTTTCAGTTTGCTACGCTCCCTTGCAAAGCAGACGCCAAGGCGGGGCAGCTGTAGACACGCCAAAATTGACATTATTTTGAGTATATTGCATATCGCTCTGCGATGCCCCATTTGACCCTCGAATCAGCTTATTTGAGTGGTTTTCTCACTTTTCTTGAATTTTTCCTATTTTTCCTCATTTATCTCCTTTTTCCTATTTTTTTTTAGATTTTTTGGGTATTTATCTCTATTTTCTGAATTAACGCCTTTGATAGGGGCGTGTTTTTGAAACACGACCTTGACTGGGGCGTGTCTTTTCCATTTTATCTATTTATCCCCATTTTATCTATTTTATGAATTTTCTAAATACACGACCTGGGTAAGGGCGTGTTTTTATTAAAACACGACTTGTACTAGGGCGTTTCTTAAGAAAGGACGACCACACTGGAGGGCGTCAATTCTTTTGGTTTGACCGACTTCCCCATTTGAGCTCTTGAAATTAACGCCCTTCCCAGGGGCGTGTTTTTGAAACGCGGCTTTGATTGAGGCGTGTTTTTCATGTTTCAAATATGGGGAGTTTTCATTTCTAAAAATTTGGTCTTGAGAAACGCCCTTGTGCAGGGCGTGTTTTTGAGAAACGCCCTAGGGTAGGTCGTCAATTCTTAAATTAACGCCCTGACCTAAGGCGTGTTTCTTCTTCCGGCTTCGCAGCCCTTTCCCCAGAGAGTCCTTGCTTCGTTAGACACCTGCTTTGAATGGGGCTCTTGCCCATTCTTATCCTTCCCTCTTTGGACTCTTACCCATGTTTATCTCCTCCAAATCCTATTTAATAGAGCTATTAGCTCTATTGTTAAGGTTGGATTCTTCCTTTTCTTCTTCCTCCCGACGTTATTCTTCTGCTGTTGTGTTTTCTATTGTTTTTCTTCCTCTTTCTTTCTTTCACGCAGGCTGTTGCTATGGCTGAAGGAGGGGCTTTCTACATCTAACGTTTCATCTCTTGAAGGAGGCTCTCCCCCTATTGAGCATCAAAGCCGAGAGAAACAGGCTCTTTTACTTCTTTTCAATTTCTTCTTGTGTTTTATTGCATTAGTTTCTATCGCATGCATTCATCTTAGCCTTTGGGCTGTTATATTCTTCCCTTCTCAACCACGTTGAGACTCTCCTCTAGTGCAACTCTTGCACACTTCATTATTTTTCACATCATTCATTCATATTCCCACCCTTTTGCATAGGGGTTTAAGGGCAACCACCCTTAAGGTGTGTTCATAATCAATTTATCATGCTCATATTTCTATTAAGAATTGATGCTACACTCACCATGTTATAATTCAATTTCTTTTATTGGTGTTCGTCTTTGTTTTGCAAGGGTAATCAAGAAAGAAGAACTCTCTTCGTCGGCCGGCCGATTTGAAGAGAAAGGAGCACTCACAATCCCCGCATTCAAGGTATTTTTCGCGATCCCTCCATGATTTTTATTGTTATATTTTGAGGCCTCGTGTCTCTGGCGATCACAAACTCCTCTTGTGCACCTCGTGCATATATTTTCCTCCATATTGATGCTTATTGCATGTCTTTTATTTAAATTTTTCTTAAGTGGATTTTTAATTAAGATCTACAATGGACATCGCTGGAAATGTGAGTCTAAGAACTTACTCAACATAAGGTTCAATCTCGATACAATTCAGAAGAATATATATCTCAGCGGCATACAACTCTCTATCTTCGAGCGTGCGCGTCGAAGAACGTCCGAACGCACGTCCATGATGCTTAAATATAGAGAGCCGATCGGACGAATCATCAACTCCCCCATCATCATTACGTGGAGGTCGAGTACGACGCGTTAGAATCTCTGGCTCAAAGTACATGGAACAGAAGTTCGATATTTCTTCAAGAATATATGCCTCAGCAATCGAACACTCCACCTTCGCCTTGTTGTGAATCTTTATTTTTAATTCATGCATGCACCTACAAGAACAAGTTACATGGCAATGAAATGTACCAACCATAGACGACATTTAACTTAAAAAAAATTATGACATACCTCTCAAATGGATACATCCATCGAAATTGTACTGGTCCTCCGACAATAGTCTCATATGGCAAATGGACGACTAGGTGCTCCATCGAATCAAAGAATGCCGGAGGAAATATCTTCTCGAGCTTGCAAATGGTTGTGACCACATTTTCTTCAATAGTTTGTACATCCCTCAGTCTGAGTTCTGATGCACATAAAATCTTAAAAAACTGACTCAGCTCAGTCAGTGCTCCCCATATAGGCTTTGGCAATATGTCACGGAATGCAATGGGCAGAAGTCTCTCCATGAACACATGATAGTCGTGACTTTTCAGACCAAATATTTTTCCCTCATTAACATTCACACAACGGGCTATGTTGGATGCATATCCATCTGGAAATCTCAATTGTTTCAACCACTGGCACGCTTCCTTGATCTGTGTATCATTAAGCACGTAAGTTACTTTAGGCTGCATAATTTTTCCATTTACGTGCTGTAATTCCAGTTCTGGACGTTTACAAAGCATCTTTAAGTCCATACGCGCTTTGGCATTGTCCTTTGTTTTGCCTTTCACATTCATGATCGTATTGAACACATTATCAAAAAATTCTTCTCCGTATGCATAACATCCAGATTGTGTCGTACAAGAAGAGTTGACCAATAAGGCAATTCCCAGAAAATATTTTTCTTGTTCCAGTTGTGATCCTTTCCAAAGCCAGAGAGTTGGCGTGTGCTACCAGACAATTGTATTACATTTGGTAAATTTTACACCCGTGTCGCCATATGTCGACCCGACACCCTTTACAAGTCTGCTTCATCCATTTCAACTGTAATTTTTTTAAAGGAGTCTTTTTGCCTTTGAAAAGGATGGTCAGTTGGTAGCAACTGCCGATGGCAATCAAACCAGCATGCTTTCCCACCATGTTTCAATACAAATGATTTGGTATCTTTCATGCAGTAAGGACATGCTAACCTCCCATGTGTGCTCCAACCAGATAGCATTCCATATGTAGGGAAGTCACTTATTGTCCACATCAGTGCAGCCTTCATTACAAAATTTTACTTCCTACATGCATCATAAGTAACAACTCCATCAGTCCATAATAAATTGAGCTCATCAATCAACGGGCTGAGATATATGTCCAAATTTTTTCCATGACTTTTTGGACCAAGAATTACTAAGGATAAAAATAGATTTTCTCACTTCATGCACATGTCCGGCGGAAGGTTGTACGGTGTCATGAACACTGGCCAACAAGAATAAGATGCCACTGAACCACCGAATGGATTAAAACCATCTGTGCATAAACCCAATCGAACATTACGTGGCTCCTTTGAGAAAGCAACATGAGTACGACTAAAGTGCGTACAAACTTCACCATTGACAGGATGACTGATTATATCATCGGCACGTTGTACTCTTTCAGTGTGCCATGTCATATGTCGAGCCGTCTTTGAGGACATATACAACCGCTGCAGCCTAGGCACAAGAGGGAAGTATCGCAATGCTTTATAAGGTGCATCTTTTTGCTTTGAATTGCCCCCTCTCTTAGGTTTGAATCTTTCATGGTGACAAATAGAACATGATATCTTATCTGCATCATCTTTGTAATATAACATACAGTGATTCGGGCATGCATCTATTTTCAGATATCCAAGCCCTAGCTCATTGACCATCTTTTTAGCACGATAATAAGTTTCTGGCAACTTCTCGTCTCGAAGCAACATATTCTTGATCAAGAGGAGGAGATGGTCAAAACAAGTCTCACTGATGTGAAATTCAGATTTCAAATTCAACAATTGTGACACTACAGACAACCGAGTGTGCTTTTCACAACCATCCCACAGCGGCTCATCAGCATCCCTAAGTAGTTGATAAAATCTTCCGGCTGTCTGATTCGGCGCTTCTTCCATGTATGCAAGTTCCTCATCAACATTAAAACTAGGACCAGCAGCATCTACAACCATATCCATGTACTCACTTGTGCCTGCAATATTTTCAAGCTCATACCTTAAGTATTCCTCACCATGACACGTCCAATTCGTATAACCATCCACGAACCCTTTCGTGTACAAATGATGTTGCACATCCCATGGTGAATGCCACCTCAAGTTTCTACAATTTGAACAAGGGCATCGAATGTGACCTTCACGGTCTGTTGCTGCATTGGGATTCCCAATGCAAATTCAACGAAACTCTCAACTCCATGCTTAAATTCATCCGACACCACCCGATCAACTATTCTACGATACATCCATGAACGATATGTCATCATTTTGCCTGCACCCAATAAATGTTAATACACATCCTAACTTTGAAATCATTACTCCTAAAAATATTCACAACCATTTTCTCACATCGTTCGCCGTAGACCATTTGCAGTTGGAAAGGGACTATTAATTAGATTATCACTTTTTAACCCATCCATAAAGGTTTGATCGCACAATCACTTACTATATGTGTTGCACGATTTGTTGAAAATTTTGGCAACATCTACCCACACTTCACCGATATACCAAAAATATTTATTGATTTTGAAATTTTCTTAAACACTTACAAATAAGTGGTTAAGAAAACACTCAAAATCAATAATTGTATATCAGAGAAGAGTGAGGAGACGCAATCGAAATTCTCAACAAACCATACAAACACATATAGTAAATGATTGTCTAAATGCGATCAAACATTCACAGACTGTCCTAACGGAACAATTCAAGACTTTGAGGTAGATATATACATTCTCGTAAAAAAATGAGAACATACACATCAATCCCAAAGTCTTGAACGGGAAGGTTCATTGACACAATTTTAGCACGCTCTCCTGAGGTGCGTGTAATGTTAGGTCGCACCCACGCACCTCAGCTGACAGTGAATACCCCATATATTTATCTAACATAAAATTAAATAATAAGGCAATTATCATTATGCATATAACAAGTTAAATAACATCCAATTGTTAAAAATTTCCAAATGAAGAACATCAAAGCGAAACAATCCACATTTTTTAGTCAGATCAACATCAAAGATAAATAAGATAAATAAGATAAAATAAACAAATGAAGCCACATCAGATAGAGGGCTTCAATTTCTTGGTGAGATACCTAGTGGGTGATAATCCTGGATGCTGCATTTTGGCACATGCACCAGGGTCAGGAAATACTTTCATGCTCATTAGCTTTCTTCAGAGTTTTTTGGCTAAATATCATTATTCCTAAAGGAATTCTGCCAACGTGTAAGAGAGTTCCATCATTGGCAAGTAGAAGAACTTCCTCTGTATGACTTCTACTCTGTTAAGGCTGACAATAGATCTCAGCAGCTTGATGTTCTTCAAAAATGGGAGGAGAACATGAGTATTCTTTTCTTGGGCTATAAGCAGTTTTCTAGAATTGTGTGCGATGTAAGAGACGAGATAGGGGCTGCATGTCAGGAGAGGTTACTAAAGGTCCCTAGCCTTCTCATTTTAGATGAAGGCCATACTCCCAGAAATGAAGACACAAATATTCTTCCTACGCTAGAAAAGGTGCAAACTCCCCGTAAGATGGTCCTTTCAGGGACACTATTTCAGAATCATGTCAAAGAAGTTTTTAATATATTAAATCTAGTGCGTCGTAAGTTTGAGAACATGGACTCAGCACGATCTTGTCATGATGAGTCCATGTTCAGGAAAACTTACGACACACTAGATTCAATATATTAAAAACTTCTTTGACATGATTCTGAAATAGTGTCTATGAAAGGACCACCTTGCGGGGAGTTTGCACCTTTTCTAGCGTAGAAAGACTATTTGTGTCTTCATTTCTGGGAGTATGGCCTTCATCTAAAATGAGAAGGCTAGGGACCTTTACTAACCTCTCCTGACATGCAGCCCCTATCTCGTCTCCTACATCGCACACAATTCTAGAAAACTGCTTATAGACCAAGAAAAGAATACTCATGTTCTCCTCCCATTTTTGAGAACATCAAGCTGCTGAGATCTATTGTCAGCCTTAACAGAGTAGAAGTCATACAGAGAAGTTCTTCTACTTGCCAATGTGTAGCTCCCAAGATATACCATCACGAGATGCATGAGACTCATCACGAGATGCCATGAGACGAAAGTATCCTGAGTAGAGCATGTATATCAGGTGGCAGTAGGAGGCACCTGAAAGTTGATGCAGAGGCTGGTTTCTTTGATATAGTGGAAGAAACATTGCAAAATGAAGATCATTGTAAAAGGAGAATTTTTATCATAAAGGACCTTCGGGAGATGACCGGAGATGTCTTGCACTACTACAAAGGCAAATTCTTGGATGAGTTGCCAGGACACATTGATTTCACTGTGCTATTGTGTCTGAGTCCCAGATAGAAAAAACTTCTAGGATACTTCGGAAATATGAGAAGTTTAAGAGAATTGATGTTGGTAGTGCAGTGTACCTGCATCCATGTTTGAAAGATTGTGCTGATTATGCTTCTCGAGACTGGAGTGTCATGAAAGTGAAAGATCAAGAGATTGATAATCTTTTGGACTCCATAGACTTGAAAGATGGAGTGAAGACAAAATTCTTTTTGAACATTTTGTCAATTGCAGACTCTGCTGGAGAGAAAGTGATTGTATGATTTCTGGTGACACAAATACTGAGCAGAGGGAATTGGCAATGAAGCAATTCCTCCACTCACCTGATGCTAAGGTTCTATTTGGTTCAATTAAGGCATGTGGAGAGGGCATCTCTCTTATAGGAGTATCCTAGAAGTTTAGTATGTATTTATGGGAGGTTTTCATGTGTAGAAAAATCACCCAATGCCATTCAACCAATTCAATAGGCCTTATGACCCTCTTTGAAAACATGATTTTTCCAGAAAAATGGCATGCAAGATCTAGAGATGCAAAAGGAATGCAAGGTGGCTGCCTTTGTTACCAATGGGTGTTGGTCTTTACCACAACCTGCTTCTTCTGAAATGGCAGACCTTTGGAATACAATATCAGGGATCCCTATTGCATCAGGTGGAAGAGATGAAATCGATGGAACCATAATAATGGGATGTTCACTACAGCACATTGCTGGGAAGTAATAAGAGCAAAAGCTACACCTTTGCTTTATAGTGAATGGATCTGGAAGGGGCCGACAATACAAAGAGCCTCTCACTGTCTGTGGCAAGCAGTGTTAAGCAAATTCCCAACTATGGACAATTTACAAAAGAGAGGACAACACCTTGCTTCTATGTGCTACTTTTGCAAAATAATTGTGAATTTTCAGAACATCTATTCTTTGAATGTCCTTACTCTAATTGGATTTGGAAAGAAATTCTAAGTAGGCTAGACTTGCACCGGTCTCCTAAAACTCTCAATCTGGAAATTGCAGAGCTTGCTAATAACTGCCCTAAGAAAGGGCCAATTCTGAAGCTGGTGAGAGTGCTACTGAGAACCACAGTTTGGCATATCTGGAAGCAGAGATGTGAAAGAATTTTCCAAGGAGATTATGTGCTTAAAGGAAATCTTCTAATCCAAATATTGGAAGACAGCCGCCATTGCATAGAATTCCATGAAGCATTGACAAGGTTAAAGAGGAAGCGAGATATTAGCATATTCAAAAGATTTAACATTAATTGTAAAGCTCCTTAGAAGTTTTCCACATTTCTAGTTTTTCTAGTATGATATAATGCAATGAAGGGAGGTTAGCCAACTGGAGCTAGAGTAGTCATCTCCAACTTCTTCTGTACATTCTCTTACATAATACAAATCATTACTTATCAAAAAAAACATGAAGAATAAAAATATTCAACCAAATCAAATGACATGCAATAAGGGCTGTTTTAATGTCAATAGGGAAAAAACATCAAGAATAAAAATATCCTCCGCCAAAATGTGTCGACTCTGAGAGTCGACACTTTCGACTGGATTTTTTGTTTCTTTGCTAGAAATAGACTTCTCGATGAAATGTGTCGACTGTGAGAGTCGACTCTTTCACCCTGTGTTCAGATTTTATTCTTTGACAGAACACCCGTGAACCCTCATCAGAGGGTTTTGAGATGATTCTCATAATACACCATAGTCCATATGAAGGATGCCGGATGGCATGCATTGAATAATTCATAATATATTTCACAAACATGTAGACGCATAAGGAAAAAAAAGCCCTATAATATGGTTCCAAAAATCAAGAATCGGAGGCCTAGCTCGGTTATCTGAGATCAGAGGAGGCCTCCTCCTCCCCCTCCGAGCTCCCCCACCCTCCCTGAACCCCCTTTCCCCTCCCACCGGCGACCTCCCCCCTCCCTGAATTCACTCCCAACGACGACCTCCCCTCCCCCTCCCTGCCACCAGTCGCCCTGCCACCAGTCGCCCCTACCTGAACCCCCCTCCCCCTCTGAGCTCCCCCTCCCTGCCACCGGTCGCCCCTCCCTGAACCCCTCCTCCCCTCCCACAGGCAATCTCCCCCTCCCCCTCCTAGCTCCCCCTCCCCCCCACCCTCCCTGAACCCCCCCTCCCCTCCCACCGGCAACCTCCTCCTCCCCCTCCGAGCTCCCCCTCCCCCCCCCCCACGTACCCTTCCTGAACCCCACCGATGATCCAAAAAAAGGGCACTTGCGCCGGAGAGGGAGGGGGAGGGGGATGGGAGGGCGAGGGGAAGGGGGATGGGACTTACCAGAGAGGCTGGCAGTGGTGGCGATGACATGAGGCGGCAACGACGACGGGGGCCGGCGGAGACGGTCTGGACGGCGGCGGCGACGACGGGGACGATGGAGGAGAAAGAGTAAGAGTGAGAAGGAGGGTGGGGGAAATGGGGAAATGGGGAGAGTCTCGAAAGACTCGAATGTGGCGGGGGAGGGAAATTTTGAGACGGAACATCGGACGGAAAAATATTTCGTCTTAAATTTTTGACTTCACAAATTGCGTCTGAATAATCGTGCCTAAATTTAGACGGATATTCAGACGGAATGATTCTGTCCCAAATATTTTAGGAACACCAGACGAAATATGTCAGTCTGAATTTACAGATGGAACTGCGACGGAAATTAATCCATCTGAAATTTCCGTGTGAAATGCCGCTTTTTCTTGTAGTGATAAGTAGATTTAGTTTTCTTTTGAATAATGAATGTAAATATGACTTTTGGGTAAAGATATGTAGAAAGCAATACACAGTGTAAATTATGTGTGTTATGGAAATGGTATGGTTATACTATTGGAATATGTGATGATTTGACTTTTAGCGCCTTGCGAATATCTTGGCCCACAACAGTCCGCCTATCCGCTGTGACGTCCCCGGACACGATACGGGATCGTCGGAAGGGGGCGGGCGCCACAAATTCGTTGAGTAATTCTAAATGAAACTATGAATCAATAATCACACGGCACACACAAATGATTAGAAATTGACAATCGCAATGTACTCCAAAGCGCACTCACATAGATGGAAGCTCAACGACGTGTGGCGAAGTCCTTGTGAATGGAGGTAGAGGAAATGGAACAAATCACAGGACACGAGGAATTTTTTTAGGTGGTTCGGAAGCACCCTTGTACAACCTACATCCACCTCTCACGATCTGTGAGGATTAACACACTATGAATGCCACACACACGCACATAAAGAAGAGTATATCCCCTTACACTCTGCTTCGCAAGCACAAACACACACACCACACTGAGATCTGCGATCTCCCAACACACACACACACACAAGGAGAACCATAATCCTTGCACACAATCACTCGGAATTCAAGGTAAATACACAATAATGCTCACTTAATGCATCTAACACTGGAAGATAAGATTTAAACTAGATAAGAGCTCCCCCTGTCAAGACTCGGTTGAACAACTCTGTCGAATGGTGAGTTCTACACTCTTTACACTGGAGTCACAGCCCTTCGATGTGAATCTTGTTGCTCCTCCAGTCTATGGACGAAGATATCACGGTAGGATGAAGCCTTCTCGAGCTGGAGGTTGAACCAAAACTTCCACAGGAGATATCCTTTCTCTCTTGGCGGCTACTCTCTCTTTCACATTCACTGAAAAAGACATCCCAAATGCTTATATATTACCTTGTAGAAGCTTCTATTCTCGTATCCTCATTCCTGGCACGTGGGAGAGGACGAGCCAATCATTAAACGGATGCCTAAAAGTTGCTTTCACGTGCTACAAAGTCGTCTGTAATCAGTCAACCTCTCCAACTGATCAGTTGACCTTTGCAAATGCAGTTGGTAGGTTGATTTAAGCAATAGGTCGACTTGTGTTGTGCCTTTGGTTGACCTCTATGCATGCTAAGATTTTTTCAGAAGCTTGTTTCTTAATCAGTCGACCTCTTTGTTCTATATGTCGACCTATGCTCATTCTGAGATTTTTCCAGAACATTGATTCTTGATCGGTCGACCTCTCTGTTCCACAGGTCAATCTCTGCTTAGACTCGAACCATCCAGAAGGCATGTTGTGGATCAATCGACCTAGACCTGTGGAAGGTCGACCTATGTCTTGCAAAAATGAGAATTTAACATGTTTTAGTCATCTTTCCAAGACATAAATATAACTTTACCTTAAGTTTTGTGAGCACTTAAATTCTTTGCCCTGGGCTTCATTCTTCTGCAAAGTGACTTAAAACCAAGTTAGTCTCAATAAGAAAGTAATATGTTCATGAAATCAATAATGGTTCAATTAACCCCAATGCGTGTAAGCCATCATCAAATACAATGGTTGTCATCATCAAAACAAACATATCATCAAAAATAACATGGGAAGTCAACAATCTCCCATTCTTTGATGATGACAACACCTGAATGAAGATCAAAGTAGTAGGGGCGAGCCAACCATTTATTTCACACTCAAAAGTAAATGTCATAGACAATGGAATGTCATTCAATTCACCTGATTTTTCATTGTCCACTACCATTGCAACACAGTGACATAGAACATACACAGAACGACAATGGACACAATTACCTAGACACACACTAGACACACTTAAAACATGAACTTGACAAGAACATGAATGCAGATGCTTGGGTTCACACAGTCAAACATGCATGCATCAGGCAAAGCTAATACTCTTAATACATTCTCCCCTTTTGACATCACCAAAAAGCAAAGGGGTAGGGTTAGGAATAAGGAAGCGGTCTTCTATTTAAATCAAAAACAACAACCGAGATTTTTAGGAGGACTGATCTGAGGAGTCATGAAGATAGTCCATGATGTTCTTGTACCATTGGGTTTGAGTCTTCATGTGGGTTTGATGACTTGAAAAGAATTCATGTAGTCTTGATGGTGCAATTTTAGATCCGAGGCATCCCTAGAGAGAGACTCTACCGAGGCATTAAGTTGAGTATAGAGTTCACCCAATGAAGTTAGCTGAGTATCAATCCGTATTAAATGTTCCTCAAGGAGGTGATCATCACCATATGCTTGTTGAGAAGATTGGCCTTCATGGATATCAGGTACATGCTCCATGTCAAAATCTTGGATGTTTTCGTGTACCTGTCCAAGATGCTTAGCGTCACTTTCAAACTCTTCATTAGAAGTCTCATCAAGTGGAGGCCTTTGCAAAACTCTATGAACTTCACCATCGTGATGTATATACCCCATGTACTTGGTAATACCATTTTCATTGTAGACATCCGAAGGATGAATTTCTTCATATATTTCATCAGATAGATTAATGCCAACATATTCAAAGATGGTTTTATAAGAGGAGCAACATATGGGAGGGATCGATTTCTTTGCTTCTTGTAAATGAGCATCAAGTCAATCATCAATGAAACTAAATCAATTGACAAGCCATTGAAAATGCAATAAAAGAGATACTTGTGAATATCAGTAACTTGATCCCTGCTACCACATTTAGGATAGAGAATGGTGGTCATCATGCATGTGGTGAAGAACCCTTTGAAAGGGAGGAAAGTCATTTGCATTTAGTTTCATGTATTCACTAAAGCCTTCCACATAATCATTCTATGTCATTATAGTATAGGCTTCACCAAAATCAACATTATATGGATTATCATACTCATCGTCAAAAGTAGCCAAATGAAAACCACGCCCGTATGGAAGATTTAAAGCCTTGCTTAAAACCACATGTTTAATAGGAAAAGTGATGCCTCATACAGTAGTGTAAGTTCTTGGTCCCATTAAGAACATATTTGCATAGAATTCTTGGACCAGAGAGGGATTTATCTTTCTATGGTCAGACATAAATTCAAGCCATCTAGGCTGGACAGATATCAATGGCTGAAGCATGGGGAACATGTTGTCTAAATCAGTAAAATCCACAGCCCGAGGTTTCAAAATCTTCCTTGGAACAAGTCAAGGGATATTTTCTTGAGGAGCTTTACCCTTATCATCAGCCCCTTTGCTTGGTCCGGCATGCGGCCTGGTTGACTTGCGAGGATGGAAGGACAAGCCTTGCTTCTTGGGTGTCATACTGACGACACAACAACGTAAACCACGAGAGAACATGGCACTCAGCTTAAAAAGTTCAACAAATACTTCTCGAGGAGCAGAAGATCGAATGACTGCAAAGTTCACCAAGGCTGCAGCATATTATGGAGATGAATAAGGATCATAGGAGACTCAAGCAAGAAGATCACAGTCTTGCCACGAATGTCTTGGGTTGGCTTTGGGAAGAGTTTGGAAAGTGTTTAGGGTAGAAGGGGGAAGCAAAAGGGAGGTTCTTGCGGTTGGAAGGGTAGAGAGATCGAGCATATGGTTTTATAGGGCAACTTAGGTCGATCAAGGGGAGAACGTCGGTCGACCGATCGGGTAGGCCGCGAATGGGTGTTTTGGAATGGTCGACTAATAGCTTTTCATCTGTCGACCAATGGAAGATAGTATTCAAGGAACATGTCAACCAGAATTGGGAAGTGTCGATCGATTCTG
Source organism: Amorphophallus konjac (assembly GCA_022559845.1). Taxonomy (NCBI): domain Eukaryota; kingdom Viridiplantae; phylum Streptophyta; class Magnoliopsida; order Alismatales; family Araceae; genus Amorphophallus; species Amorphophallus konjac. Next base: position 91,832 of record JAHNEJ010000082.1, read on the forward strand.
TGACAGTTTAATCCAATTAATCTACACAAATGAAGGAAGAAAAATGAAATGTTTTGCTCAATAAGAATGTACAAGAATGATAATGAGCTCATCTTTAGTGCTCCTCAAATCACTCTTTATTTAATCAAGGTTAAGATTTGACTGACATAGGACTGCTCTTATTTATAGAATGGGTGATTCATCTTAGAAAAACTCATAGCTTTTCATCTGTCGACCAATGGAAGATAGTATTCAAGGAACAGGTCGACCAGAATTGGGAAGTGTCGATCGATTCTGTGACAGTTTAATCCAATTAATCTACACAAATGAAGGAAGAAAAATGAAATGTTTTGCTCAATAAGAATGTACAAGAATGATAATGAGCTCATCTTTAGCGCTTCTCAAATCACTCTTTATTTAATCAATGTTAAGATTTGACTGACATAGGGCTGCTCTTATTTATAGAATGGGTGATTCGTCTTAGAAAAACTCATAGCTTTTCATCTGTCGACCAATGGAAGATAGTATTCAAGGAACATGTCGACCAGAATTGGGAAGTGTTGATCAATTTTGTGACAGTTTAATCCAATTAATCTACACAAATGAAGGAAGAAAAATGAAATGTTTTGCTCAATAAGAATGTACAAGAATGATAATGAGCTCATCTTTAGCACTCCTCAAACCACTCTTTATTTAATCAAGGTTAAGATTTGACTGACATAAGACTGCTCTTATTTATAGAATGGGTGATTCGTCTTAGAAAAACTCAATCAAGGTCTGATAAAACTAGCTTATTTATTCATGCATGTAGAGGTTTATTTCAAGCAAAACTCAATTTAGATCGAGTAGAGAATGAATGTACACATATGCCCAATATGTCCTAGTTTTCTTCTAATATGCATAGACCCAGCCAACTCTCTTCTAATCATGGAAAACTTCTCTTCACCTAAGGGTTTAGTGAAAATGTCTAGTTGACGATTTGTATCGGAAGAGGCTGAAGCCATAGCTACTACACATGGAAAAATAGATGAAGAGTTTCAAAAAGAAAACGACAAATCGAAACAATGAAATGCAAATATAACTTTAGATAGAAATCTAGAAGCTGTAAATGCAGATCTGGACTCAGATCTGAAATTGCTCTGCCTCTCTATTCAGTGGCCAGACAATGACTTGGGAAAGAAGATCCTCTCAAATTGCTTTCAGATTTTCCCTCTCAATATTAGGATCACACAAGCCAACTGTTAGAATTCTCTCCTCTCTTTTCCTCTTCTCAGGTGCTCTTCGAAATGCTCAGGGCGTCTCTCATCTTCTCCAGGTCAAAGGATGATATTTATAGCAGAGAATAATGGATAATTTTCCATTTCTGAGCCATTTTCTAATTGGTCCATGTCAAAAATGGAATATTCTTACCTAGGACCGTTCTAGAAACCGAGTCACGTGTCCTGGAGGTGTGTGCCAATGATTAGGAATAAGTGATCGTGGGACAGTGGGACCCGCTCAAAATCTACACGTGTTGCGATCTCAGACAATATTAGTCGACCTAGGTAACTGGTAGGTCGACTCAGTGATTCCTTGCGAGATCATCCTTTCTAAGCAAGTCTGTCAACTTGATAGGGAACAAGTTGATCTTTAGCCTCTGCTGACTAAGTCTTTTCATACCTATCTTTGAAGTCGACACAGTGTTGAATTTGGCGTTTCCTTTTTGTTGCCTCTATCGACTTTTCTTCACATCTGTTGACTGAATGGGAACTTAGTCGACTGATATTACCATTCTCTGTCGACTCTGTAGTTGCGGATAAATTGCTATCTTCCACACTCTGGCCATATTCATCCATTTTTTGTTGTCACACGAAATGGTAGTTTGAGCTTCTCGTTCCATGTTCTTGTGTCTTGCCTTAATCCTCAAGTTCTTCAGCATTCTCTTTGCCTTTCTACTGATGTCTGTCGACTTGAGACTATTCTGGTCGACTGAATATCTTGGGAATCAGACACTTAGTAAATTGCCCAGAAGACTTTATACATCCTGACCTTGACATATTTATCTAAGTAGCACGCACAAGATCAGATTGTTATTTTATCGGTCATGGTTAGACATCATCAAAACATTGAACACAACACATCGTTCTAGGAGCTATTTGAGAAAACCCACAAGAAGAAGGGGACGGATGAGTTCGTCAGCGAGAGATCCTGCTCGGTAGTGATAAGTTTACATACATATACTTTTTTTTCATTTCAAATATGAATGATTAATATGAAATATACAATCTTTTTTATTTAATTTGTAGGAGTCATATGACAGGCAGATGACTAAGATGTAGGAAAGGAAGGCACCCAACAGTCGGAGTTAGATCGATCTTGAGGCATGGATAGCCATAGCTGGCGCACCGAAGAAAAATCGGTTGTACGATTTTGGGCAGAGCCTAGACACCAGTAGGGTGATATCATCTTGTGCAAGCTCAAGCTCTACCGCGACCAGTAGCAATGCCTTCACTATGCCCCCCTAGCCCCAGTATTGCGAGTGGCATCAGAGATGTCATCCGAGAGGAGATGTCGCAATTCAAGTCACACATTATGTCGAGTGTCGAGTCACATATTATGTAGGTCGTCATTGCTCTCCTTACTTGGGCAGGGATTTTGCCTCCTCAAGCACCTTGACTACTAATGTGAGTGTTTATTATAATTTTTAATTTCGTATAATTTAGAGTTATAATACTGCTATTTAGTTCAAAGAAACTACCGTGAAAATTAATTTACTTCAAAACAACCAATAAGACGTCGGTGGTGGGAGTGACTTAGGAGAGCTGACAGAATCTAAAATGGATATCCGATTTGGGCTCGACGCTCAAAATAGTATTCTCTCTCATAATTTAGTTTAAAACAAATCAAAGAGCTCGGATTGGAAGGTCCAACATATGAAATACTGACTAATCGACGTGTAGATCACTACAAGAAAAGGCGGGATTTGGGACGGAATTTCCGTCCCAAATTTGGGACGGAATATTTTCCGTCTGAAATTCCGTCCCAAATATGGAACTACACACGGAATTTGGGACGGAATATATTCCGTCCCAAATTTGGGATGGAATTTGTGACGGATTTTTAGAACTGTCTGAAATTTGTGACCAAGAAAATGTGACGGAACGGCTCCGTCGGAAATCCGTCTCAAAATCCGTCGCAAAACACCTTTGCGACGGATTTCACAATGGCGGCCCTTGTGAAATCCGTCGCAAGGTGTTTTGCGACGGATTTCCGACGGAGTCGGTCCGTCACATTTTCTTGGTCACAAATTTCAGACAATTCTAAAAATCCGTCACAAATTCCGTCCCAAATTTGTGACGGAATATTTTCCGTCCCACATTCTGTCCCAAATTCCGTGTGTAGTTCCATATTTGGGACGGAATTTCAGACGGAAAATATTCCGTCCCAAATTTGGGACAGAAATTCCGTCCCAAATTTGCATCCCAAATTTTCGTCCCAAATCTCGCTTTTTCTTGTAGTGGATTATTCCAACACGGCCTAGGTGGTGAGAGTGACCTAGGAGAACTGACGGAATCCAAATCAGACACCCAGTTTGGGCTCGGTGCTCAAATTACCCTTTTCCAAACTAATTTAACTTAAAATCAAAGAACTCAAGCTGGGGGGGGTCCAAAATCTGAAATACCAGTCTGATCGACGTGTCGATTGTTCTAACAAGATCTGGGTGGTGAGACTGACATGGGAAAGCTGACAAAATCCAAATCGGATATCTGATTTGGACTCGGCGCTCAAAATAGCATTATTCGAAATAACTTAGTTTAAAACAAACCAAAGAGCTCAAGTTGGGGGTCCAAAATCTAAAATACCTATCTGATCGGCATGCTGATTATTCTAACATGACTTGGGTGGTGAGAGTGACTTAGGAGAACTGATGAAATCTAAATCAGATATCTATTTTGGGCTCGGAGCTCAATTTATCCTTTTCCAAACTAACTAAGTTTAAAATCAAGGAACTCGGGTTGGGGGTCCAAAATCTGAAATAATGGCCTTATGAATGTGTTGATTATTCCAACACGATCTGGGTGGTGAGCTGACAGAATCCAAATCGGATATCTGGTTTGGGCTCGGCGCTCAAAATAACATTCTCCAAAATAACTTAGTCTAAAACAAACCGAAAAGCTCAAGTTAGGAGTCCAAAATCTGAATACCAGCCCGATCGGTGTGACGATTATTCCAACACGACTTGGATGGTGAGAGTGACTTGAGACAGTTGACAGAATTCAAATCGGATACCTCGTTTGGACTCGGCACTCAAATTACCCTTTTCTGAACTAACTTAGTTTAAAATCAAATAACGCGAGTTAGGGGGTCAAAAATTTGAAATACCAGTCTGATCGGAGTGTCGATTGTTTCAACACGACCTGGGTGGTAAGAATGACCTGGGAGACCTGACGGAATCTAAATCGGATACCCAGTCTGCGGTGCTTAAAATAGCATTATCCGAAATAGCTTACTTTAAAATCAAATAACTTGGGTTATGGGGTCCAAAATCAGAAATATATACCAGTATGATCGGTATGTCGATTGTTCCAACATGACCTGGATGATGAGAGTGACATAAGAGAGTTGACATAATCCAAATCGGATACCCAGTCTGGACTCTGCGCTCAAACTACCCTTTTCCAAACTAACTTAAAGAATTCACGAACATATCTTCTTATTTCGAATTTATAAAATTAAATAATTTATTTAATTTAATTTTTATTTAATATTTTTATTCGTATATATCTAATATTATTTTTTCTAATATAAGATCCTCCAACGTGTGGTGACGGAAGAGACGAGGAGGACAGTGAGGATAAGAACATAGAGGTATTTCTTGATTTTTTATCATATCGTAAAAAATTGATACTTTTAAAATATTATATTTAAATAATTTGACAATGGAATGTAATTGTTATTTTATTGGTCATTGTGATATATGGATGTTGTGTATTTTTTATTAAACATATATTTTACTTTTAAAATTTATTTTTAAAAATTAAAATATTGGGATAGAATATCCGACAGATTTTGAATTACATCTCAATTCTTTGATCCGTCTAAAATTCGTCAGAAATCCACCGCAACGCCTGTCCGTGATAAATTTCCGACGAAATAGGAACAGATATTGGCCGCCCTTATTGTCGTATTTTCTTGTAATGTATAACGTGACGATGCATATCAGATTCATTTGCAAAGGATTCAACTCATCATTAACACTTCTAAGTGGCTAGCTAGGTCAACACATCCGCTTGGATGGAGGCACCAACGTCATAGGCCCAGAGTGGGGTCCTATTGCAAATGGTTGTTGCAAATGGCATTTGAATGGTGACATTAGACGCGTCTTGTTAGTTAGGGTTCTAATTTAGAGAAGTTCAGTCGTAAGCTTACGTACTCATATTATTTTCAAGTCATTGAATTTTCAACTAAATATGACGACCAATTATACAAATGAACGGTTAAGGCCAAGTCCCTTGAGTCTCGATCTATCCCCACACGGGCATGCAAAGTCTCACTCGGTCACCCTCACCGCACGAGCAACTTAAGTAATCCGCTAACAAACAACAACAGGTAGGGCCGTGACTCCCGGTCCCGCTCCTCGTAGTCAATCATTTCCTCGAGGTTATTAAACTAAACAAGTTTAGATTCACTAAGACACGCTCTTTGAACTACAAGATTCAACCTGCAACACTTCCAAACACTACTTCACTAACACTACCGTAGCAAAGAGCATTACTGTTTCCGGTATGTTATTATGCGATGGGATCTAAGGGGAACAAATTTACATTACCATCATCGTAGTCCTTTGTCTTGTTTGCTTGGGATTTGCTATACAAATACTATCATGCCATTTTAATCTATCTAATATAGTTGAAGTCTTGTAGCATCTCATTTTGGATCTTCTTTGAATATTTGTGATCCTCGTGCATCTCTTACTCAATGTTGAATTCGACTGTCGCTACACATGATCGGACCATCTTCATTTATTTTTTTCTTAAGTTTTTAGTAACTGCATGAGAAAAATTGTCACAATTATAGAGAAAATCCTCGAAAAATACTCAGAATTTATATACATATTTATATATATGTACGTATATATGTATATTCCGAAGGCAGCTGTCTGCTGGTGGCAGCTGTTCGGTCGTTCCCGCCCACGTCAACTCCCGCCGTCAAGCGGGGCTGTTAGTTTGCGACAAAAGCCCGCCCCCCCCCCCCCGACCCCACCGCCTGGCCCGCGGGACGCGCCCCCGGTTCGGTCCATGTGGGCCCGGCGGCGTCGTCCTCCAACGAATCGACGAGGGAGAGACATAGAGAGAGAGAGAGCAGGCAGCAGAGGAGTTCTGCGAAAAAAGGGTAGCGACAAAAGGCCCAAGCTTTCTTCCTTCCCCACTCCTTCCTCCCACCTTCCTCTCCGCCCATATCCACGCCCCTTCTCCCTATTTTTCCTCCAGGAGCCTAGGGATTCCAAATGCTGGAGGCGACTCCACAGGCGGCACGGGTGCTCCATTTCCCCTAGGGTTCCAGCTGCATCATCCGCCCGGAGAAGCGGGAAGGGTGGCAGCATGGGTGTAGAACAAGGTATGGTGGTTCTCCCTCACCATCTTGTTTGTTTGTCCTATCTTTTTTGTGCTTCTAATTGGGATTGGATCATGAGCTTGGCGTAATGAGTGTCAGTGATTTTTTGATGAAGGGGACGAGAAGGATCTGGAGCTGGGGATGACCGGCTTGAGCCCAGGCCGGTGCCCTAACCCTAATCCTGTCCCCCTCGCGAATGGGTCCCCGCTGCCGTCGCCGTCCCCTTCCCCGACGTCGGCTTCGACGGCACCCGCGTTGGTCCTGTCCAATTCCGGGAAGAGGATGGACCAGTCGGGGAAGAAGAAGTACGTCAAGCAGGTCACCGGGCGGCACAACGACACGGAGATCCACCTGGCGGCGCTGCGCGGGGATGTAGCGGCGGTCCGGCAGATCTTGAGTGATATAGATGCGCAGATGATGGGGACCGCCGGAGGGACGGAGTTCGACGCCGAGGTGGCCGAGATCAGGTCTGCGATGGTGAACGAGGTGAATGAGCAGGGGGAGACGGCTTTGATGATAGCGGCGGGGAAGGGTTACCTCGACGTGGTGGTGGAGCTGCTGAAGTATGCGGACAAGGAGAATGTTGCGAGGAAGAACCAATTAGGGTACGATGCTTTGCATGTGGCTGCCAAAGAAGGGCACCAAGGTGAGGATTTCACCCTTTTTCTTTTGTACTCGTTAAATGTTTGCCTCTCATGTCCTGGAATTTTTTTTTGGTGGGGGTAGGGGGTGGGTTGTTGTGTGTCATGAATCTGTACTCTTCATCACGATTTTCTTCCTTGTTGCAATATTTCTAGTTCGGTATTAACAGTGAATATTTAGGCTGGCCTCTCTACCGTTGTATTGTGTGTATGACCCGAGGGAGATGATGGTGTTCATCTTGTGGTACCCTATAGTATTTCCATTTCAAAAAGGAACGAACCCTTTGATAGAAAAATATCACTCATGTTCTTCCAGATTTTCAATTAGGATCCTCCAGAAGAAGGGGCATTTTACTTTTACATGTTATAACTTTTCACCATTTAACTGAAGTTTACAGGATATGGGGTCTGTTGCACATGTTGTCCCATTGATCTATAGCAATTTGTGTGTTCTTGAAAATGTTTCCTGCAGAGGGCATTCAGATACAACATGCTCGCCTTTCCCTTTGTGCTTTGACTGGGAGTGTGAAAATGTTGTTTACAACTGTACATCTCTTATGTGGCCAGTTATGTAGGAGTGAAATTGCATCTAGAGGCTAACTAGAAGTACAGTTGTAAACAACATTTAATTTCTTGCAGAGGGCTGATTTGAAGTCTACAGGTAGTGTTATAGCTTGGTTTTTCAGCTTTGATCCGGTGGGCTGATTTGCCCATTCACACTTGAAGTCTACAGGTAGCATTCGTTCATTGCAAAATTGTCTTGCACTATTGTCATCCTTGATATCCAGGAACTTCTTTCCCAAACTGCTGTTTTTTATTTCTTCTGACAAAAATCTGAGTGAAATTCCTCAGTTGTGTATTTTCTTTAGATTTAGAGGGAAATTGGAGCGGGAAAAAGTCTTATTGTGGGGAATCCCTTAAAATATGTTGTAATATGTTATTCGTTCCACCTCCACACATTGTATTCTCATTCGTCAAACCACCTTGAAGGGGATAACCTTGCCAACCTGCCTTATGTTAGTCTTGCCACTGTCCATCTCATGTTAATGTCTTTTCACTAATTCCATCTTGTTAGTGGCTGAAAGGGGATACTTTGCTGACTGATGGAGTCACTTAAAAATGAGCTTCAGGATAAATTCATGTTCCTTGTCATCTTACGAATCATGTTAGGTGGTATATGTTGGATATTACTCATTGGCCCCAATTATTTGCCGGACTGTTTAGCCGGATGAGTAACCTGGGTTTCTTTGCATGCATAGTGAAATTGGCTAGAGTAATCTCTAAAGTGGATGTTCTCAACTCTTCAATCCTTTTCTTGTTAGGGATTAGGGTGTGATACATCTCCGTGTGATTGGCCTTTTTTATAGAGGGTTTTTGAGGGCATACATGATCTATACTTGTGTATTCCCTTGTTTTGTCCTTTAGTAAATTTGTCATATTATCCCCTTCCAAAGAAAAGTATATAATTAATTGATTTCACTACAAAAAATGAAGATGATAATGCAGGTAACTAATTGCCAAGTGTAGAAAGGAGCATGGCATATGTCATATGTGGATTAGTCAGGCAGAAGTGAATGAAAAAGGAAGAGGGTTAGAGAGAAAAATCTAGTTCCAGGAATCTTGCTGTCTTATTAGGTTGTGATAATTCATTGGTGTGGATTTTCATGGTTCGCATGTAAAGTGATATTCTTGTTACCTTCTATTTCTTGGGTTCTTTTCCTTGAAGGTGCTACAATTTCTTTTTTGGCTTTTCCATATCTTATTTTCTTTAGCCTCATAGTTTGAATCTGGTCCTAAACCATAGTTCAGGTCAGCTCTTTTGCCGCAACAGCATCTCTGTGCAGACACATCTAGTGTTTTACTGGCCTTGGATACCTTATTTGAACTCCAAGCCAAGGATCGAAAGCTCAACGAAGATTGGCTAATCCATAACAGGTTTTGGTGTGCAAATCCAATCCTGGTCTGCCTTTCCTGACCTTTGGGCCAAATCAGCTTATTTGCAAAGATCAATTAGGATCAGGGATTCAGTGACACTGCTCTTTTCCAGTGATTGGCTTGCAAATGCTGATCATTCAATGCTGAAAGGGGATGGCCATTTCAGTTGTGATAGTGAATCAGTACATTCTCTCTTCTTGTATGGTAATGGGACATGGGCAGGCAACATTGTGAATTTCGGAGGACCCTTTTCTGCTAACACTCACAAACCCTTCCTTCTGCAAAGAGGACAAAATTGCTTTGTAGGCATTTTGGTGTTATTGTTGTTGAGTGAGCTTTTGTGGGAGCTGTGAAGGTACTTTTCTTCTCTCAAACAGATAAATTAATGGATTATGTTCTCAAGAAAGGCAAGAATAGAACTTGCCCAGAATGTTTAGCATAAAGAAGGATCGAACATTATGTGCTCAAGGATCATCTTTGCCCTTTCAGCTTTTTGATGTTTGGTGAAGATCACCTTATCCCCAAGGGCTATTTGCTCTTCTGTGCTTGTCTCAACTAATTAGAAGGGGGCTGAGTTAAGGATTTCTATAAAACACCAGAAGCTAAGAGGAAGGTTGGCCACACTGGTAACACAAATTGACTTGGAATGCTGAAAAACCAATCCGCATATCGGACCTACTCCTAAAAACTCATAAAGTTTATAAATATCTTAAGGTGCGTTTGGGAGTTTTTTTGGAGCACTTCCATTTGAAGTCGGTACTGGAAAAAATTTCTTTCTTGGAAAAGAAATTCTTAAGGAGTAGTTTGGAACCAGAAAAATAACTTTCACCTCTAACAAAAACTTCACATGTACATTTACCATTGTTGAACCCCACAAAAATTCATAATATCCTTTCGATATTTTCAGAAAAAAATAAAATGCATTATGGCGAAGGGACAAATCCATGGGTTTTTATACCCTTTTGGACTGAGAAGATCAGGAGGGATTGCCTCCCCCTCTCACTTCCTCTCTTAGGCGTGCAAGGAAGACCCGGGAGGGGCTCCCCCCGGTCATGCACACCCGGAGGGAGCACCTCCGGGTTCTACAGACCAGGAGGGACCACCTCCGGGTCATACAGACCCGGAGCTGGCTCCCCCGGGTCATGCAGACCTGGGGGGCCACCCCCAGCCGTGCAGCCCAGGGAGGGACCACCTCCATGTCTCTTTCCCTCTCTCCCTACAGTCCACGATAGAAAGCAAAAAAAAAGGAAGAAACAACCAGGGAGGAGGCCCCCCGGGTTTGTAAATCTGGTGGAGCCCCCTCCGCCTCTTCTTGTCGTGCTCTCTTTCCCTAAAACAAAAAGAGAAGAAAGGGGAACACAAAAGGGCAAGAACATACTAGGAAGAAGCCTCTCCACCAAGCCAATCAATGCTGCAAAGCAGGAGGTTTCACCTCTGTGTTCCCTTCTCCACCTCCTATAAATAGGAGGCCTTGGCCAAGGAGGAAAGGGGCCTTCAGACACCTTGGAGGAAGCCTGCGCAAGGAAGCCTTGGCGAGCTTGAAGTTTCTTGGTGAGCTTGAAGTTTCTTAAAGAACTTGAATTTTTTGAAGATCTTAGAGGATCCCACTAGCATCCATCAAGGAGCAAGGTGCTAAAGACTCATGCTTTCTTTGGGAGACATGAGGCATGAAGCGCGAAGCTTGAAGCTTGAAACCCAAGGAGGGGTCGCTCAAGGGTTCTCTTGCTTGTGTATGCATAAAGGAAATCAAACAAAAAAAAGATGTTACATACGCCTCATCATAGGGCAGGAATGATGCATATGCCCTCATGCTAGGTGTGTTTTGAAGATCACAAAATCATGTAAAGACTTGTGTTTGTTCCAAGACATCTCTGAATATATGAAATTACAAACATACCCCGGCACAGGGTGTTCTTTGAAAATCTGAAAATTACAAAAATACCCGGATCTGCCAAATATTTCTGAAATACCTTATGGAGGGAAGAAATGAGGCGTGGCACCTTATGGAGGGAAGAAATGAGACTTGGCATCCACCAAGGAGCGCACAAGGAGGTCTGGTGAAGACTTGTCTTAGAAACGGCACGAAGCATGAAACCCCATGAAAGGAAGAGAAAGGGCTTACATCTCTCGCCTCTTGAAGAAGCCTGGAGCTTTGAAGACTTGGTGTTTCTGAAAGCTTGAAGCCAGGGGACTTGTGTTTGTCCATTTGCAAAAATCCAAAAAGGGATATTGCATACATGCCCCTATCGTTGGGGATATACCCTTGTGGTTAAGCAAAGTTGCTGAAATGATAGAGAAACCATCTAAATTTTAGAAATAACCGAAGTATATGAAGAAAACTTTAGATATCATGGGAAGAACTCAGTTATGTGCAGAAATTGTAGAAATACCCCGTAGCCTTGAAGAATTGCAGAAATGACCAAGAAAATTGGGGAAAACTCTGATCTTTTAGAAAATTCCAGGGATGATTAGAAAATTGCAGAAATGTCTCTTGCTGGTGGAAAATTGAAGAAATACCCTCTGTTGTCCAAAAATTGCAAAAAAATTCTGAAATAAATTTTTTTTATAGAAATACCCCCCTTATGGGAAAATTACATGAAAGCCCTTAGTCAGTCCATAAACTGCACAAAGGTTATGGCATGTCCAAAAATTACCAAAATCTCATTGCTCCGATTCATGCCGTTTGCACGACTCGGTGGAGTAGGATCACACCACTTTCTTGAAGCGACATGCGCTCTCTTAAGTCCGGCTTCAGGCTAGCCATCCAAGTCCATGTACCTTCCTCATGGCTAAGGGTTATCATATCCGGAAAACCCAGAAAAGGGGTCAAATTACAAATCTACCCCAAAAAGTTAAGAAATGACATGAATGCCCAGGAGGTCAAGAAACAACGGGGCTATCTCCGAAAAGTTAAGAAATGACAAGAATGTCCAAGTCAAAAAACGATGGGGCTATCTCCGAAAACTCAATAAATGGCATGAATGCTCAGGAAGTCAAGAAACGATGGGGCTATCTCTGAAAACTCAAGTAATGATAGAAATGCTTAGAAAGTTAAGAAACGGCGGGGCTATATCCGGAAGGTAAACAAATGACATAATAACATAAACTTCTCGAATAGTCAATAAATGATAGCAATGTTCAAGACAATCGAGAAATTGTAGAAATGTCTTGGAAAGTCAAGAAATGACAAATAAGTCTAGGAGAATCAGAAAATTATAAAAATATCCAGAAAGAGTTTAAAATTGCAAAAATACCCAGGAAGGGTCAGAAAGGGCAGAAATGTCCAGAGTTCTTATGAAACTGCAAGATATCTTGATGATTGAGAAAATTACAGAAATATCCCGAAGGGTTAGAAATTATAAATATATCCCGTGTCAGGCGAAAATGTCCTTTATGGACATCAAATTAACTTAAGGATTCGATCACAATCAAAAGAGTGATCATGACTACGAAGCAATTATGATGGATCGACAGTGATCATCTCGGCGATCCAACGGTCCGATCATGGCGGAAGTCAAATTCAACCGTCCGATCAAGGGATAAAAGCAAATTTAATGACCCAATCAAGACGAAAGTAAATTCAAAAGTCTAAATACAGACTGAAACAAATTCAAAGGGTCTAGTTGCGACCGGACGTAATCTGGAAGACCCAATTTCATAATCGGGTCCATATGTAAAGGTCTTGAAAGATCGATTGTAATGCAGATTACACATCTCCAAGGAAATAAAGTCTTCAAATTTCTTTGCAATAGTGTGTGCCCGTAATGGGGGATCATCAAGGTTATTAATGTCACAACGTATAGAGGCAAAAGGCGTTCTTTGACAGTTAATCAAAGGTGTTCAGACTTACTCCAATGTCAATTAACACCGACTCCGGTCGGTGGAAAAAAAATCCAGTACACGAACCTTAAATCATCTGATAAACTCAAAACGTGAAATAAATAAATGCGAAGAAACATGCGGATGATATCCGAAACCCCCCAAATTTTAATTCATTACCAGCGTGTCTGCATTTTTCGCGTGTAAACAACCATAATAACCTTCTCGAGCGAGAAGTACAAATCTACACAATCTTGGTGATGGAGGGGATTATGATGAAAAGAGATGATGAGGGTATTTGGGAGTCACAAATAATAGAAAGAAAACTGCACCATCTAATGATTACAAAACACACCAGATAAATATGAAGAATATGGAAACCAGTGGAATGGGCCGTTTGATATTTTTAGGCAACTCTCTCCACCTAGGTGGAGAAAAATGCTCCAAGGAGAAGTAATATTTTCTACTTCTGCTTGGACGAGGTTTTCTCCACCAACATGGAGAAGTGAGACTCCAAACATGCCCATTTTTTTCAGTGCTACTTCTAATCGAAGGAGAAGTTAATCAGAAGTACTTCTAACCAAGTTCCCAAATGCACCATTAATCACTTTTCAAAAGGTCGTTGTGTTGCACTACCAATTTTATAAAGAACATAAATAGAGGTAATACAATAGAGGAGAGGAAAAACAATTTCCTCCGGAACACATGCAAAACCCCTATGTAGTCTGAGGCGTGAGGCGAGCGAGGCGACCAGGGGGGCGCCTCACGCCTTAAAGGCCTAGGCGATGGCCGAGGCGTTTGGGGCGTTTGAGGCGAGAAATTAATAAAAAAATAAAATTAAAATTATATGTCACAATATCACAAAAATATATTTTTTTTTGAACAGTAAATATCATAAAACTGCATATACACTAAATAAGAAATATCATAAAACTGCATATACACTAAACAGAGTGAGAGATCAGAGACAGTGAGAGATCGGAGAGAGTGAGAATGAGAGATCGGAAAGAGTGAGAGAGAGATCGGAGAGAGTGAGAGTGAGAGAGTGGAGAGAGTGAGAGAGAGAGATCGGAGAGAGTGAGAGAGTGGACATACCGAGAGTGAGAGTGGCCGGAGGAAGCCGGAGCCGCTGCCGCACGCCGGATGAAGCCGGAGGAAGCTGCTGCCGCTCCCGCACGTCGGAGGAAGCTGTCGCCTCGCGCCGGATGCCGGAGGGAGGACACTCGCAGTTGCCGCTGCCGCGGAGGTGGAAGCAGCGAAGGCAAAAAAAAAAACCCACAGTCGAAACCCTCGGGGGGGGGAAGTTAACCGGACGGACTCGTATATCGGGTCGTTGAGACCCGATACGCGGATCCGGCGAGCGGCAGAGCAGGCGAGGTGGGCGACGCGCGCGAGGTGCTCGCCTCGGCGAGCCGGGACGGCGTGAGGCGGGCGACGGGCGCCTCGCCCCGCCTCACCGCCTAGGCGACCGCCTAGGCGCGTTTTCAACTACATAGCAAAACCCTCAAAGTGGTATCCAAATATATAGTTGCAAAATCCAATCCCAAATACAAATACACTAGGGAGAAAAGGGAATCCACAATAAATAAACTCCTTGTTAAAGGAATGAACCACAACTACATGACTTCTTCAAACACCTATAGAAACACAACACCGTAGAACCAAAATGGCACGATACCTGGAAGTCGGTACTCTGTAGGTGAAACTTGCTAGTCTTGGACCTGAATGTCATTTAAGACTGGTTTCCTCCCTTGTGCTCTAGCATGGTCCTTACACTCAAAGGTATCTGAGTTGGTCCACTTTGCAGCTCAGATTGAGTGTAGGGTGTCTGGCATTCCACTCCACGTCTGGAATCCAAACACCTTCCATTGCATTGCTGCCTCATTTAGGAGTTTGAAGAAGATTGATAAAGCAACCTTGGACAAGGAGCGTCTCTCCTATGTCAGTCTACTGGTGGAAGCTGATGAGGAGCGGGACATTCCTCAACAGGTCATTGCCAAGCTTGGGGGAGGGAGGTTTGTTATGTCCATCGAGGTGGAAGCGGAGCAGTCGTCGGAAGGAGGAGAAGATTGGTCTTGGGCGGAGGTGGTGGCGGCTTACCGGAAGCACCGCCGTGCTTTTCAAGCGGTTGACAGGGGAGAAGACTCGGCCGAGTGAGGTGGCTCTGTCACTTGGCGGGGGCCACCCTAGGCCCTCTGGGGTTGGCGAGTTGAGCCGTCCACTTACCCAGGCGCCTCAGGAGCTGGCAAAAGGAGAGGATCTCTGCTCCAAAGATCTTATGTCCCTCTTTGGGGCCCGGTGCTTTGAACTTGCAGCTCCTAGGGACAAGGAACTTGGCCATCTCGAGAAGGAATGGACTGCGATGCAAGAGGAGGCAGTTGGCGGCTATTGTCTCAAGGTTGTGCGTCCTTCAGTGTTCCCACTGTTGCCTTTAACAGTCAACGCGAACGAAGCTGCCAGAGGTTCGGGTGGGGAAGACGTACAGTGCCGGGTCTCCAGGGGCCCGACACGATCTGGATCACCGTCCGCCCATTCGGCTACTTCGGGTAAGTCTATCGGGTTCTCGGATCAGCGTATTCGGATTGAACCGGGACTTCACCTAGCGGGTAAGTCATCGGGCCGAATCCATGGGCTAGCAGCTTCTGTCGCGGGTCGTCGTCCTCACCTGACCATCAGCCCGGGGCGGAATCAGTGTGAGACCCTTCTTCAGCAGCTCACGGGCGACGGAGGCTCAGGCGAGGCCTGCCTCGCCAATGGCTCCAGCGACGGTGGCTCCTTTGACGGTGATAGGGTGCCTCCGCCGGCTCTCTCCTTGCTGCCATGGCCGTCGGTGGCTTCAGACATTCTCTTTGCAGGCCCTGCGGAGGCATCTTCCCGGTTCTCTTTGTAGGGATCTGGGAGTCAGGGTTTTCCCGGTCTTTTGAAGGAGCAGTAGTAGGGGGATCACAGTGAGCTGCCGAACAGGTACAAAGCTATTGCTCTTTGGGAGGGCAGGGGTGTGGGAGCTTTAGATCTAGCTGACTTTGACCCGGACGAGCCTCTGGCCAGCTTGGGCCCAGAAACTGAAGACGATTGGTCAGACCAGTGCATTAGGGACATCGGTCCCCTTGTGGGGATCTCCTTTGAAGGCAAGGAGGAGTGTGTCAGAAAAGCCTTGAAAAAAAATAAAAAGGGACCTTAATCTGCAACTTAGTGCTAAAAGAAAGGGTCTCAGAGGTGGGCAGAAAATTGGGAAGAGGGAGGTGTCGTACCTGCAAAACAACACATTGCTTGAGGGACTTAGACCTAAGAGCAATGAGGGAAATGGGAAGAAAGTTTATTGTCAATGAAGATTCTTTCTTGGAATGTCAGAGGTCTGAATGGGGAAAGAAAGATCAGAGAAGTGAAGTCTTTGATCCAAAGACAAAAGCTTGATCTGGTGTGTATTCAAGAGACTAAGTTGGAGGCGGTTGACAGTTGGCTGATCACTACCTTAGGTGGATCTAGGCTTCAAAGCTGGGCCTTTAAACCTGCGGAAGGGCTGAGAGGAGGCATGCTGGTTCTTTGGGATTCCAATGTTTTTGAAAGTTTGGAAGAATCCATACAACAATTCTCCATAACTGTGAAATTTAAGCTAAAGATCACAGGGATCTTATGGTGGTTCTCCTGTGTTTATGGCCCTATGCAAATGAACCTAAAAAGGATGTTCTTTTCAGAATTGGCAGCACTGGGTACAGGGAGGGCTGAAGCTTGGTGTGTCACCGGAGACTTCAATGTTGTAAGACAACATGGGGAATGGGTTAACTCGCTCTGGTGGACTGAGGAAATGGATCTGTTTGAAAAATGGGTCCGGGATGCTATGCTCATGGAAGTGCAGGTCAGCTCACTGTTTTACGTTTGGATAGGGGAAGAGGCGAGAAGGTCATTGTCTAAGCTTTACAGAGTATTCATCAATACGGAATGGCATCAGAAATTCAACAAGGCAGAGGTCAGAGGACTCCCTAGAATGCTTTCAGACCACATTCCTCTGTTAATCAACACTACAAAATGCAAGGGAAGAGTTAGACTTTTTAGATATGAAAGGGTGTGGAATAGGCATGAGGAGTTTATGAGCTTGGTATCGGGCTGGTGGTCTGAAGCTCCCGCCACCTCTTCGGCGTGCCTCTCCTTGAACAACAAGTTGAGATGGGTTAAACAAAGGCTGAAAGTGCGGATCAAGGAGACTTTTGGAGAAGCGTCCCTTACTAGACAATGGCTTCTTCAGGAAACTGAACAATTTGATATCAAAAAAAAGGGCTGCTGTCTAAAGAAGATAGAGATCAGTGGGCAGAGGTGAGAAGAGGCTACAAAGAATGGTCCTTTAGAGTTAAATGGAAACAGATGGCTAAGGAGCAGTGGCTCAAAGAAGGTGATAAGAACACAGCATATTTTCACGCTATGGCTAGTGTCAAGAGAAGGGATATAAGCATCCATAGACTGAAATTTGGGGAGGTTTTTCTGCACAGTGAGTCAGAAATTCAGCAAGCTATTCTCAAACATTATGAGACCTTATTCAAAGAAGATGAGGAATGGAGACCTCAGATTTCTAGTGATGGGTTTAAGAGGATCTCAGATTCAGAAGTCAATTTTCTCATCAGGGCTTTCTCAGAGGAGGAGATCAAAGAATCCATCTTCAGCATGGATCCTAACAAATCCCTCGGGCCTGATGGCTTTTCCATGGGGTTCTATCAACAGTTTTGGGAGGTAGTGTAGAAAGAGATTATGGGTGCAGCCCTAGAGTTCCAGAGTACTCCGGCAGCCATTAGGTGCTTCAATCCACTCATGTTGTCTTAATTCCCAAGAAGGACAACACTGAATCATTGAATGCTTATCTCCATATCAGCTTGCTGAACAGTATATACAAAATCATCACTAAGGCTCTGGGCAATAGGCTGAAAGTAGTTATTAATAGGCTGGTGGAATATAACCAATCAGCCTTCATCTCGGGTAGATACATCCTGGATAATTTAATGGCAGCCTACGAATGTCTGCATGAACAGATGGTGAAGAGGAAAGAGTGTGTGCTATTTAAGCTAGACTTCAAGAAGGCTTATGATAGAATCAATTGGGATTGTTTATTTCATGTCCTCATGCATGGGGTTCAAAAACCAGTGGGTAGATTGGGTCCGTTGCTGTGTTCAGACTGCTAAGTTCTCAATCTTGATTAATGGGGAACCTCATGGTTTTTTTGGGTGCTCCAGAGGACTTAGGCAAGGGGACCCTCTCTCCTCCTTGCTCTTTGTCATTGTGGGACAGGTTTTGAATGCCATGTGGAAAAAAGCCAGCACTTTAGGTCTGATTCTGGGGCCTCTATTAGTAATTCTCATGAAGACCTCACTCACTTGCAATTCATGGATGATACTATCCTTTTTGCTTCTGCTGACATTGACAAGTTGATCAATCTTAGGGTCCTAAGACTGTTAGAGGCTGTGACTGGCCTCAAGCTCAATCTTCTCAAGTGTGAATTGGTCGGAGTGAACATGAAAGAAGCAAATAAGCCTCTCATTGCCCACATTCTAGGGGTCAACTGGGGTAACTTCCCTGTCAAATATCTAGGATTACCCCTAACTTGTGGCAATCTCAAATCCTCATTTTGGAATGTCATTATCAGAAAAATTGGAGACCGTATTGCCTCGTGGAAGGGCAATTTGCTTTCAGCTGGGGGCAGATGGGTACTGTCCAAAACAGTACTGCCTAATATTGCTATATACTTTTTGTCCATTTTCAAGGCACCTGTAAATGTTTGCCGAAGGCTTGAGGCCTTGAGGACATCTTTTTTCTGGAAAGGCAAGGGGTCAGAAGAGAAAGGAGTGCATCCTATTGCTTGGAAATATGTCTGCAGATCTAAGGAAGAAGATGGAGCTGGTTTTATGCCCATTGATATGTTCAATCAAGCTTTACTTGTGAAGTGGCTGTGGTGAGCAGACATGGATGAATCAAACTTATGGAGGTCTATAATTGTCAGTAAGTACTTGCAAGGCGGGGATGGGTGGGTATCTCATGGAACCACTAGCAATCACCTGTCCAGTATTTGGAGAAATATTTTGAAGTTCAAAGACTTCTACAACTGTTCAGCACCAATTTGTTTGGGGGACGGTAAGAGATCTAGATTCTGGGAAGATCCATGGTTATTAAACACTCCCCTCTAGGACTCATTCCCAAATCTTTATGTTCTGGTTTGTACAACTGAAGTTAAGGTCTATGATGCCTGGTCGCAGGCAGATAGCATTCCGAGATGGTGCATCCAGCTGAGGAGGAACTTGAATGAAGAGGATTGGCATCAGTATCTGCAGTTTTCTCACCTTCTGGATAATCAGATCATACACCTTGGCTCTAGAGATACCAGGATCTGGAAATGTGAGCAATCAGGGTTATTTGCTGCTAGATCTGCATCCAGAATTCTGATGCAAGGTGGTCGGAAAGTTCCTTGGTGTAAGCTGGTCTGGAATGCCAAGCTTCCCATCAAAATCAGAATACTTATGTGGAAATTGGCTTGGAGGAGAATATTAACTACAGACAGTCCACAGATTCAAACCCAGCATTAGGACTGACTGTTTCTTTTGTGGAAGCCACCTAGAGACCTTGGATCGCTTGTTTTTTACTTGTGGCATCATTCAGACAATCTGGGTTCAATTCTTCAGAACAACTAAGGTCAATTGGCTTACCAAAAACCATATGGAAGAGTGGTGCACAGAATGGAAGTTTCTGAATCCCTTCGAGGAGAAAGACATGTGGGACGTGTGCTTCCCAGCCATGCTCTGGGCTATTTGGAGGGAGATAAATAATAGTGTTCAGCAAGAAGTTCAACCACCCATCTACCATTATCCAGAACTGCATCAATTGCTTAATGGGCTGGCATTTCACAGCTAGAGGCATTTCCTGGCACCAGTCAGCTCTTTTATCTTCCTTAACAGGGTGGAAACATCTTACAATGTAATCTTTCTTTCTTTTTGTCTGTGGGGTTCTGGGGTTTGTGGATGTTCTACCTTCTTTGTAGAACTTTTCTTTTCTTTTCTGTTTTTCTGAGTCCTCTTTTGTTGATTGATCCTTTTGTCCTTACCATCTTCCAAAAAACAGCTCAGATTGAGCCTGCTTTATCCCACCAAATTGAATATCCCTTCATCACTCCAAACCAAGGTTTGCCATATCGGATCTTGGCTTCGTCTTTGCAGGGGGCGGGGGGTCGGAGAGAAGAGATCTTGGTAAAATCTCAGGAGATCAGGATTATATATATATATATATATATATATATATATATATATATATATGATAACGATATGACTGTTTCTTTCTGGGTATGGCATAGGCGGTGGCAGCTAAAGGGTGACCGCCGCTTATGGTGGCTTATCCTACATGCTACCCTTTGGGCCATTTGGGGAGAGAAACAATAGGATATTCAGGAGGGACAAAGTTGCTTCTTTTGTTTGGGAGAGAGTGAGGGAATGGGCTGACTCTATGTAATGTGAACCCTCATAACTCTTCTTTTTTGGTTTTGTTGGGGTGATAAGGGGAACCACACCGCCTTGGCGTGGTCATTTTGTACAGGGATTTTTGTGAGCATACAGCTTATACTTGTATATCCCTTCTTTTAGTATTAATATATTTCGTTGTGCCAACCACTTTCAGAAAACAATGACTGTTTCTTAAGGAGCATAAATAATTGCATACAATCTCAACCATAAGTCACACAAGTTTACACTTTTCATACAACAAAAATACATAAAGGAAAGTCAATACATATCTATGATGAAAAGATATTGGACAGCATTAAAAAAAGATGAGACTGTAATTTTAAAACAAACATTTTCTTTTTTACAGATTAAAGAAAAATTTTAAAAAGGCACTGTAGAAGTTAGTGAGTTCAGTCAAGGGCGTTTTGGTCCTTGCGGTTATTGTTTATGGCTCTATTTAGTTTTTTTGCTTTTATTTTTTTCCCCTAGTTGTCGGGGGCATTTCAGTCATGTAATAGTTTTAAGCATTTAACCTAATAAAAACTACAGAGGAAGGGCCTGCGGCTGTGTAAGAGAACCATAGGTGCTCCCTGCTCTTCCTTCTGCATTGAATGCCTCTCTCTTTTTCTGGTCTTTTCTGCAGATTATCACATTGTATCAGAGTGATCCTACAGTGTGTGGAGCCTGATCTCCCTTTGACCCAGCCTTGCATTGGGTTGGGAGCTGAGGGGCCTTCCGGGGGTTCCAACACCCTCTCTCTCAGGGGGAGAGAGGGATTCACACTGGTTTTCTTATAGGGTTTTAGAATTTAAAATTTTAAATAGTTAATCCGAAGGGCGGGTTTTTGCCAAAAAATGGTTTTGGCGGGAGATGTCGGTCTCCTCGTTTCTCAGCGGGTCGCTGAGGCCGAGATTCGCAAGTTGCATTCCCTGCTTCAAACCTGTATCAACTTTATTTCATCATCCCACGTCCCCTCCCTCAAATGCAGAAAAATAATTTGGAGTTGGAGAAACAGGGGTTAAAGAACTGACAGGGGGACAAAGCAGATTTTTTCCAAGATCCACTCAGAAAAGTATAATGCCATCTCGATCCCGGGGGGTCTCCCCTTGTCTCCCTTACCTTCCAAGGATCCCCACAGGTGCAGTGAACATTTTGGTCTGGTGGATTCCTTTGTTCTGATGGCCAAGTATTTTGCTAGCCTTTGGAGGATTAGTGGTCTTCTTTGTATTGTATTGAATCAGCTGTCTCATAACTCAGAGTCCACCAGTAGGTCCAGTACTGATCTTACTCATGAAGCAAAAGGCAGATTGATCCAGTAACCCATGGATAAAACTGAGGAAAAGGAGAAGAATCCTTGCCTGACTTTCCTGTTCAAAAGGTTTTGTCAAGAAGTTTGGTGCACCAAGTATCCAAAGTTAGTAGCTAATGCTAATTCTGGAAGGTTGCTGTTTAGAAAGCAAGACACTGATGCTTATTTAGCTGATCAAATGCTAATATCTGCATCAAGTATTCAAAGATAGTAGCTAATGCTAATTCTGGAAGGGTACCATTTAGAAAGCAAGACACTGATGTTAAGTTAGCTGATCAAATGCTAATAAGACATTCTCCTGAATTGCATGCAAAAATTCACTATATCATATAGCATCTAATAGCTTGCCTGTATGTTTTGTTGTTGCAGTCTGAAAGAAGTGGATTAAGGTCACTATCGTGGTAAAAAAACAGAAAGGCCAAAATGCTTTTAGCAGTTGTTTAACACTGATTGCTTCACTGTGACTGGCTTCGCCAACTTGTCCGGTGGAATTCAATTGGCTTATTATCTTCCTCAATCCTTTCAAGGAAGTGGTTGGAGTCAAGGTTTGATGACTCGTTGATCCGCATCGGATCAGGTCCTCGGGATCTTCCTGTTCCGGTGCGGTACACTCGAATCGCATGCGACTCAGTCCGAGTTACTTCACACCCCCCCCCCCCCGGCCCTCCCCCCACCTCCATCGCAAGCCTCACCGTCCTCCATCGCTGCCCCCATCCCTTCCCTTCCATCTCCCTGCCACAGTGCCACCGGTCTGCTGACTGCCCACCGCAGGATCTCCCCCACCCCCACCTCCATCACGAGCCTCACCACCCTCCATCGCCGCCTCCATCTCCCTGCCACAGCGCCGCCGGCCGGCCGACTGCCCACCGCCGGATCTCGTCCGCCACGTTGCCCAGGAGACCTCCGGCCCATCTTCCTCGCCGGAGCACGACCCGATCGCTGCCGGCCAGCCTCTAACACACCTGGAATCTCGCAGAGAAGGAGAGAGAGGTAGGGAGTGGAGACTTGGTCCAAGTTGCCGACTTCTGTATCGGATCCTCGTGGATACGAGTAGATCCGCCCAAGTCGGCAAACCATGGTTGGAGTGACATGTTTCTAGTAAAGAACTCCAACATGCATGTAATGTATATTCATATAGATCTCCTGTACAAAAGCCCTGTAAGGCACCACAGAGGCTATACACTACCTACGAATCCCACTGATACAATCTTCCTGTAATTAGATCCTCCTCAGAAATGTTTGCTGGAATGACCACCACTGATATGCTGATGTTTCAAATGTTTCCTGATTTTTCAACATTCTTTATTAAACATCGTGCAAGTGTTAATCACTAGTTTGCTACAGTTGTTGTCCAGGTACTCTTAAATTATGATCCAGGACTGAGCCAGACATTGGGGCCCTTGAGTGCAACTCCTCTTATCTCTGCAGCAACAGGAGGTCATACGCTGGTGGTCAAGGAATTGCTGTTAAAGGATCCCAGTCTTCTTGAGCGTGCAAGATCGAATGGAAAAGATGCTTTACATTTTGCTTCCAGAAATGGGCATGCAGAGATCGTGCAAGTGCTACTTGAAAAAGATCCTCAGTTAGCACGAAGAACTGATAAGAAGGGACAGACTGCTTTGCACATGGCTGTTAAGGGAACAAGCGCTAAGGTGGTTAAGTTACTTCTCGAAGCAGATCCAGCAATAGTGATGTTACCTGACAAGTTTGGTTTCACAGCTTTGCATGTGGCCACAAGGAAAAAGCGAGTAGAGGTATTGTTTTATAATTCTAGTATGCACTATGTTGCTTTAATGCAAGAATATAAATTTCGAAAAAATTGTGCCAAATATTCTTTTTTCTTAATCTTTTGAGTATCATCATGCATACCATAACATTCTGGAAATTAAATGTTTTTTTAAGTTTCTTATAATGCAATTCTGGTCCGTTGAAGTATCCATATTGTTTATTTGTGCACCTTGACTTGCAACAAATAAATTATCAGAGAAGTGTCATGGTAGACCTAGCTTACGGGGATTTTGCCCCAGTCACTGATGTTGCTGCACATTTTACTCTGCAGATAGTAAATGAGCTGTTGCTTCTCCCTGATACCCACGTCAATGCGCTTACTAGAGACCACAAAACTGCTCTTGACATTGCCGAGGGATTGCCTCTCTCAGAAGAATCCACAGAAATTAAAGAGTGTTTGTCTCGCTATGGTGCAGTACGGGCAAATGAGTTGAACCAGCCAAGGGATGAGCTCAGGAAGGCAGTTACAGAGATTAAAAAGGACGTTCATACTCAACTCGAGCAAACCAGAAAGACCAATAAGAATGTCCACGGAATTGCGAAGGAACTCAGGAAACTCCACAGGGAGGGAATTAACAATGCTACTAATTCTGTGACTGTGGTCGCTGTGTTGTTTGCAACCGTAGCTTTTGCAGCCATCTTCACTGTTCCTGGTGGAAATAATAATGACGGGATAGCTGTGGCAATCCACTATCTCTCATTCAAAATATTCTTCATCTTCAATGCTGTGGCTCTTTTTACTTCGTTGGCCGTTGTGGTTGTCCAGATCACACTGGTTAGAGGAGAGACAAAATCAGAGAGGCGAGTTGTTGTGGTTATCAACAAGCTAATGTGGCTCGCATCCGTCTGCACCTCTGTTGCATTCATTGCCTCCTCTTATATCGTTGTGGGTAGGCATTTCCAGTGGGCTGCAATTCTTGTTACGGTGATAGGGGGAGTGATAATGGCCGGAGTTCTTGGGACCATGACCTACTTTGTGGTGAAGTTTAAGCGCTGCCGTTCAATCAGGAAGCGGGAGAAGTCATCAAGGAGGAGTGTATCAAATTCCTGGAATCGTTACTCAGAGTTCTCAGATTCAGATTTCAATCCAATCTATGCCATTTGAAGGGGGTGCATGGAATGGGCTTCAGGTCTTGCTTTGTAAATCGGCGTATGGCAATGTGCGGCTGGAAGCTGGGATTTGCAAATTTGGGAAGCAAACTGTACGTACCCCCACATACACTGTGTAGTATAAAGTCATAGACGTGTGTTCCCATCTGCAAATCATAAAAGGATTTGATACCCGGGAATACTAAATCGAATTGCTTCTCAATCATTTTGTTTTGTTTTTTTGTGTGTTTGTGATTCTTGTTTGCACAGCCATGGAGCACAATTAAGCGTGATTGCTGCAAAAGCAGCAAGTGAGGTGTGTCATTTGGTTCTCCGAAGAGTTTGGACGGTCCGGTTGCAATCTTCGTCATCAGCTCTGATTCATCTCTTTTCATCTTGAAAAAACAATTTTCAGCGCCGGTGGTGGGTTGGAAGCTGCCCAAAACCAGGTACATAACTCAGGTTGTATCAAGCAACTGCATATTCTCATCAATTGAGAAACCTTTACATGAATTGCAGCATTCGACACGATGCGCTCGACGCCCAATTCAAGTGCTACCACCACACTTGGATCTTGGTTCTATCGATGTATCTCTTCACTTGTCTCTTGATCCCGTTCCTTGTATGCTTTTTTCAACTCCCATCATGATGTGGTGAGCATGAGTTTAAGGATTCTTGGTCTCAATTGAAGTCCCCGTGTGCCCTGTCTGGAGATCGGATTAGATGTACGGTCGTTAATAAAAGTTTTTATTAGCCTAGATTGAAGTCCATGTGCTACGTACGTAACACCGACGTGAGCTCCAATCCCCCCCATACTAATCAATGACTTTGATGCCCGATACGAAGATGAACCTTTGCATAAAATATGCTTTCTTAATGTCTACACTTACAAGTTGTTCTGTTAATCCCATTTTTTTTAAGTTAGTAAGTTAACGGCCCTAGATATTATTCTATTTGGAATTCTCTTTCACGTGGGTCACCCAACAAAGTTTCCCTTCTAATGGGGGGGCCCTATGATGATGCGACGATGATTGGGAATCCGTTTCTAATTTGCTCATGGACGACGACCACCGGCGACAATTTGTTCGCAGTGTTTGGTGGATACTTCGATCTTGCAAATTGTTTCGAGCTTTTTGAACAGCCGGTCAAACCCTCTCTTAAGTCTTCTCTTTATATAATTTCAATCAAAAAACCTTATAAATATTTGATGTTGCACCCTCAAAATAAAATGGGCTAAAAGTTCTGAAAAGGTCAAAGTGTCTACAATTGGAAGTACTTAGAAATTAGATCGAGAAAATATATTTAGGGCTCGTTTGGAATGGACGGTGACGGTAGAATTTTTTTAAAAAAATCTCTTCACCGTGCGAGCATTAGATGTGTCAAGAATGTTTACATAAAAAAATTACATTTAGGACATCTACTCACATTAGTCTCCCACCATCTTGTCTGTCTTGTCATAAACTCTTTTCATCTCATTCTTTAAATGATGAACGGGTTAAATGTTAGATAGATATTAAATATGACATTAACCGATAGATGTGTATTGAAGTTCGCCCAAAGAAATTTTTGGAAAATTTTTAACTCCTCTTCTCGTGTGTCCTTTTTTTCTCTGATTAAAAAATCTGTCTGAACACGAAAGTCGAGAATAGACGAAACATGTGATTCGACTTAAAATTTGGTCGAGAATAGATGAAACATTTGATTCGACTTAAAATTCTGTACTTTGAAATCTTCCAATAAATCTAACCGAACCCGCCCTTGACATCCTCCTTTCGCAGAGGATAGTCTTCAGCTTTCTCGATGGATCTAACACTGCTTGACTAAACACTAATAAAGCTCCATATGAGTTTAACTAATAAGTCAATCTAGTGTTTATGTGGAGTTTAACTAATAAGTCAATCTAGTGTTTATGTGGACTCCACTGACTTTAGATCAAACTGAGAAACCCAGCGACATCTTGACCAAGTTTTGTCAAATCTATATCATCCCCAGATCAGGACGATCGATATGTGGTATGCATATTTGAACGTTTATATTCTCTTTTTTTGAAAATTAATTTAATTTTAAATTAATAAAAATATTTAAAAATATGACGAATATGAGATTCGAATCGAGGAGATTCAGTTTAAATTAGATACCAACTAACTAATTGAGATAGTAGTTCATCTGAGTATTTTTATTTTATAACATATATATATATAATATATTTTTTTATCTCGATACGTAATAATATCGAGCCGTACTCTATCGTATCGATATTTTATCGATACGAATGAGATTACAAACCAGCCTTGATCTTGACAACGTGATCCAATCCCTGTCGTTCTTGGCCCAGCAACACTTTTATTAGAATTTACTCCAACCGTAGGTAGGCTGCTAAACGCTGCTCGAGACTTGTACGGTAACTATTGAAACTGACCAACTTGTCCCCGGAATAAAAAACAGAGTCAAATCCCCGTCTCCCGTCACATTCATATGGATGCCCCGGACCGGCCACTGCGGACGCGGTCAACCCAAGTGGAAGTCTCACCCGATGTCGTCTCCACCGTGCCCAGCCCCAACTAACGGCCAAATTTGGGTTCCAGCCTTTCGCAATCACGACAAATCAAGTTTGATAAATAGAAGTCAGATGAAACCAAATGGCCGAATTGTGCCCAAAAAAAATAAATAAAAAGGACGGAATTTTCTGTGCCATGTACCTAACTAACCAATTGAAAGATGCCATGCCATAAAGTCTTGTGAGGTGAATTTTACATCAGATAAATTAGTATTGAGGGTAAAAGTTGTTATTTTTGTCCCGTATCCCATCTTTAAAATTTATTTAGAGGGGAGGAACATCTTACTATCCTTAGTAAATCTATAAACATTGAATATCGCATCACAGAGAGGTCTAAGTGTGATCTCAGAGGATAACTTTTCGATACTTAAGTCAGATACGTGTGCGAAAGTAAAATGAAAGATCAAGAAGAGAGAGAGATAAGAGTTGTGGAGGAAGAGCGAGAGCTCGACATGACGTAGAGTGCTCGGAGACGTAACTGAGGTCGGGAGGTATTGGAGATCTCTTCGTCTCTCTCTCTCGTTGTGTGTGTATATGTCACTGTGTCGCTCTCACATTGTCACTCCATCGAGATTTGTTTAGGACCTATTTATATCAGTCGTAGTGACGTCGTCTCTTTCTTGACTTAGCGAGGGCGTGATTAGTGGAGCGAAACTCTACTCGATCACGGGGATCATATGTTGTCCACTTCTATGTTCTCTATACAAGCATATCGTGACAGACATCTCGCCGGCGTTGGCCCGATCCTACGTTCGTCGAGATAAGTTTCGTAATTATGACCTCAACGCTCATCCGTTGACGAATCTCACGGTGCTCGAGATGCACGTGTGAGAGAATCATACCTGTGAGCTGACCAATCTTGAGTGGGTCTCGATTGAATTACGTTCCTGAACTATTTTGACTCCCAGTTCATTAACATGATTGAAAGCTTGATTACTAACTGCTGGTTCTCAATAGCAGTCAATGGAGATCTAGCTGGTTTTTTCAAATCCACCAGAGGCCTCAGACAAGGTGATCCTATTGCCCCAATTCTCTTTATTCTGGCCCAAGAATCACTTAGCAGGTTGCTAAAGGACAAATTTGACAAAGGTAAAGTGGGTTGGTATTCTGGCCCCCGGAGGTGCCCATCCATCTCCCACCTTTTATTTGCTGATGATACACTAATTTTTGCTAATGCCAGTGTCACTTCCCTCCGTCAGCTCATGCACACCTTACAAACTTATGAGGAAGCATCAGGGCAACTGATAAATTCTAGCAAGAGTGGTTTTCTATTGCACTCAAACTGCAGTCCCAGCCTCATCCGAAGACTAGAAAATATAACAGGTTTCTCAAGACAATCATTTCCTCAAAAGTACTTGGGATACCCACTGGTTTTGGGCAGATCCAAGAAGGTTTTCTTTGCTGGCATCATTACCACCATTCAGAAGCGTATAGAAGGATGGCAAGCTAGATTACTCTCACAGAGTGCTCGGTTAATATTGATCAAACATGTCCTATCATCCATTCCAATTTATATATTGGCTTCCACTCCTCTGCATGCAGGCATACATCAAATGATGGACAGATATTTTGCCAATTTTTTCTGGGGCTCCTCTAATTATGGCAACCGAAAACACTGGAAATCTTGGAATTCTATTTGCAAACCTATGGAGCAGGGAGGTCTTGGGATTATGTCCCTAAAACAAATGGATCTTGCTCTTAGGGTCAAAATGCTATGGAATGGACTCCATTCTCAATCCCTTTGGGCAGTCTTTTTCAGGGCTAAATACACTTAGAATACACATCTCTCTGAGGTCAACTTCAAAAACATGAAGGGAATCAACAGGAACAGCTGGAATAAAGCAAAAACACTCATCTTGGAGCACCAGAGGGTCATACTGGGTGATGGGGCTCAAACCAATTTCTGGCTAGATACATGGTTGGGAAACAGAACTCTTGCTTCTTATATATGCACTGATGGCACCATCAACACTAATGCTACTGTTCAAGACATCATTATGACTCCAAGGCCGGAGGACACTGCTGCATTGGAACTTCACCTTCCAGCTGAGATTAGGAGAACTTTATCTCCATCCCTTTTAACTCATCACTCTGATCACTTCATCTGGTCACTTTCAGGGAATGGGAGCTATTCTGTCTCCTCCATTTATAAAAAACTGATGCAACCTCAACACTCTCAGATTATGGAGGTGCATACCAACTGGAAACGCATTTGGTCCCCTTGGATTCCAACCAAAATCTCACTGCATATATGGAAAGTATTCTTCAACTGCCTGCCCACTGATCAGAATGTTAAAGCTAGTGGTATACCTATATGCTCCAAATGCAATTGCTGCCAGAACCATAAAGCAGAGGATACAAATCATCCCTTCCTTAACAGTGACTGGGCTGTGAACATATGGTCCTTCTTTCAAAACAAAGGCCTAGAGATTGGTGGTCGGACAATCAGAGAACTAATCTCCAAAAATATTCAAAGTGCTGCTGGTACATCTCTATTTGGTCTCTTCATTATTGCTCTAACTGGTTTTAGCCTGTGGGAGATCTGGACTGCTAGGAACTCTGTCCTCCATGATGGGAAGCCTCCTAAGATCCAGCAAATGATCCCAAAAATTCTCTCCCAGGTGAGACAATATTTAGCACTGTCTAAGCTTCGGGAAGACAAACATGAAAGGAGAACTGTTCTAGCAGAATGTGGAATTCAGGCCATCAGGAACAACAGTCCAAAACTGAAACTCATCAAATGGCAATTCCCACCCTGGCCTCATATTAAACTGAACACCGATGGTGCCTCCAAGCTAGCTCAGATTTCAGGTGGTGGTGGTGTCATCAGGGACTCACATGGATCAATCATCTTAGCTTTCTCCCATTTTTATGACCAAGCTAGCAGCATGATGGCAGAGGCTCGAGCACTCCAGGATGGTCTAAAATATCTGAGAACCCTTACTACACACCCGAGCACCATTGAATGTGACTCCCAAATCCTGGTCCAAGTTATCAACCAAAAGATTCCCTGTCCTTGGGAAATTTTGAAGTATGTGAGGGAAATCTGGACCCTTCTCATGGCAACTGACACTATCACTCACATCTTTCGTGAAGCCAATAAGGTGGCAGATTCTTTGGCCAATCTAGCTTGCACCAACAAATGTAATCTATATTTTTCCTCACAACAGCAATTACCAAGTGCTGTTAGAGGTTTTGCCCGTCTGGATAAGCTAGGAATGCCTAGCATCCGCACAATGTAATTCCCTTGATTCTTTTATATGAATAAATCCACCTCCTAGCAGTGCATCCCAATGCACCTAGGAAAGGTTTTTGATAAAAAAAAATGATCATAACTTTGGGTCTGACGGCATCGGGTCGTAATGGGTCTAGTATTATTAGACTTTATTAGACCCGACAAATTTCTCCCTCCTCCTCAATTAGTATGATATTTAATTATGGCATCTCTTCGCAGCTATGGATTAGAAGGGAAACACGATGGGGGCGTTTAACGGTAGATAGAGAGGAGCGAGGACTCTGACCATCGGGGGGTGGTTGACCCAGCGGGTGTCGTAATCTGTAACTACCCCAGATGGGATGGGATGGTAACTTGGGGACCTTGTTGCTTCTTAAGTTCTGTTGACTGGATGTGTTGACGGGGACCTCTCATTGGATTGGATCCACCGCAGCCACGGGCTACCACGTGACCCGGCCAGAGCAGTGTGAAGGGGGACTCATCACGTGTGTGTTTCTCGAGGCCAGGGAAAAAAATTGTACCTCACCTAACACACTAAACATCGCAAAAGCGTTCCTCTAATTTCACGAGTTTAGATCACGCTTATAAACATCACAATAAAGAGAGAGGAGGAAGGCCAAAAATGTCACACCCTTTGACCATCACATAGCATACATGTTTATCGGCATATATACACTCTGGCCTCTGCCATGTTTATATTAGATCAGATATTAAAATCATGGTTTATCGACTGGAGGATATTATATCGTATCTCGATCAGATAAAGAAGATTGAGTTATACGAGTTAAATTCGAGTCACTTCGAGTCAGATCGAAATATCTTTAAGTTAAGTCGTATCGTATTTGTATTTGGATCGAATCGAGTAAATACGTACTACCGAGTCGATAAATCTTGTAGAGGTGGGAAAATGGTTCCTCATCCTCGTATCACACTTCTCTATTTATTTATCGAGGGGGATAGTCTGACACTCGTGGAAGCTTGTAATCACCAGAAAGAAGAGCGTCAAAAGGAGCTCTGGACGTTACCCCAGAGGACAACCCTCTGATGCTTAAGTCATCACTGAGTCGAATGGAGAATGAAGAAGAAGTAGACGAGAAAGAGAGAGAAGGAGGTCGTCTGCGTGGACCTGGGAGAGCTATTGGCCTTCCAGCTGAGTGCTCGTCGTGACCAGTGACCACTGAACGAGTGCTCGCTGGGCGGTAAGTGTGACGACCCGAGAATCCGATTATCGGGAAGGCCCGATAATCTGAGACTCGAACCGCCGCCCACGAGCCGGGAGGGCTCGGAAGGGCTAAAAGGAGTGTGGAGGCACAAAGAAATAGGAAATAAAGCAGGACAATCCAACAATTAATAGAAATAAATAAACAACTATAGCTACAACAGAGTCCAGTCCAACAGAAAGTACAGTCTAAAGCAGTAAAACGTACCACATGCCAAGTGAACACTCGGCCCGGTAAACTGACAACTTAGAACCTCCGCCCCGCACCCTCGAACCGCGAGGAAGAACCGCTACACCTGAAAAGTAGGGAATGAGTCTCCAAAACAGAGACTCAGCAGAGATCCCGCGGAACCCCAACCGGAAACAAAGGCGGTAGCGGAAAGGAGAGCTACAACTACAGTAGGAACAGCAAACCGGTGGTCGGTCAAAAACTCGGCACTACAGCTACTCCTACTGTACCAGAAACACACCCCAGACTCACGGCCAAGGGCTACCAAACTACACTAGAACCAGTCACACGGTACAAAAATTGACACACTTGCCGCGGCGAGACAACCGGAACTTCAACGGTCAACGCGAGCAAAAACCCGAAGGTCGAAGTCACGCAACTGACAGTCTGTCACTCTCTATCCAGAACGGGAGTACCTCCCATTAGAAGAACGACCGGATGCATCCCCTGACGTCTTACACCGCGTCACAAGTGTCTAGCTACGACGCCCTAGGCGTGAGACTCAGACACACACAGTAACCAGTACCACAATAAGGACTAGCTGGGGTCACGCTTGTCAGCGCGTGTCCTAAGCCCCCAACTACGTGTGCACACACAGACCATCTGCTCTAGGTCGGGTCCTCTAGCTGGTTTTCCCCCCCACTGGACTCTGGTGGCAAAGGCAAGGGGGCGACGGAAACCAGCCTAAAAACCACGTCTCACCGGGTCGCGCTCTCCACCACTCCCAGGTGGGTCCGCACACGCGTGCGCAGGAAGCTACGACTAGTGGAGGATCACTGAGAGAGCAGACTCTCAAACAACAGAAAATGATGTCCGAACCTAACGAAGTACGGGGACCATCCCACGTACCAGCACCATCGCACGGTGACCACGATCGGAGAAGAAACGGGACGCACAGTCCACGGCCAAAACACGTGACCCACTCGGGAATCATCTTCCAGGAAGACTCACGACATGCGGGGGAACCCCACCGCACACATACCGATACACGGTGACTCGATCGAGCGAGAACACGGAAACTCGAAACGCCTGGGGTCCCCGGGACCCACCAAGCCCATGGGCACGCTTACCGAGACACCCCAAAACACGGTAACAAAGCCCACGGGGTGCCCGGGACACTCACAAGGCCAAAGGTCGACCAATGGGTCACAACCGGGTCAACCGGGGACCAACACAACCCAAACGGAGCGCTAAAAGGTCACCTGGACCCTTAAGCTCGTGACACGCAAAACGAGATAAGTGAGACAACCTCTGGACACCCAAAGACACGGTCACGGAACTCCACGGGGTGTCCGAGACACTCACGAGAGCTAAAGTCAACCACTGGGTCGCAACCGGGTCGACCGGAGGTCAAAACAGCGCAAACAGGAACCAGAACGTGGTAGTGGTCACCTGGTGACTGCGACCGGATAGTGGTCGACCGGGGACAGCGACCAGATGGTAGCGGTCGATCGGAGACCGCGACCATGCTGTCACGGTCACCTCACGACCGCAACTAGCCACGCGCAACCCCGCTGGTAGCGGTCGCCCGAGGACCGCGACCAGATAGTAGCGGTCATCCCATGACTGCGACTAGACCAAAGCGGTCTATCGCACGACCGCGACGCTCGAAGGCCTCCTCGACCAAAACACAAAGGATGAACGCGGTTCTCCCAAGACTGCGACAATGAACGTGATTTCTGGTGGACCGCGACCATTTCGGAAAACCGAGAACGGCGGGAAAACCCCAAAAATCCACGCCACGCCCCCAAACATCCACGGATGAGGGGGAAAACATAGGGGAAGCCCCCAAATAACCCCTAGCATGCATCTACGGCCTCGGATCGGCCAAAAACGCAATGAAACGGGAGATCGGCCCACAAGCCCTAAAACATGGATTTTGCCCAAATCACCCCGTTTGGCCCGCTCGGCTCACCGTAGCCTACGAAACTTGCGGGAAAGGAAGTGCACGAGCTGGGGGTCCATCACCCTACCTCCACCGAAGATTTCATGCACCGTGGACGCCGATCCACGAAGAAAACGCCGTTGAAGCCTCGCCGCTCCACGAACTCACGGCCGAGCTTCACCTGATGAGGACATCTCCAGCTATCCCCTTTGTTCGAGGATCCAGATGCTCGCCAGCTACGCTACATCTTGTTCGCCACTATATTTCGAGTCACATGATGTAAATTTTATTTTCTTATCATGTACTTTTTCTTTTATTTGAGTCCAATACCTAGGTTAAGTAGCTATTTACCTAAGTCTAGAGTCATTATGTTGATTAATGGGCCCAATTATATGGGCTAGGCCCAGGGGCGCCCCCTTCCCCTTGGTTAATTGTTAGTAGTCCAAAAGTCAGGGACTTATGTGAAAATGTGGGATTCCTATAAATAGGACCCCAATCCCTCATTTGGAAGCTAATGAAGTATTGAGTTTAAAAATCCACAAGAATTGTGTCTCTTGCTCTCTCTCTCTCTCTAGTTCCCTCTCTCTCTCTCTACCACTCTCTCTCTCTCTCTAAAGGGGGCAAACCCCATTCTCTCTCCTCCCCACCCCCAAATTCGAAATTCACTCTCTCTCCTCCCTATTCACCTCTAATTAAGACCCCTCCCCCTTCCCCATACCTCCCATTTAAGTCCCCTCCAACCCCTAGGTGGAATCCTCTTCTCCTAGGCACCTCTCCCTCCTCCCAAGCAACCTTTCCCCTTCCCCATACAACCTCTCATTTTCCCAAGGGAGAATCCCTTCTCCCAAGCACCCCTTCCCCTCCCCAAGGCATCCCTTCCCATTCTCTAGGCTACCATTAATCCCTTTCCATTAACCCCATTCCAAATCCCAAGGAGAGAAACCATTCCCCCACCCACTTGTGCCCCCTCACCTTCCCCCTCTCCCTCCAAGCCCCAAATTCGCAGCCCCCCTCCCACCCACTGCCAACTCCATCACCCAGCCCCATTTTCACCCTCTCCTAGCTTGGATAGACCCCCCATTGGTCCCCCTAACAGTCAGGGGACGCCCCAGCCCCTTCCTACTCCATCTCCCCCTCCTCATCTCCCCACTATCATCCCCTTCCACCACCATACCCTGTGGAGGTCGCAGGCAGCAGTGGAGGCCCGACTTGCAGAGCCTGCTCCGGAGTGCCCCGACGTCATCTGGAGCTGCACCATACATCGCCGGAAAGGTCTGCGAGTCTTCTTCGCAAGCGAGGTGGAATCGTCTCATTCTGACTTCGCTACAGTTCGTGGTGCCCGTTATCGTCCAATTGCACAATAAGAACCAGAACCTGGACCTGAGCTGCAGTACAGAAGCTCCCACGGCCACATCCTTCAACTTCTGGAGGCGCCACTTGACCGAGAGCTGCTA
Source organism: Amorphophallus konjac (assembly GCA_022559845.1). NCBI lineage: Eukaryota > Viridiplantae > Streptophyta > Magnoliopsida > Alismatales > Araceae > Amorphophallus > Amorphophallus konjac. The sequence continues at coordinate 127,034 of JAHNEJ010000082.1, forward strand.
CCACGAGTCATCCACCACCACCAGCAAGCGGCATCCTGTTCGGCATCAGGAAGTGCCTTTTCCATTTTTTCTCCCCCGGGCGCGCAGACAGTCTGTTTGGATCCTACCCCGACACTGCCTCACTCAACGGACTCCTCCTCACCACCCCAACATCCTCTGGTGCTGTTCTTGGTTGCTGCTCAAAGAAGACTCATCCACGGACGTCCTCGACTTGGTCCCGCCTCAATCAGACTTCGGGAGCGACTGTGGCATCTTCGACTAACAACTGCAACACTCTGGGCCAGCCTGAACCAGAACGCTGAACACCTCTTCCGGGGCCCACTACGACCAGTGACGATGCGGGGACCATCCACCAAAATTCATCAGCGTACCTGGGTCAGTCAGTGATGATTTGGCGCTGGTTTCATCAGCTTCCGAGTTCGGTAGCATCCGTGGCAGCGTCAACATCGCCCACCTATCCAGCAGTTCCAGATACGGGCAGGATCGGCGAAGTCTTCATTCGGCAACTCGTTTAGCTCTCCTTTCGATCTCGCCTGGCCGGCTGACCGCCCCTCCCTGCGTGGAGGTAGTTTTGGTTGTAACTAATTATCCCTACCCCTCGTCCACCCCCTCTGTGAGGGCGTAGTGCATGTACTAACAGGTCTTCGGCTGAAGCTTCACCGGCGCAGTGTGCGGGGACCCACACTTCCCCGCTCGCCCATCGTCTCCGAACGGGATCGGTGTCTTCACACCGATCAGGTGAGCCACTCACACCTCTCTTTGCTGGATTTCTTTTGCTTAAATAGTATTGCCTCTCAGTACCGTCGGCGTAAGAGAGTGCCCGAACCCGATTTATCAATTAATTGCGTGATTACCGCGGGTGAGTTGTGAGAGTGACATTTCAACCCACGCCCTTGGCGTGCCGGTCGCCCTTGATATTGGGCATCCCTGGCCCATTGGGGTCTATTCCTAGCTGGCCAAACCCTTGGAACCTTGAGGTCCAACCTCGGACCCTCACCGCCATCGCCGGTCCTTCTACGGACCCGAGTGTGCTTACGCGAGTGAGTCCGCTAGTGTGACGTTGCCAAATTATTGTGTTGCTTGCAAATCTAGGTCCGAGGGGTCGTGTCACATCAATTTGGTATCAGAGCAAGTTTTAGACTTGTCTCTACTAAGTCTTGTCCTAGGGCCATTGCATTCGTCACCCGTTCATCATGACCACTTCCTACTTAGCCTATTCACCATCCTTAGACCCATTAGCTGCTTTTGTGTTTGATGGATCTCGCCCTAGCATATATCTAGAATGGGAGAAGTCCATAGACCGACACTTTGGGAGGTTCACCCTGTCAGGGCCTATCCAAGTCAACTATGCCAAGAGTTTGCTCTGGCGCCAAGCTAGGAAAGAATGGGAGTACATTGTAGGTTTGAGAGAAGCCAAAGGGGAAGCACCCATTGAATCTTGGGTTGAAATGAGGGCCGATCTTAGAAAGATCTACGCACCCCAATCCGGACCTCCTCAACCAACCACTTTTCCACCCCCAACTCCAACCCAAGTACTTCCCCTATCAAGCCCAACCCAAGCCCATCCATGTTCACCACCCCGGGGGTACCATGAGCCGCCTATCTCCACTCCTCCACAAAAAGACCCATTCCTCCCCTTAGAAGAGGAGCCCATGATCCAAACACCTGATCCCTTGGAAGTAAACACCTCTTCCCTTGGAAGTAAGATCGACCTAGACCCCCTCCCGACCCTCGAGGAAACCCAAGCCCACACCGTTGAGGAGGAGGAGCCACAAAACTCACCCACCCCTCCTAGTTCGGGTCCTCATGAGCCGCACACCGTCACCATAGATGTGTCCATACTCCAATGGCTCAAGCAAAGTCCCACCCTCCTGAGATCACCACCATTGGGATATCAATCCCTAATTGTTCCCACCCGGTCTCCCCATGTCACTTTACAAACCTTCTACTTCGCGGGAGACTTGGGAGACCTAGTGGATTGCCTATATTGGCAAGTCCACTTGACCGGCTTGCTTGCCATGGGACGTTCGGAGCCTAGCACCATTAACTTTGCCCACCCCACCATTGGCTCCATCACTTCCATTTGCACGAGTGGGCATTGCACTATTGAGATTCTTCTATTTCTCCCCTTGGAGGAAGAACCCACTCCGGTCTACTCCCCACCCATTGAGACCCCAAATGCCTTAAATGGTCAACTCACTAGAGATCTTGGACCAATTACTTTGGAGGAGGATGACTCACCACCATATTGTGAGGACCTTGAGGATGTTGAGATAAACTTAGAGCTCCTTTCTCCCGGATACACTTATGTTGATCCTTTTGACCCCTCCCGATGGGAACCCAGGAACCCATGTGGTCCACCCACATCACTTATCACCCACTCCTTCCTACCCTCACCCACCATGTTGGACCAAGCCCATCTCTCCCAAGACTCAGATTACATCATGGGAGCCATGACTTTGGGCAATACACACTTAGGGATTGAGGAAATGCCCCACTTCATGATATCGACCTTCCAAGACCCCTTTGACCCATTCCAATGGAGGTCCAAAAGCCGACACATAGGAGACATCTTTGGTATAAAAGTGCATAAGTCTTGGCGTACAACACCACTTGATATGATTCTTAAGTCGGGTCCACTCATTCATATCACCCACATGTCAAGTAGGATGCATGATTGGTTCATATTCGGGTGTATCGGCCCTCCCTCATTCATCATTGATCATATGCATGTCAGGAGCATCTACGGGTGTCCGGGTCCCCCGGCAGTCATCACCACTTTGTGTGATAGGTTCCCCTACAGATACCATGGCCCTCCAACCATTGTTATAAAACCCACCAATGATAGGGCCACTTGTGGCTGCCCGGCCCACCTAAGTTCATCAAGGTCCACATGGCATCACAACATGATAGGTCAATTTACGGTTGCCCCGGTCCACCTTTTTCACACCAAGCTTTTCACACCCACACCGCATCATAGTGCATGGCATACGCATACACGCAAGCAATTCACAATGAGCGATGAGGTTCACAAAGAGCGGATAAGAGCTCGCAAGCGCCACTTGGAATTTCAAGTAGGCGACTTGGTGATGATGGCATCGGAGTGGCTCTACCTTAGGGTCACCTCCCAGTCGAGGGCACGAGGACTTGGACCTTTCCCTGTTCATAGTGGCTTTAGCAACACAGCTTATGGATTGAATTCACCAATGGGTTATGGGATATACCCCACTTCTCACGTGGCAGATCCGGCACCCTATATGGGCACCGCGGTGGATCCTAGTGAGTGCTTTGAGCCTATACCTTCCTTTAATAGGGACACCACGTAGAGCCACCACAAAATAGCCTTGAGAGCCCGACGTGTGCACATAGGGGGAATACTATGCAAGCAGGGTTCCATCGCCAGCAAGAGGGTGTGCCCCAGCCACCTTGAGAGGATGAAGGACCGTCCCCTGGTCGCAGATGCGGGTTGAGTTTGGAGGCTGAGGTTCGCCCTGAGCTGCTTTGGAGGACCGCTCCCCTGACGGGCCCATACTCGACGGAGTCGAGTTCTCCGCACCCCGGGGGTATGATGAGGACATCTCCAGCTATCCCCTTTGTTCGAGGATCCAGATGCTCGCCAGCTACGCTACATCTTGTTCGCCACTATATTTCGAGTCACATGATGTAATTTTCATTTTCTTATCATGTACTTTTTCTTTTATTTGAGTCCAATACCTAGGTTAAGTAGCTATTTACCTAAGTCTAGAGTCATTATGTTGATTAATGGGCCCAATTATATGGGCTAGGCCTAGGGGCGCTCCCTTCCCCTTGGTTAATTGTTAGTAGTCCAAAAGTCAGGGACTTATGTGAAAATGTGGGATTCCTATAAATTGGACCCCAATCCCTCATTTGGAAGCTAATGAAGTATTGAGTTTAAAAATCCACAAGAATTGTGTCTCTTGCTCTCTCTCTCTCTAGTTCCCTCTCTCTCTCTCTACCTCTCTCTCTCTCTCAAGAGGGCAAACCCCATTCTCTCTCCTCCCTGTGAGCGACGTCACGCGGTTCGGGGAGTGGAGAGGACGCGGAGCGCGCGGGCTCCTCTTTTTGTTTTGTTGCAACACAGAAATAAGAGAAAAGAGAAGGGGCCACCACGGGAGATTGCTCCGGCGGGGCAAGCGGGACAAATGTAATATAGCAAGATATGGGGGTTAAACGGCCATAGCGGGAAGTGACTCGCCGCGGCCTCGGGGGGACGGGAATGGTGCAGAAATTAAATAGCAAGAATTGAAACGGCCATTGGGGAAGTGACTCGCCGCGGCCTCGAGAATATGAGCAGATAAAAATATAACAGAATATAAGAAGAATATAAAGAGTGGGAATTTAAACGGCTATTGGGGAAGTGACTCGCCGCGGCCTCGAGAATATGAGCAGAATATAACAGAATATAAAGAGAATATAAGAACGGAAAATTTAAACGGCCATTGGGGAAGTGACTCGCCGCGGCCTCGAGAACAATATGTGATCGCCAGGGGCCAAAAGACCCCAAAATAAAGAAGGTGATCGCGCCTATCTCAAGAGCGGGAGATGGCGGGTTACTTCTTCCTCCCCCTTCGGCCGGCCGACGGAGAGGGCTTTCCTTGGGTACCCTTGCAAAACAACGATAAACAAGTAACAAGTGGATTAGAAAGAGGAAGGTGTAGTATTCAAATCCTTGCGATAAAAATAACGAAATGATGGCAAGACACACACTTGGTTAGTGTTATCTTTTAAACCCCTCTCGGACTCGAGTAGGAGGGAAATGAGATGATGGATGCAAGAAGTATGCCAGAGACGGCGCCCTTATGTAGGGAGATAGAGGATGCAGTATGATGAATGTAAAGAACTATGGAGAAAAAAAGGGAAGAAAGGGCTTATTGGATGAGCCGAGGGTGAAATCCGGTGGAGCTCCGGCAACGTAGGGACGACGTGGAAGCGCGGTGGATGAAGACGACCTTCCTCTCGCGAGCGTGGGCACCCGAGAAGCCGGCAGAACCTCCACCTACAAAAGACCCCACAGGTTAGAAATGACTCCGGTAGCCTCTGGGCTCCGGCAGCCTATCGAATCTCTTAGAAGCTCCTCTAGAACTGAGGGGGTGGGCCTCTATTTATAGGGCTCCGGAGGGTGGAGGCGTCCAGGACTCTGGACACCTCCATCAGGGCCGAACTAATATTTTATTATATTTTTATTCATTTTTTCCGAATATTTTTGTGGGGGCGTCCAGGGTCCCGGACGCCTCTAACAGGTCCACCGAATACTGCTGGCGGCCGCACGCGGTTTGGCACAACGCGTGGTTTTGTGAGCGGCGCCTCGTGATTCAGAAATGGGCGCGTCCAGGTGGCTGGACGTCTCCATAATTTAGATTTTTTCACATACGACAAACCGTCGTTCGGTGGCCGGCGCCCGTGGGGGAGTTGATGGAGGCGTCCAGGGTCCTGGACGCCTCCAAAAATATTTTTATTTTATCTTTTTATGCCAAAGCTGGCATTATATATTTTTTATTTTTGTTTTTATGGAGGCGTCCAGGGGTCTGGACGCCTCCATTAATTTATTATTTTTTATTTGGTTTTGTCCTTTTATGCCAACTGGCATTTTATATTTTTTTATATTTGTTTTTATGGAGGCGTCCAGGGACCTGGACGCCTCCATTAATATATTATTTTTTTATTTGGTTTTGGGCTTGAAAAATAAACCTGGACGCCCCCATTAAGGCCCACCCGGGTCCTCGGTTTAGGCGTTGGCGGCCGCCCGGCAGACAGCCTTCCTGATTCCGGAACCCCCTGATACGTCCGACTGGTGTTGACGCCGTCCGAATGCCGTGACGAGACGATTCTGGATGCCGAAAAAGGCGGAAGAAGACCCAAAAAAAGTAAGCACTCAAGCGATTCAAAAATGTGTAAGCCGTCGCGGGACGTCGTATAGTAATATGAGACCTTCTCATGAGACGTCAGGAATGGCGTGTCTGCAGTTGCCCCGCCTTGGCGTCTGCTTTGCAAGGGAGGGACACGTAGTGGAATGGTATCGAAGTGGAGTGAAATGAAGTGGGAGCGGACTGATAAGTTGATGCCAAGGTGTGATTAGACACGCTTTTGACGTTACTGTTTGGAATCTTTCCTGGAGTTTCAATGAGGCAACCTTTGAAGAAGGTCTTTCAAATCTTGACGATTGCTTGGACGGAGATCAAATAAGGGAGGGTGAGATGTGCGTTCAGGCACGAAAAGAGACCAACTTCTCGGTGTGGAAGTACCTGGGTCATAAACCGGAGGTTTCACCTTTGGGGAGCGATTACCAGCAAATGTGGAAGTGCTGCAGCCAAGGTGGGTCAAGCAAGGTAAAAAGTAAAGGAATATCTGAGGGTCTCTCCAAACAAGGGTCTCCTTTGGAAGAGCAGCGTAAGGCCGTTTCAAGGAAATTCAGTATTTCATTCGGAGTGGAATATCTCATATTTGTAGGAATTGGAGCGCAACGGCTTTCGCAATCGAATCACTTGAATGATTTTCCGCAATAAATCAAAGTCCTATATGAATGCATGCTGGGTTAAAATAAAAATTTAAAATAAACTAAAATAGAAAATAGCCAAGGATAATATTGTCAACTTGTTAAGAACGGGTCAGGATACCGATCCGGTGAGCCGACACTGGGCTGGGGCCCGTTTATCCGCGCACCAACTCACTGAATGGAACCGTCGTCCCCATGCTACCACAAGTTAACGGCCTATCCGTACAACCCAAATTCTTTCGGGATCATCACCGTTTTTGTTGAAGGGGAACTCAAATCCCAGATTTGTTCGGGCCGCAAGGTCCTTGACATGTTCTAGTAGCGTATGTATCATATACTACGATGCATGACATGGTGGGACCAACCATTAAAAGGTGGGACAGGAGTCAGGACAAAGACGTCCGTTGGTAAAACCTGCACAGACTAGCAAAGGTTAGCAACATCAGAAAGTAGCAGAATCATAGCAGAATCGCACCACAGTACAAAGGAGATCCAGATAAAATCTTGACAATGACCACTGATGTGACATGTTTTGTCTTGTAGCGCCCTACCCTTCCTATAAGAACTCCCCTTAGGCTAGTTCATTTAAATGCACCAAGGTGGGTTTTGGAAGCTCAGGAGAGGAAAGAGAGGAGAATCTAGAGATTTCAGGATGGAAGGAGAGTCTTCCCGCGTTATGAAGAGGAGCAGGCCTAGCAGCGAGATCAGGCGACTCTCCGACCTCGAGGGTCATCTGAGTGGGAGGATCATGTCGCATATGGTAGGCTGATTCTTTTCAAATTTCTTCACGTGAACCTTCTTCTTACTTCCTTCCTTTTCTCTTCTAGCCATATCCACTCTTCCCAGGTCCGAGGAAGTTTTCCAAACTGCCATGGCTTTCAAAGCTAACTTCCAACATCTCCATCGGCATGAGGGCCATACTCTCGAAGTGGCATTTGCAGGGGCTCCTTATTCACGCCAAACACTATGAGAAGATTCGTATGGATTAGGCGGCTATGGGCGCACTAGTGGAGATCTGGCATCCCCAGACCCACACTTTTATCTTCCTGACCTTTGAGGTGACCATCCTCCTCGAGGAGGTGGAACTTCTGCTCGGATTGAAGAAATTCAAGAGTGACGGGAAGGTGAAGGCTATGCGGATGCTGACACGGGGGACTTCCGAAAATGTCCTTGGAAACTTCATGCCGCCTGACGCGGCCAGGAAGGTGCGTAATCAAAAGGGGATTGATTTGCAAAAGCTCGCGGAGTGGGTCATGGACGCCCTGAGGGGGGCACCAGACGATGACTATTTGGAGGGAATCATGAAGGGGTTCACCATTTGTCTGGCGGGTGCTCTCTTGTTTCCTTATACCGACAACATGGTGGAGGAAGATCAACTAAGTGCCATCTGCGGGATCTGGCGTGGAAAGAGGGTGGGACCCGCTGTCCTTGCCTACCTATATAGTGGCCTTACTGCCTCGAGCATGGGTAAGCCTCCTTTTGGTTGCGCACTTGTTCTGAGTTGTTGGCTTGATTTGCACTTCAAATTTGACCACCGCGAGGGAATGCCAACTGCTTCGAAGCTCTTTCAACAAAGCCCTCTTCATCACATAGCCGACGTGTTAGGCTTCGGTGGTACTGTAGTGAACCGCGTTCCGTGACTGAAGAAACGTGAAGACTGGTGGTCTCACTTCCGCACCGTGACACAAGACTTCTTTACTTGCGCACCGGCATGTTTGCTTTCGCTAGATCTCCTCATGAGGCCTTCTCCCGAAGTTGATCTTCAACTGATCGGTGCGACCGAGTTCGTCCTTTATAATGCTCATCGGTGCTGCCTCCAGATTGGCATCCCACGCCATTCGTTCCCGCTACCGACTGGCATTGTTCCTTTGAAGAAGAGAGAGTTGGGCACTGAAGCGGATGCGAAGGAAGCGAAGGCCGTCAAAGCACCCTGGAAGACAAGTGTTGCGGGAAAGGCCTTAGCGCACGTGGGGGAAGAATGTGAGCTGTGGAGGGTTTATGTAACCGAACTGGGGAGGTTAAGACCTAAGGCGCCTAAGCCCCTGATGTAGCTCATTCTGCTTTTCTGATGGAATAAAACCTGGCATGGATGTTTTGGGACCCCGTCCCCTTAATTATTATTATTTTTTGTGATTTTTTCTGTGTTTTTTCATTTGTTTGGATTATATACATATTCTTATCTTTTTTTCTTTTATTATATATTTTTTAAAAATTTTTATTATGGGGGCGTCCAGGAACCAGGACGCCCCTAATTTTTTATTTATAATTTTTTTCATTTTTTTGTTTTGGGGGCGTCCAGGGTCTTGGACGCCCCTATTTTTTATTATATATTTTTTTCATTTTTTTGTTTTGGGGGCATCCAGGGTTTTGGACGCCCCTATTTTTTATTATATATTTTTTTGGTTTTTTGTTTTGGGGGCGTCCAGGCGCCTGGACACCCCTAATTTTTTTGAATTTTGAAAAAAATAAAAAAGGTGGGGGCGTCCAGGCGCCTGGACGCCCCAAAGAAGATGGACTTTATATATATGGGGGGGGCCTCCCCCCTTTGCTCATTTACTGTTCATTCAAACGACCCAGTCAATCCAGACGACCCATTCTTCGTCCCAATGGAGCAAGGAGGCCCGAGCCAGGGTGGAGAGAAGCGGAAACGACCGGCTCGTCGTCCGAGGAGGCTGAGGGACGATGCCGAGGGGGCTGCTGCGGCGGAGGAGATTGCCACGGGTGAGGAGGCTCTTCCTTTGGCCTTGGAGGCTGCAGTGAATGCTGGCGACGCGGCAGAGGACGAGCACGATCCGGTAAGCCCCTTAGACCTCCATTCTATTGGTTCACTGGGTTAAAAGGGCGGACGAGAGGCTGTGTGGAGAACGCCGGGTGTGAGGGAAGGAGGCGTCCAGGGGCCTGGACGCCTCCACATTTTCTTTTTTTTCTTTTTTAATTTATTTATTTTTTGTAAATAATAAAAAAAGAATTAAAAAAAAAGGAGGCGTCCAGGGCATGGGACGCCTCCATGATAATATATATATATTTTTTATTATTTATTTTTGTTTTTATTTTTGGGTTTTTCTAAAATTAAAATAAAGAAAATTTAAAGGAGGCGTCCAGGGTGTTGGACGCCTCCAAAAAACATAAATATTTTTTTAAAAAATAAAATAAAATAAAATACATAAGTAGTATATACAGTGTTATTGTTTATTACTATTCATGATACTGATGTGTTCTTTGTTGGTTTTGTGGTGTGCAGGGCGTGATGAAGGGCCGGATCAGCTGGTCCCTAGTGGTGGCAGCATACCGTGGGCTGCCAGACTTCCAGAGGGCGCGTGTGGACGCCATGGGCTTTGGAGCTTTCCTTAGGATCGAGCCCTTCCGGCTCGACCTTCCTCTTATCCAGGCATTGAGGGAGCGGTGGCACGCACCGAGCCGGGCGTTTTTGATGCCCTGGGGGCACATGGTGCCGTCACTGGAGGACGTGACTCGGATCACCGGGCTACGGGTGGATGGAGAGGAGGTGAGCGGGGTCACCTACTGTAACGACCCGAGAATCCGATTACCGGGAAGGCCCGATAACCCGAGACTCGCACCGCCGCCCACGAGCCAGGAGGGCTCGGAAGGGCTAAAAGGAGTGTGGAGGCACAAAGAAATAGGAAATAAAGCAGGACAACCAACAACAACAAGCTGAAAGAAAGAACAGCAACAGCTACAACAGAGTCCAGTCCAACCGAAAGTACAATCTAAAGCAGTAAAACGTACCACGTGCCAAGTGAACACTCGGCCCGGCAAGCTGGCAACAGAGAACCTCCGCTCCGCACCCTCGAACCACGAGGAAGAACCGCCACACCTGAAAAGCAGGGAATGAGTCTCCAAAACAGAGACTCAGCAGGGATCCCGCGGAACCCCAACCGGAAACAACGGCGGTAGCGGAAAGGAGAGCTACAACTACAGCAGGAACAGCAAACCGGTGGCCGGTCAAAAACTCGGCACTACAGCTACTCCTACTGCACCGGAAGGTACACCTCGGTCACGCAGACGAAGCTACCGAACCACACTAGTACCACCTACCGAAGCAAGAACACACGGCAACCACGCCGTAGAGGCCTGTCCCTCGGACACAGCCGACCTGGACACGCTGTCCAAGGTGCGACCCCGACCATCCGATCGCGGGTACCGCACAACAAGACCCAACCTCGGTAAAGCCACTAGCATTAGACCCTTGGCGCGAAAACCAACACACGCGCCACGGCGAAACAACCGAACTCAACGGTCAACACGACCGAAAACCCGAAGGTCGAAATCACGGAAACTGATAGTCTGTCACTCCGTACTCGACAGGAGTACCACCCACTAGAAGCACAGCCGGTAGCGTCCCCTGACGTCTTACACCGCACCGCAAGTGAACTGCCTGACGTGGTAGCTCCTACCCGAGGCACGAACACCGTACAAGTAACCACAAACAAGTGACTAGCTGGGGTCACGTCCGTCGACGTGGGTCCAACCGCCCCCAACCACGTGTGCACACACAGACCACGCGTCCCTGGTCTGGTCCTCTGACCGGTTTTCCCCTCAGCCGGACTCTGGCTGCAAGACGTGGGGCCCGACGGCAACCGGTCCACAAACCGCCTCTAAGGGTAAGCCCGTACACCACTCCCTGGTGCGACTAGCACACGCGTACTAGTAGGCTACGACTAGTGGAGGGTCACTGAAGGAGTAGACTCTCAAGTCAACGGAAAACAACGTCCGCATCCGACAAAGTACGGGGACCATCCCACGTACTAGCACCGTCGCACGATGACCACAGTCGGAGAAGAAACGGGACTCACAGTCCACAGCCGCGCACACACCCTGCGCGAGAGTCGAGAAAACCCAAGTGACGCTAAGTCACTGGGCTCTGGACAGTCCTCTAGACGCCCTACACCCAACGGTCCTTGAGTCACAAGACTCGGGGTCAAGACCGTTGCACGCAACAGCACAAGGCCGTCAATCTAGTCCAAGCTCTAGGTCTAAAACCACTGTAGCACGAATACCGAGGCAGCTCACGAGCCGCCGAAACCATTCCCTTGGGAAGGGAACTCACAGGACTAAGGCCACACACACGGCCCACGCGGAAAGCACAGAAGCACGATTCCCAAGGCAACTTGCACACCACCAAGCTGCAGCCCAACTCAAGGAAAAGAGGGAAGCCTCCAGCCCCAGACTGGACAACTGGGCTCGCAGCCCAAGGCCTCACACAGGACCCACTCGGGGATCGCTTTTCGGAGAAACCGATGACACACGTCAACACACGGTGACACGAGTCGAGAACTCTACACCCGGGACTACAACGTACCACGACACCTGGCCCCGACGACGTGCACAACATCCGTCAGGCCACCGGTCGGCACGTGGTTCGAGAACCACACACCCGGGACTCGAATCAGTCAAAACGGAAACACCGGGTTAGACTGGCACATGTGCGGTTCACCCTGGGCCGCTCAAGGGATGTGCGGCTAGGGTACAGCCGCTCAAAAGACATGCGGTCAGGCAGGAGCCGCACAAGGCTCTAATCGGACTAACCCCAAATGGAGGATGGACGGTTAGGGCTGGACCGCCCAAGGGGATGTGCGGCCAAGGATCGTCCGCACAACCTAACCGACCTACTCCAGTGCCGGTCAAAACGGTTTTGACCAAACCGCACAACCCAACCGACACTAAACTGTTGACCAAGGGTCAACTGGGATATGCGGTCAGCTCCTGGCCGCACAAGCCCACGGAAGGACAGACGGCTGGGTACCAACCGTCCATAGGGGAGACATGCGGTTCTCACCTGGCCGCACATCAAATGTGCGGTCTATCGTGCGACCGCACAACCCCAAAACCAAGAGAAAATGAACGGGCCAAAGGCAACCGCCCTCGCGATGGACGGGCCCGGTTCGACCGCCCAACCATCACGGCGGGTAAACCCAGGGGGTCTCCCGATCGTAGCCTTTCCACGCCCCGTTCGTGCCGAAACGAAGGGGATACAACCACAACCACCCTGGCAATCACGTGGACTCCGACCGGAGTCAAAACGACGCACGAATCGCGAGAAACGAGCGATTCTACCGAAGTTACCCAAAAAGGGTTACCGAGCTTCTCGGAGCTCTACCGGTCCAACGGGACCACCAATCGAGACGAAATCAGGGGGAAAAGAACGCTCTCGCCCCAAGGAATCCGTTGACAGTAACCGATCTGGAAACCGTCGCCGTTTCCCGACCGACCCTACGAAACCCACAAAACCACAGTTTCGCTAGAACGGACCCAAACACAGCTGTTTCCGCGCCGAACGACGTGCAATGGCAGGGGAAACGAGCAGAACGCAGTGGTGTTCCGTCACCCTACCTCCACCGAAGAAACCGTGCGCCGAAGCGACTAATCCACGCCGAAAACCGCCCGGAACGCGAACGACGCCATCTCGGAATCCACCGAGGGATCGCGCCCGCCTCCGCCTCGATCCTCATCCATCCTTGCCCGCGCCTCGCCCGCGCCGTCCCCGCCTCGCCCGTACTCCGCCCCGTCGGCCGCCGGAGAGAGAGGGAGAGAGGAGAGAGCGTGAGAAGAGAGAGGGAGAGAAATGAGAAATGAGAGGGGAGAGAGAGAGAAAAGCTATTTATAGGGAAATCCGGAAAATCGGAAAAATCCAGAAAAATAGAAAATCACACCCTCGCGATCCTCGGAACGCACCGATCGCAACGGTACCACTCGCGCCCTGGTGAACGGCCCGGTTCACCCGCAACGAGGTTCCGAAGGGAAAGCCGAAACCCACGCCGGGAATCGGAAAAACACACGCGGAAAAAGCCGCGGAACGCCTCCGGGCCTCCGAAACGACTCCGGATCGCACCGATCCGAACACGAAAGATGTCCGAAACGAAATTTCAGACAAAACAGAGCTGATATACCAGAAACGCAGATCCGGAGCCCACGAAAAGGATCCGAAGAATCCGGGGCATTACAGCCCTCCCCCCTTAAAGGAATTTCGTCCTCGAAATTCAGGACCAAGCACGAAGTCCCAGGGGAAGAACACAGAATCACTGACACGCTGTCAGAGCCCCAGCACAGAAAACCTCGATTCTCACGAAAACACCGATCCTGAGGGACACAGCCAGACTTACGATCACAAGCAACACCTCGCTCCTCGCGCCGAGCACACAGGCCAACAGAGCAGGCATATACCAAAGGACACAGTCCGGCATCACCTCAGACAACGCGAGAATCCACCGTGGCGCCGCAGCCACGATCTCGCTCACCGAGGAAACACAACCCTCGACACGAGCAACAGCTACTGATCCACCCCAGGGTCAGCAGACAAAACACACATCAGCTTCACAACCAGCTGACAGGTCGCACACCCTCCTCAAGGGAGCAACCAACACAGAGCCTCCACCAGCTCAAGCAGCCAGCTCAACAGACCGCAACCAGCACATCGGCTCAACACCAAGAAACACCCCACACATGGCAAGCCGAAAGCCGGACACAACACCGTGCCAATTCTCGTCAGAAGACAAACTTCGACAAAGTCCAGATCCCATCCGGAAAGGCACATCACAGAAACGACCACCAAAGGTCTCGCTGGCACTCGGCTCTCGCCACGCTCGAGCCCCAACAACCAGCATCTTCTGTCTCTGAAAAGACCATCCACTGGTCGCCAAATACACGTCAACGGGAAACCTCCACCGGCCCAACAGGCACGATCCAATTCACAGCAGGCCATCCGCTGACTCACACATAGACCGATGCCACATCTCGAGCTACACTCCTCTCGGACTCCGCATCCGAGCTCGATCATCGCGCCAACTCGACCCTCTCGGGGAGCACGACGAAACCAAATGACAGAACATGGCGTCTTCAGTCATCACCTCACGGGACTCAGACTTATAGGGAACCACCCCATGCTAATCACCAAACCAGGGATAACCTTGCGACACCAACGTCCTATCAAGGACCACCAACCGACGCTAATCTCACAGAAGGCCTCCGCCCACAAGCGTCACTCTTACGTCTGGTCTCATCAAATCCTTCGATCAATCCAAGTGGACACCTGCCAATCCCGATTCCGCCCTTACCACAGAGCCACGGGACACCACCTGAACAGCGCTCGTGGGTCCCTAAGCAATAAACATCTCACCGTCACAATCCGACAAGACCGTAGAACCAACGGAAGCCCACAGCCTGCCAGAGACCACTTCTCAAAAACGATCTCATCCGAGGCACGACTGGGAACACAAGTCGGACACCAAGCCACCGACTCTGACCAACACATCCTCGACCATCGTCAGGCGACATCCTCAACAACCCCATCCAGGTCCAACACCGACGCCTGACACGGCTTCCAACACAGGAACATGGTACTCATGCGGCGCACTAGCCAGCACATTCCCCAACACTCCATCCTGCCAGTGCCAAGAACCATAATACCTCGAGCAACGGCACGGCAAAATCACGTTTCACACCGAGGAACCCATCCTCCGATGCTGAACGCGAACTCAGGAATCCACCCGTAGCAACCAATGCTACGATCCTGAACCAATGGGTTACGAGCCCACCACGCTTCCGCTGCGCACTCAGATCCGCGCGCACAGTCGAGAAAGCAAACACCGCCCAACCAGCACTCGTCCTTCCGGAACAGCGCCAGCACACCCTCACACGACAAGGGAATGGGCACAACTTCTCACAGACAACCACCTTGCCAAGACAAGGAGCACGTCTCGCACGGACTTCATGGCACACAAGGCCAACCAATCCGGGCACACAATGCAAGACGGCAAACCTTAACCCAACACAATCTCTCCAACCAAAGGGGAGAACCAGCGCACTTCGACCAACGGAAGAACTCCACGCTCGACCTGACCTCGAACCTCGCGCACGCTGGAAACAGCACCATCCAGCACCAAGGAAAACCATCGCTTCCATCAGGTCAGCGCCTCCGACACACTCGACGAGTGTCACGTCGGACCACCATCACAGCATCTCTCGATGCACCACCGCTGCAATTCCTCGAACTGCAACACGGCATGCCAAGAGCCGCCACACGAGCCATAACCGACAACCGCCGATGCTCACCCTCGAGTCCCGAAACTCACCGCGGAGCCTTCACATCTCAAGCCAACTCCAGGGCGAACACAACCCATCCACTGACAGAAGCACAGGAGCAAAGACTTAACGGGACATCTCTGCCAAATCCTGCCTCGAAATCAGCAGAACGATCAGGACCGACACGTCATTTCTGACGCAACAGAGCACGACAAAACATCAGGCTCGACGAAACAGCAACCCACCGAGAAGATCCTCCGCTCACCCGAGCACACTTCTCGATCAAAACACCTCAGGAGCTGGACAAACCTCAAGCTGGAGTGACCAAAAACCGACAGCAGCTCCCTCAGAGCACGCTCACGGCCACTTAACCAAGAACAGTCCGCACCAGCCACCTGACCACGCTGCAGGTTCCTCGAACGCAGCACCGCGAACTCACGCCTGCCAGCAACCTCTGCCCAACGCAGCACAACCAGGGCCACCACCGATGAGGGAGAAGGCTCTCGACCTCGATCCTTAGACCCCATGTTGGCACGAAAGCCGCGGGCAGCAACCACCTCACAGCGCCGCACAGCGCACCCAAGCGAGAAACAAGGCGGGAAGCGAACACAAAACCCTAAGCCAGCTGCCGACTGTACTGGACCTTATGGACTCTGATCACTGCAATATCTCGAATTCCTATGTACGCCCACAACCACCGCTCTGATACCAGCTGTAACGACCCGAGAATCCGATTACCGGGAAGGCCCGATAACCCGAGACTCGCACCGCCGCCCACGAGCCAGGAGGGCTCGGAAGGGCTAAAAGGAGTGTGGAGGCACAAAGAAATAGGAAATAAAGCAGGACAACCAACAACAACAAGCTGAAAGAAAGAACAGCAACAGCTACAACAGAGTCCAGTCCAACCGAAAGTACAGTCTAAAGCAGTAAAACGTACCACGTGCCAAGTGAACACTCGGCCCGGCAAGCTGGCAACAGAGAACCTCCGCTCCGCACCCTCGAACCACGAGGAAGAACCGCCACACCTGAAAAGCAGGGAATGAGTCTCCAAAACAGAGACTCAGCAGGGATCCCGCGGAACCCCAACCGGAAACAACGGCGGTAGCGGAAAGGAGAGCTACAACTACAGCAGGAACAGCAAACCGGTGGCCGGTCAAAAACTCGGCACTACAGCTACTCCTACTGCACCGGAAGGTACACCTCGGTCACGCAGACGAAGCTACCGAACCACACTAGTACCACCTACCGAAGCAAGAACACACGGCAACCACGCCGTAGAGGCCTGTCCCTCGGACACAGCCGACCTGGACACGCTGTCCAAGGTGCGACCCCGACCATCCGATCGCGGGTACCGCACAACAAGACCCAACCTCGGTAAAGCCACTAGCATTAGACCCTTGGCGCGAAAACCAACACACGCGCCACGGCGAAACAACCGAACTCAACGGTCAACACGACCGAAAACCCGAAGGTCGAAATCACGGAAACTGATAGTCTGTCACTCCGTACTCGACAGGAGTACCACCCACTAGAAGCACAGCCGGTAGCGTCCCCTGACGTCTTACACCGCACCGCAAGTGAACTGCCTGACGTGGTAGCTCCTACCCGAGGCACGAACACCGTACAAGTAACCACAAACAAGTGACTAGCTGGGGTCACGCCCGTCGACGTGGGTCCAACCGCCCCCAACCACGTGTGCACACACAGACCACGCGTCCCTGGTCTGGTCCTCTGACCGGTTTTCCCCTCAGCCGGACTCTGGCTGCAAGACGTGGGGCCCGACGGCAACCGGTCCACAAACCGCCTCTAAGGGTAAGCCCGTACACCACTCCCTGGTGCGACTAGCACACGCGTACTAGTAGGCTACGACTAGTGGAGGGTCACTGAAGGAGTAGACTCTCAAGTCAACGGAAAACAACGTCCGCATCCGACAAAGTACGGGGACCATCCCACGTACTAGCACCGTCGCACGATGACCACAGTCGGAGAAGAAACGGGACTCACAGTCCACAGCCGCGCACACACCCTGCGCGAGAGTCGAGAAAACCCAAGTGACGCTAAGTCACTGGGCTCTGGACAGTCCTCTAGACGCCCTACACCCAACGGTCCTTGAGTCACAAGACTCGGGGTCAAGACCGTTGCACGCAACAGCACAAGGCCGTCAATCTAGTCCAAGCTCTAGGTCTAAAACCACTGTAGCACGAATACCGAGGCAGCTCACGAGCCGCCGAAACCATTCCCTTGGGAAGGGAACTCACAGGACTAAGGCCACACACACGGCCCACGCGGAAAGCACAGAAGCACGATTCCCAAGGCAACTTGCACACCACCAAGCTGCAGCCCAACTCAAGGAAAAGAGGGAAGCCTCCAGCCCCAGACTGGACAACTGGGCTCGCAGCCCAAGGCCTCACACAGGACCCACTCGGGGATCGCTTTTCGGAGAAACCGATGACACACGTCAACACACGGTGACACGAGTCGAGAACTCTACACCCGGGACTACAACGTACCACGACACCTGGCCCCGACGACGTGCACAACATCCGTCAGGCCACAGGTCGGCACGTGGTTCGAGAACCACACACCCGGGACTCGAATCAGTCAAAACGGAAACACCGGGTTAGACTGGCACATGTGCGGTTCACCCTGGGCCGCTCAAGGGATGTGCGGCTAGGGTACAGCCGCTCAAAAGACATGCGGTCAGGCAGGAGCCGCACAAGGCTCTAATCGGACTAACCCCAAATGGAGGATGGACGGTTAGGGCTGGACCGCCCAAGGGGATGTGCGGCCAAGGATCGTCCGCACAACCTAACCGACCTACTCCAGTGCCGGTCAAAACGGTTTTGACCAAACCGCACAACCCAACCGACACTAAACTGTTGACCAAGGGTCAACTGGGATATGCGGTCAGCTCCTGGCCGCACAAGCCCACGGAAGGACAGACGGCTGGGTACCAACCGTCCATGGGGGAGACATGCGGTTCTCACCTGGCCGCACATCAAATGTGCGGTCTATCGTGCGACCGCACAACCCCAAAACCAAGAGAAAATGAACGGGCCAAAGGCAACCGCCCTCGCGATGGACGGGCCCGGTTCGACCGCCCAACCATCACGGCGGGTAAACCCAGGGGGTCTCCCGATCGTAGCCTTTCCACGCCCCGTTCGTGCCGAAACGAAGGGGATACAACCACAACCACCCTGGCAATCACGTGGACTCCGACCGGAGTCAAAACGACGCACGAATCGCGAGAAACGAGCGATTCTACCGAAGTTACCCAAAAAGGGTTACCGAGCTTCTCGGAGCTCTACCGGTCCAACGGGACCACCAATCGAGACGAAATCAGGGGGAAAAGAACGCTCTCGCCCCAAGGAATCCGTTGACAGTAACCGATCTGGAAACCGTCGCCGTTTCCCGACCGACCCTACGAAACCCACAAAACCACAGTTTCGCTAGAACGGACCCAAACACAGCTGTTTCCGCGCCGAACGACGTGCAATGGCAGGGGAAACGAGCAGAACGCAGTGGTGTTCCGTCACCCTACCTCCACCGAAGAAACCGTGCGCCGAAGCGACTAATCCACGCCGAAAACCGCCCGGAACGCGAACGACGCCATCTCGGAATCCACCGAGGGATCGCGCCCGCCTCCGCCTCGATCCTCATCCATCCTTGCCCGCGCCTCGCCCGCGCCGTCCCCGCCTCGCCCGTACTCCGCCCCGTCGGCCGCCGGAGAGAGAGGGAGAGAGGAGAGAGCGTGAGAAGAGAGAGGGAGAGAAATGAGAAATGAGAGGGGAGAGAGAGAGAAAAGCTATTTATAGGGAAATCCGGAAAATCGGAAAAATCCAGAAAAATAGAAAATCACACCCTCGCGATCCTCGGAACGCACCGATCGCAACGGTACCACTCGCGCCCTGGTGAACGGCCCGGTTCACCCGCAACGAGGTTCCGAAGGGAAAGCCGAAACCCACGCCGGGAATCGGAAAAACACACGCGGAAAAAGCCGCGGAACGCCTCCGGGCCTCCGAAACGACTCCGGATCGCACCGATCCGAACACGAAAGATGTCCGAAACGAAATTTCAGACAAAACAGAGCCAGATATACCAGAAACGCAGATCCGGGGCCCACGAAAAGGATCCGAAGAATCCGGGGCATTACACCTACCCCGACTACCGAGAGAGTGCCCTGGACCTGCTGTGGTTAGAGACGAGTGTGACTGACAGGGACAGCAGGGTA
This sequence comes from Amorphophallus konjac, assembly GCA_022559845.1. Classification (NCBI taxonomy): domain Eukaryota; kingdom Viridiplantae; phylum Streptophyta; class Magnoliopsida; order Alismatales; family Araceae; genus Amorphophallus; species Amorphophallus konjac. The sequence goes on from JAHNEJ010000082.1 coordinate 146,818, forward strand.
GTTGGCCGAGTGGAGATCATGGAGGCCCTCGGATTCGTTGACCCGCGCCAGCGGGTTAGCGAGACTGGAGCGGAGTTTCTGGCACGACTGGAGGGAGATGCCCGTGTAGCTTTCACCCAGGACCTGAGCGAGAGGGAGCTGGTGGATCTAGACCTCCGGATATTTCTTTTCTTCTTCTTGGGCCACCTTCTGCTAGGGACGAAGGGGGATGGCATCCACTGCCGTTTCCTCGGGATCTTGGCGGATCTGGACAGAGTGGGACACTACGCGTGGGGAGCGGGTCTGCTTGCCCATTTGATTGCTGATCTCTCCCAGACTTCGGAGAAGGAGACGACAGTCAGCGGCTTCGCACCTTTTCTCCAGGTACACAATTTATTTATGCATTTCCATAGTTAAATATGCAATTATTGTACTAATGATGTATGATGGATGCAGGTGTGGAGCTATTACTATTTCCCGATGGGGAGGGCTAGGCATGGGAACAGGAGGGCCGTGCCTCTAGCGCGGCGGTGGAGGCCGGTCGTGGTTGCAGCACCCCACGGCTACCAGCTGGCGTCGCTTCGTCGGGAGCTGAGCGAGTATCCCGAGGCCATGGTATGATGCGTATGATTTTTATGTTTATACATGTGACTGAATGGTAACTAACATGATGTATGTATGGTGATGCAGGTGGTATGGAGACCCTACCTGGGCATGGGCGACGCTGGCCAGCCTTGGGTTGTAGCGGGTCTTCCTCGTTTCAGGCGGGACGTGTGGGTCCATTGCTTGAACGAGATCGAGCCGCTTCGGCTGAGGCTGGTTATGAGGACGTTGGGGCTAGCCCAGGAGTGGGTTGATGTCGATGAGCCGGCCCGCATCGGGCGGAAGACCAAGGGGAAAGCGAAGGTTGTGGACTGGCGTACGCGCTTCCCAGCACAGTACCAGGACTGGCAGCAGGGCGGGGTCCCAGTGGTGTCCCATGTACAGGATAGTACTGATTACCTGAGACGGTACCGGGCTACGTATGGGGACCGCCTCTTCCTTGGTGGTATGGCAGGGGTAAGTGAAATGAGAATGCTTCACTCTTTTATATGTATATGCATGTAGCACTAACTTATGTACAATGCCGGATGCTCGTGACAACATAATCGCCGACCTGCGGGCCCAGTTGGCGGACGCCAGGCGGCAGTTGGTGGCCATCCGACAAGAGTTGGAGATCCTGGTAAGTTTATGCGATGCATTTTTTTTGTGACCTGGATTTTTGATACTTGGCGTCTAACTGTCGTTCGCTCTGTGTTTCAGCGGGCCCACCAGACAGTGGCAGCCGGGATGGCTGGTGGAGCGGGTTCCAGTTCGCGGGGCCCTCCTCCGGAGGTTTCTGCCCTCCAGGAGCAGCTGGCGTATGCGGTGGCTCGGGCTGAGGAGGCCGAGCGTGACCGCGAGGCTCGAGTGAGCGTTTGCCTGACCTCGACTCTCCTTCTGGCTGCCCTCCTTCTATCACTGTTCTCTTACGGTGCATGCGTGCTTTGACAGGTGGCCGAGATCCGAGAGGGCCTGGCGCGTGCTGTTCATGCCGAGCAGGAGCGCGACGCTCGGGTGGCGGAGTGTGACGCCCGGGTGGCGGAGCGTGACGCCCGGATTGCGGAGCTGGAGGAGGAGCGTCGACGGGAGGCTGAGGAGCTCCCTCGTGACGTGCTGGATCTGCGGATCGCCCTCGAGCTGTCAAGGAGGGAGGCGATGAGGGAGAGAGAGGAGAGAGAGAGGGATAGGGAGAGAGAGGGAGAGGGATAGGGAGGAGCGACAGCGGGATCAGACCGAGAGGAGGGCTCTGGAGGTCCAGCTGCTGGAGCTCCGATTGAGTCTTGGCACGACGGAGGGGAGGCTTCGGGAGAGCGAGGAGCGGTACCAGAGGGCGAAGGAACGCGGGGCGCGACTTCGTCAGTCTGGTTCTTTTTCCATGGGCAGCTATCTGGTTTCTTCGGCCGAGGAGCGTCGTCGCGCCTTCGAGGCTGGAGTGCCACCGCAGGGCGAGGCGAGCACGGCTTCTCAGGATTCGCAGAGGCCCCCTAGGGATCCCCGGCAGAGGAGGGAGGAGAGAGATGACCAGGAGGGTGATGGTGAGAGTTAGAGAGTTACTTGTACACGTCACCCTTCTCACTGTATGATGTACTTTGACTATTATATGAAATGGATTTCGTGTGGCGTGCCCTTTTCTTTCCCGCACTTTCTTTTGCACCACGTTGTTTACGCTTCACGCGACTTTTACCCTGGACAGAAGGGAACTACTTTGCACCACGTTGTTTCCTTTCTCCTTTTTTGGGCGCGTCCAGGCGCGAGGACGCGTTTTAATCCTTGAATTCAAATTTAAAGCGTCGGGTGGCCTTTCTTCTCCCGTGCCTTACCTGCAAACGAGCCCGCCTTCCGCCGAAACTCGCTTGCCCCCTTTCTCGTCTTCCTCCTCTTTTGATCGATGGAGTTCGGTGGGCCCGACCATGGTGAAGGTGGAGAAGGACGAGGAACTCCTCGCCCGAGGAGGGACACGCAAGAACATGGAACGACGTACATGGAGGAGGAAGGGCCGCTTCGGGCCCCTGAGGGACCCGAGGGGCCCGATGTCGCGGAGGGAGGTGAACACGGTCTGGTAGGTCCTCCGATCTCTTCCTCTTTTGATCCATTTTGAGTTTTGAAGCGAGCCGCGCGAGGGGGGAAAGGGTTCGGCGAGTGTTGCACTCAAATGATGGACGCGTCCTAGACAGGGGACGCGTTCTTTGTTATGATGCGAGGCCCTTCTTTCTTGGTGCAGGACATGGCGAGGACCCTGGGCCTGGCCGATGAGTGGGCGAGTACGAATGAGCCGGGCCGCGTCAGGAGGGAGAGTCGCGGCAAGGCGAGACTCGAGGACTGGCACGTACGTCTCCCTGGACAGCAAGGGAGCGTATTGGTGCAGGACAGTGCCGACTTCCTGCGACAGCAGAGAGAGAGTTATGCGGGGCTTCCCCAAGCCGGGGATACGCGCGACGTCAACGGCTCGCGTGCCTAATTAGCCGAGGTCAGGCGGCAGCTGGCCGCCACTCAACAGGAACTGTCGCTCCTGGTAAGCTAAGTGCTGCATTTTCTATTTTTAAATGTGGAGCTTAGCTGACTGCTGTTGTTTGTTCGTTCTAGCGTGCCCAGCAGACAGCGATGGTGGGAGTGGCTGGCGGTGCATCTTCCAGTTCCTCGGCCCCTTTTCTTGAGATTACCTCCCTCCGGGAGCAACTTGCCGGTGCGGTGGCTCGGGCTGCCCGGGCGGAAGAGGAGCGTGATGCCTGGGTGGCGACTGTAGCAGAGCTGCGACATCGCGGTGAGGAGAGACCTTCTCCAGACATCCTGGAGTTAAGGGTTCTTCTGCAGATGATGAGGCGAGAGGCAGAGAGAGAGAAAGCTGAGAGAAGGTCCGAGCGACAGCGGGATCAGACCGAGAGGAGGGCTTTGGAGGCCCAAGTGAGGGAGCTCCAGCTGGGCCTTCAGGCCGCCGTGCAGAGACTAGGAGGGATGGAGACGCACTACGAGAGAGCGCGAGAGTTCGGGGAGTGACTCCGCCAGTCCGGTCGCTTTGCCGCTAGTGGCTTCTTCGCCATGCCAGGGGAGGAGTAGCGAGTCACTGCTGCGGAACAGGCGCCAAGAGGCGAGGCAGGTGCTACTGCATGGGGATCCCGGAGGCTTCTGAGGGACCCTCACCTCGGGGGAGAGAAGAGGGACGCCTAGAGGGACGAGCATGGAAATAATGGCAAGAGCTGGCGAGCTAGTGGACCCGCCACCTCTCTATGTAGTGTTTGTGGCAGCTTATGTAGAATCATGAATGGAATGATTTGATTTTCTGCTGCTTGTTTGTTCTCTTGTACGTTCCTTCCTCCCTACACTTCCTCTCCTTTGCACTGTTCCAATGTGATGGGTCTGCCGAGACTCCGCCTCGAGCGGAGAATCGCGTCTTGTTGTGACCATTTCCACAGGAATCTGCCGTCGAAGTCAATAATGACGACCCTAGTCCCTTTTCCCGGATGTTGTGTCAAGTTTTACGGACGTCCTCCAAAACATGATAGGGTATCCCTAGACAACATAGGGTGCTAGTCGTCATATTCTTCATCCAATCAATCACCCTGTGCGAGCGATGAAGTGACACACGGGATCGCATGGCAGGTGCCTCATCGTGAGGGCTACCATTAACAGGTGATGGAGGTAATCTTGGCCCGCACTCCTTCCATTTCTATAAATTCTTGTCCCTTTTATCCTCCCAGGTATATCGAGAGCTAACTCGAGGAGCACAAGTTCTCACGGGAGAGGAGGAGTTCAAAATTCTGAGAGTTGGATGGAGGGCGAATCTTCCCACTCCTCGAAGAGAAGCAGATCCAGTGGTAGTAGTTCCAGGAGGCTTTCGGACCTCGAATGGCACTTCAGTGAAAGGGCCCAATCACAACTCGTAAGCCAAGTTTTCCTGCCCATCTTCTCATTCTTTCTTCCTTTCTTCTGACCAAACCTCACCTCCATTCCTTGTATGTGTAGGTTGTGATGAAATCACAAATCTTATGGGAGTTGGTAGTAGCAGCGTACAGGGGCCTCCCAGATTTTCAGAAGGCGAGGCTAGACGTGATGGGATTTGGTACCTTCCTTCGGATCGAGCCGATCAAGCCCGACCTGGTTCTGATCCAAGCCTTGTGTGAGAGATGAGACCCAGTGAACCGGGCATTCCTGATGCCCTGGGGGCACATGGTGCCCAACTTGGAGGATGTGGTCCGGATCACAAGCCTGAAGGTGGAGGGCGAGGCAGTGACTGGGGTCACTTATGTGGATTACCGAGAAGGTGCTCGGAAGCTACTAGGTTTGGACCTAGATGGTCGGAAAAATAGGTCGGTAGCTAGGGCGTCCCTCATGGATGCATTAGGGCTCACCGACACTCGTCGGCGGGGCGATGAATCCTCAGAAGAGTTCATGGAAAGGATGGAAATAGGATGCCGTGCCGTGTACTGCACAGATTTCGGCAACTGGGAAAGATGCAACATAGATTTGAGGAGATTTCTCCTCTTCCTTTTGGGGAGATTGGTACTGAGCTCGAAAGGGGACGGTATCCAATGTCGCTTCCTGGAGCTGCTATCAGACCTTGAAAGAGTAGGGTACTATGCCTGGGGAGTTGCCATGCTGGCACACTTGTTTGCAGGCCTGTTCCAAGAAGCGGATCGTGAGATGACTGTGAGTGGTTTCACACCATTCATCCAGGTATTTTTGGTTTTGCTTGTTTTGTATTTTTTGTGTTTTGTTTTTCGTAGGATATTGACGACATGTGCAAAAGCAGTTGTGGAGCTATTATTACCTCCCCATGGGGAGAGCTCGACATTGGCGACCCGCGATGGTGCCGCTAGCCAGGCGGTGGGAACCCATCATGAGTGCGGCACCCCTAACCTACCAACTGATGGTGCTAAGGCGGGAGCTACAGGAGTTCCCTGCAGCGATGGTAAACTGGAGACCCTACTCAGACATGGTCGATGCCGACCAGCCGTGGGTTCTAGCAAGTCGTGCCCGGTTCGGACGGGAACTTGTGGATGCACTGCCTGAATGAAATCGAGCCGCTTCGGCTACGATTGGTTATGAGGTCCTTGGGACTGGCTCAAGAATGGGTGGATTCAGCTGCGCCACCTCGCGTTGGGAGAGAGACGCGAGGACCGGCGACCTGCATTGACTGGCGCGTGCGATTCCCCGAACAGTACGAGACTGGCAACGGGGTGGCACGATTGTAGAATCGCAGGCGCGGGATAGCGAGGACTACTTGCGTCTATATAGGACAAAGTACGCAGAGCGGTTCCAACCCCGGGGACTTGTGGAGGTAGGTTTCCCCTTTTCTCTTTCTTCTTTCTCCTTTTCTTGGTTTTCTGGTGAAAATGCTGACTCGTAAGGCTGCAGGATGTCCGGGATGCCATGATAGCGAATTTACGAACTCGCTTGGCAGAGATGGAGCAACGGTTGGGCGATGCCCGCGGAGCTACGAGCGCCTTGGTAGGTGTACAGTGCGTTCCTAATTAAAATCCCAGATTCCAGATGTTGGCTGCTAATTCACGCGGTCGTAGCATGCCCAGATTGGCGCGGCTTCCCCAGCGATGGGAGTAGGTGGTGCCTCTTCCAGCTTGTGGATTCCCACCTCAGAACTTGACTTGCTTCATGAGCAACTTGCTCATGCCACGCAGCGTGCCGCGGAGGCAGAAGGGATGCTCTGTATACAGGTAAAAGTTTCAGTGTTGAGTTCTCTTGGTTTACGCCTTATCGCGTATCTGAGATGGTACACTTGGCAGGAAAAGGAGACGGAAGAAGCGCTTGCCAAGGCTGCGCAGAAGGAGGCTAGGATAGCAGAACTGGAGAGGGAACTGCGGCGTCATCCTGATGACGACTCCTCTAGGGATGCCGTGGAACTGAGGATCACTCTCCAGTTGGAGAGGGAAGACCGTGAGAGAGAACGTGCAGAGAGAGAAAGAGACGCAGAGAGAGAAAGAGCCAACAGATTGACTGAAAGGGAGGAACGAAGGGCCATGGAGGCCCAACTATTCGAACTCCGAATCAACCTTGGCCTTGCTGAACAGTGGCTGAGAGATGGTGAGGAGCGCTACTGAAGAGCACGAGAGCGCGGCTTTCGTGTTGGTAGCTTCTCTGCTGCTTCCGTGGATCAAAGCTGGGGTGTGGGAATAGGAAGGGGAGTACAGAGCGGTAGGAGTACCGCTTTTCGTAGTTGGGTAGCACCTTTGAGAGCGTTTTACCCGGAGAGTAGTGGGACGAGTAATGCAGAGAGAGAGGGCGGAACTTGATGTAGTTTTTTTGGTTTTTGGAATAAAATACAAGGTTCGGTTTGTTTGGTTTTCACCTTTGCTTCTGTTGCCTGAATCCCTGCACACATCACTGAAACAAACAAATCAGAATTTCTGTTCTGACTTGGCCCCTTGCTCAATAAGCAAATGGTCACTGTGACTGTCCTTGATAACTGGTCAAGGGGCCAAGCCTTTATTAACGAAGGCAAGGGAAAAAAGCGGTGATGATAAATGCGACAGGCAAGCACACGAATGCAAGCGGTATTAAAGTGAGATGCTGCACGCAAATGCAATCATGCAAAATTGATTTGTTTTCTTTTTTATATTTGACATTTTTTTTATTTTATAAAAAAAGATTTTTTTTGTTTGCAAATATGTACATTTTCTCTTTTTCCTTTTTTGTTATTTTTATCATTTCAATTTTTTTGTTGCTAACGCCTGGCAAGCACCCAAATGGCACCTAACCTACGTGAGAACAGGGGTTTCTTACTAACCTCCCAGGTATCCTAAGTGCACATCTAGGTTGATTTGGGCCTCTAGACCCCTCGAATGATGATCCCGCCGGCTAAGACTTACCCTGATGACAATACCGTCATGCCATGCTTAGGCTCCCAGTTGCTTCCGACCACATGGATTCACCCAAAAGATGTTTGAGGTAAAAGATTTGCCCGACCCGGGTCTATTTCCTCACAACTCTAGATGGTATATGATGGAACACCCTGGAATCCTAACGACCGACCGCGCGACCCTGACCCGGAATCAGACGCCGTCGCACCCATAGGTGACGCGCTTGCATTGGCCTAAGCCCAAGGTTAAGCAAGAAGACATCAAGGTGGTAAACAGGGTCTTGACCAGCCAGAAACACGGAGACTCCTTCGCAGCGATAGCTTTTACTTTTCAAAGTAGGCAACCAAATGTGTATATTAAAATAAGGTCGCAGACCCTAGGCAGTTTTCACCTTTCAGAAACTCCATCGAACTTTCATCTTTAGAGGGAGAAGGAAGAGTGTAGGGGATAAACCTCCTGAGAGGACCGGCAAAGCCGTTAACCCGGTGAGCGAATAAGGGCCCATTAACTCTTTCCTTTCAGACAACTTCGGACCAAATCTCGAGCATTTACATTCCACGGCCCCCTTTGTGGATTCAGACTTTTACTTTGAGGGGTTCCGTTTATCGCAACAGGCACGGTCACGACCAGGCTTTTCTCTTGATTTTGATTTTGTATTTCTTTTTGTGAGGGAGATAAAGTCGTTTGACGTTTGTGGGTTCCCTTTTCGTATGCCTGCGGGGACACTGCCCTCTTCTCGTGCTCTGATCGATGCTCGAGGAAATGGATCCTACTCTTGCCTTTGGGGTTTGAGTTTCGGTTTCTCATGCTCAGCGTTTTAAGGGCGCCGACTGTCTCATTTGGTCGAAGAGAAAAGAATAAAGATTACAGCTTCCGGAGATCTTCTGGGTGGGGCCCCACCGTAGGTGATGCTACCGACTTTTTTGAATAAAATACATAAGTGAGCACATGTTAGCTTCCTTCGAGCGAGCATAGGCTGACGTGGCCGGACAGGGATCTCCACGGTTCTGGCAAATCAAGACCCGGTGCCTACCAAGCCTTAATGGGCCCTATCCTAACATGAAGGTTAGATGCAGAGACTTAACTACATGGTGACTGCCAGGCATCGGCATTTTGAATTTTCATATTTTTAGTGGTTTTCGGTATTTCTCTATTTTTATGTTTTTTATCTTTTCATCATCATTTTTTTTGTTTTGTGCTAAGGGTAGTATTTCTTAAGATAAAGCCCATTCCAAGGGTGGGATAACTCGGTCCCTTCGGCGTTGATTAGCTTGTAGGCGTTGCCAGGGTACACGGCTTGAATTACAAATGGTCCTTCCCAATTGGGTTGGAGCTTAGAACGCGGACCTCCAGGTTTGACAAAAATTCTTTTTACGACCATCTCACCGACTTTGAATTTTCTCTCAACGACTTTCTTTTGGTAAAAGCGAGCGAGTCTATTTTGATACACACGCGCGTGTTCGGCAGCGGCCAGTCGCTTCTCATCCAAGAGTTCCAACTGGGCGAGGAGTGAATTACGACGATCGTCGAGGGGAAATTCCTCGTCCAATTGTACCCTGAGAGAAGGGATCAGAGTCTCATACGGGACTACCGCTTCCATACCATAAGTAAGGGCAAATGGAGTCTGCCCGGTGGGGGTACGGATTGAAGTGCGATAGGCCCATAGGGCTTCGATAAGTTTTTCTGGCCAGTCTGAAAACTTACTAGACTCGCAGGTTTTTTTGATGATTTTGAGCAATGTTTTGTTGGTGGCCTCCGCTTGGCCGTTACCTTGTGGGTAATAAGGCGATGAATGATGCAATGCAATTGCGTACCTTTTGCAGAGGTCCTGTAGGTCCTGAGAAATGAACTGTGGCCCATTGTCGGTGACGATTGTGCTTGGGACGCCGAATCTGGCGAGGATGTTCTTCATGATGAACTTGCAGACTGTTGACGCCTTGATTTCCGCGTAAGCTTCGGCTTCGGCCCATTTGGTGAAGTATTCCGTCGCAGTAAGGATGAAAGATTTCTGCTTGGTGAGGGAATTGGGATCACCTAGGGGACCAATGATGTCGAATGCCCACATGGAGAAAGGCCATGGGGAGGATATTGGATGAAGTGAGGAAGATGGTGAATGGATTTTATCGGCGTGAAGTTGACACTTGACACACCTACGGACATAGACAGCACAATCCTCTTCCATAGTGGGCCAATAAAAGCCTTGGCGAATGATCTTCTTGGCGAGCATCTGACTATTCACGTGGCCACCGCACACACCCGGGTGCGTCTCCTCCACATATTTCCAAACCTCATCGTCACCAAGACATCTTAACAGAATACCAGTAAGGCTCCTCCTATAGAGTAGACCTCCAACCAAAGTATATTTCTGAGCCACCCTTCTTATGGCTTTCTTGTCCTCTGTGGTGGCCCCTTCAGGATAAGACTGATCTTGGCAGTATTTGACAATTTCATAGAACCATGGTTTCTCTTCATCAGCCAGTTCCTCTTCGGCCTCTGCCAACATGATTTCCCTCTTCTCAAGGATATCTTCCTGCAGGATCTTCCTTGCTATCCTGTCTTTGATATTTACGTAGGAAGCATCATCGATTGCAGGGGCGTGAAGTTTGTAGATGGAAATGGACTTAAACCATCTTCCTAGAGGGAACCTTATGGATGATGCCAACGAGGCGAGGGCATCGGCGAGAATATTCTGATGACGAGGGACATGAACAAAGATCAGTTTGGCGAACAGTTTGGCAAAGGCAGCAGTGAGTTCTTGGTATGGCTTGAGTTTGGGATCGCGAGTGCGATATTTAGTGAGCACCTGGCGAAGGATGAGTTGACTATCACCTACGACTCGCAACTCAGTGATACGAAAAGAATGAGCGAGTTCTAGGCCAGCTAGAAGGGCTTCATATTCAGCTATATTGTTGGTGACTGGAAATTTGAGCTGGTATGCCAATGGGAATGTGAGGCCTTCAGGCGACAGGAGGGCGATGCCGATTCCTCTCCCTTGAGAATTCAGAGCTCCATCAAAATATAGCGTCCACATTGGCTCCTCTGATTGGTTGACGGACATTAGTTCCTCATCTGGAAACTCTGATTGGACGGGATCGAACTTGGGAAGAGGATGGTGAGCGAGATGCTCGGCTATGGCATAGCCTTTAATCGCCTTTTGCTGGATGTAGGTGATGTCGAACTGAGAGAGAAAACTTTGCCAGCGTGCTAGCCTATCCGTAAGGACGGATTTCTCCAGAAGGAATTTGATAGGATTCATTCGAGCAATCAAGTGGACCTCATGAGCCAAGAAGTAGTGCTTCAATTTCTGCACTACCCAAACGAGGGCAGCACAGGTTTTCTCCATGCCGGTGTACTTCTGCTCACAGGGATTGAGAAGTTTGGACAAGTAATAGGTTGCCCGTTCCTTGCCTTCTTCATCAGCTTGTGCGAGGACGGCTCCTACGGAGTCATCCAAGACTGAGACGTAAAGGATCAGAGGTTTTTCTGGTTTGGGTGGAATGAGAACGGGTGGACTAGCCAGATATTCCTTAACCCTTCAAAAGCTTTCTGACATTTAGAATTCCAGTGGAATTCTACTCCTGGCTTGGTCAACTCGTAGAGAGGTCTACACCTTTGTGAATGTTGGGACACAAACCGACGAATAAACTGCAACCTCCCGATTAAACCTCGGACTTCCCTCAAATTCTTGGGAGGCGGCATATCCCTGATGACCTTACCTTTGTCGGGATCTATCTCGATCCCTCTTTTACTCACAATGAACCCCAGCAATTTACCCGACGACACACCAAACACACACTTTTTCGGGTTCATTTTCAATTGGAACTCTCTTGACCTCTGCAAGACCTTAGCCAAAACTTCTGGATGTTCCATCCTGGTCTTGATTTCACCAACAAGTCATCCACATACACTTCCAGATATATGTGCATCATGTCATGAAATATGGCCATCATGCTCTTTGGTAAGTAGCTCCAGCATTCTTTAATCCGAATGGCATGACCACGTAACAATATGTTCCCCAAGGGGTAGTGAATGACGTTTTCTCCTGATCCTCTTCTGCCAAACGAATTTGATTGTATCCTGAAAATCCATCCATGAATGAGAGGGTCTCATAACCTGCCGTGTTATCGATCAATACATCAATGTGAGGCAAGGAAAAATCATCCTTTGGACACGCGCGGTTAAGGTCCCGGAAGTCGATGCAAATCCTGACTTTCCCATCTTTCTTCATGACCGGGACAATGTTCGCCACCCATTGAGGATAAAGGACGACTCTAATGAACCTGACTTTGTGGAGCTTATCGACCTCTTCTTTCATTTTCAAAGCCATCTGAGGGTGGAAACGCCTTAACCTTTGTTTTACCGAGACGGACCCTGGTTTTAGGGTTAAACGGTGTTCGACCAAGGTTGAATCCAGACCCGGCATATCCTCGTAGCTCCATGCAAACGTGTCCTTATATTCCTTGAGAACCTCAATTAATGCCTCTTCTTCAGAGGGTGGTAGGTTGTCACTTATGAGGATGATCCTAGGGTCTTCCTCTGTTCCCAAGTTGACTTCTTTGGTAGATTCTTCTACGGCGGTTGACGGCTCGTCGAATCTCCTCATTCCACTAGCGTATGCGCCCGCCGTATCCTCATATTCTTCACCCTCATCTTCAGTGAGGCATTCTTCATCCGTGATCTCGTAGACTCGATACCCTTCATCAAATGCACAGTTGCCCTCACATTCTATTTCCGGTAGCTGGATGGGATTTTCTAACAACTGGGGGATGGCGAGAAGGGCCTGACACCTGGCGGCTAAATCCAGAAGGAATCGACGAGGGATCTGCCTACCCTTGGATTTCTTCCTAGGTACTACCCTTGGCCTATCATTCCTAGATTGACTGACAATATTTACAGAAGAAGAGGAAGATGAAGAGGATGGTGTAGAATGTACAGGAGAAGACCCCTCAGAGGAGGGGTAGAAAAGGTCGCTCATCGGACCTTGGACGGGTGGTCCGCAGGGCGGGACGCACCCGTGGGAGATGTAGGAGGTTTCCTCAACGAAGATGTGTTGTTGGGGAGTTTGAAAATTGACGTTTTTTTTTCGTTTTCAGTTTTAATGACAAAGCAGTGAAAAGAGATTGGAGGAGAGAGAAAAGTGGTTATGGCTAGAGGATTGTGAGGCTCATAGAGCAGATCATGGTTGAAGACCTGGCGCGGGTTGAAAAGCCCGCGCAGGTATGTAAGCAAAGAAGGGGACCTGGGAAGATCATCAGACAATTGTCTGGCCCAGGAAGACGATATCAGCAAAGGCTGAGACGAGTGGATGGAGAAGATGGCGGCTAATGAGCCGTCGATGGCAATGTTGAGGACGGATGAAAATCCGTCGATGACAGGGTCCTTCTGGTGAGGACGAGGATAGTTTGGAACCTTGGCAAGAGTGGTAATATTCTCTGGTATTTCGGAGATCAATGGTGGTCCTTCAAGCTGCGGAGACAAGAACATCCTTTCCAGTGCAACGGAAATGTCCCGTATGTCGAACCATTTGTCCCACTCGCATTCCGGATCTTTGATCTTGCCTCTTTTGGTGATCCTCGGACATTTTTCAGCCAAATATACAGCATGTGATCCCCCATGTGCTTCTCGTGGGTAATCTCCCATCTGAACAACGGACCCTCTGTTGAAGTGGTTTGATAGAGTCCATGTGAGGGGCTTCCAATCCGCCTTGAACGGTCCCTTGAAGCCTAGGCCAAACCTGCGGTTCGGCCTAATTTCCTTTGGCGGCTTGAGCATACCTTGTAACTGTGCGCCCAGACCTTTTCCTTGTTGATAGCCGATGTTCCTCATAATCTCCCAACCTTTGGAGTGAAAAGGGAGACATGATGTTGCGGTTGCCCTGACCGGCTCCTTTGGTGCTAGTGGAACGTGAGATGGATCACGCACGTCCAGCAGTGACAATATGGGCCGATGAGACGGCCAAACAGAGGGCAGAGAGGTGTTGATAGCATCCACTGTGTGAAGGACAGGTGTACTGACCACTTTAATAATCCTCCCATTGTAAGGAAACTTCAGGCACTGATGGTTGGTGGAAGGCACAGCGTCCATGGCTTCGATGTAAGGGCGACCCAGTATAGCCTTGAATGTGGGGTCCATGTCGAGGACATGGAATTCCGTGGGAATTGACATGGGGCCTAGTTCTGCCTTCAGAATAATCATCCCCTGTGGTGCCTTTTGCTATTGTCATAAGCCGTGACCGTGATCGAGGAAGGTCTTATTTGTTCCTCGTCGACCCCACAGACTGAAGAGTGCTCATGGAGATCACATTTATGGACGCACCCGTGTCCACAAGACACGGGTTTATGGATACCCCATTAATTTTTATTGAAATGCACAATGCATATTTCCGAGCTTCCTTGGGAGCGAGCTCGTAGTTGTGGAACATGATGGCCGGTTGTGTGTCTGTTGGGGTCAGGACGGTCGAAATCTTCTCCACGGGGAGGTCTTCATTAACCATGACTTTTTGAAGATATTCCATCAAGGCCGCCTGGTGGGATGTGGATCTTTGAAGTAGCTCCAGGATGGAGATCCGAGCAGGCGTCTTGTCCAAGTGTTTCAATAGATCATACTGTGTTCCAGGGATAGCTCTTTCTGGTTGTTCTCCATCATCCTTCTCTGGCTGAGATTGCTCAGGATTCTGACTGTTGTGGGGGAAAACCCTGTGGAAAATCCTTCCACTCCGGAGCACCATTGCCTGCGGCTTTTGTACCTCTGTGGGTAGCAGTGGGTTTTAACAGGGATTTGAGGGGTAGTGGTGGAGGAATGGTTGATGAAGCAGGGGTGATGACGGGAGCAGGGATTCTGATGAGGGGTTTGTTAGGTGGAGGCATGGTGGAGGTAGAGGGGATATCGCGCGGATTATGAAGGATAAGGGGTCTGGAAGGTGGAGGTGGAGACGAAGTAGAAGTGGGTAGGGCTTGAAGCGGGGAATGATTTTGAGGTGGGTGATGGGTAATGAGTGGTTTTGAAGGCATTAGTGGTGATACGGTGGAGAAAGACGGGGTTATGTATGGTTGACGGATGATAAGGGGTTTAGAAGGCGTAGGGGTAAATGTGGTAGAGGTGGATGGTAAAGTGGGGGAGTGGGAGAAGATGAGAGGGTGTGAAGGCGTAGTGGAGAGTGTCGGTTGATAGGGGATCGGGGTACGGATGAGAGGGCGTAATGGTAGTGGAAATGGTGAAGGCGATACTGACGCGGGTTGATGAGAGAGAGGTGCTACCCGGGCAAGGCGAGGGTGTTGCGTGACGATAGGATTGGCGGTAGAAAGAATGGAGGTACTTTCCTGCTGCCACACCTGCTCTCGCCCGACTTCCGGGAAGGAGGAGATGGGGTTAACCTGATGATTGGGCTGTTGGTGCTCCGGTAATGGATTCTGGATTATGCCCATGTCGGGCTGTTGTTGTGGGGCCTGCTGAGGCTGTTGTTGTTGTTGTGGTTGCTGCTGCTGCTGCTGTTGTAACTGCTGCTGTGGCCTATGAGGAGGTCTCTAGCCTTAAGAGCGGCGACGTATCGTCTCATTTCATCCCAATCTATTTGATGTTCATCATTCATATCGTGGATGTAATCTTTGAAATGGAAGCAGTAATCTACTGTGTGTCCTGGCTGCCTGTGGTAGACGCAGTATTTGGAGGTATCAACATTTGGGGGCCACACGGGCCTTTCTCTGGGTAGGGCGAGTTGGTTTGATGCCATGAGGGCATTAAAAATGTCTGCTAAGGTTTCTGGCAATGGTGGATAGTAGGCTCTCTTGGGACCGAGCGGCCTCCTTTGTTGCTGTTGGGGACCATAGTTCCCCGGGGGTGGAACTTGGTTGTACTGAAGCGGTGGTTGTTGTTGCTGAGGTTGTGGTTGTTGTTGCTGGGGTTGACGTAATGGAGGCATATTATCCTGGGGTGGATTATTTTGGGGTGGAGGACGAAGAGGGAAAGGACCTGGTTGGAGGGGAAGTCGGGGCATTTGTGGAGGCCTTGGGTTGACTGCATAGTTGGCATTGTTGACCGCACCCACTTGCTCATTTGTCACGACCCCTTCTGTGGCTCCGCCCGGGACACCAGCGCCTGTCTTTCTGACCACTTTGGGCTTCGGTGACTCAAACATGTTCATAATGGGGGAGTCTTTAACTGAGTTTGGATGTACCGGGCCCTTTCATAGAGTTCCTCCATTGTAGTAAGTTTATTCATGGCCAGGACGTGTCTGAACTGTGGGGTTGCATTAGACACAATCATCTTCACTTGTTCGGGCTCGGAGAGGGTATCCCTTATTCTTTCCGCCAGAGACCTCCATCTATCAGCATAGCGGACAAAATCCTCATCGAGCTTCATCTTTTCGGCCACTAGGTCGGTAATGGAGAGTGAGGGACCGACCTATCCCTATATTTCTGCAAGAACCTTCTCTGGACTATTTCAAAATTCTCGGCCTCGCGGGGCTCCAAGGAATAGAACCACTCAAGCGCGGGACCATCCAATGATCTCCGAAAGAGGTATGCCAGGGACCTCTGATCGTTTTGCCAGTAGGAGGACTCATACATGAAATCCTTGAGGTGAATGAAGGGGTTGCCGATACCATTGTATCTGCGGTACGTGGGCATCTCGGAGGGAGGAAGATGAATGACGGGAAGGATTGACAAAGCAACCTCCGGGGTGGCTTTCACGTCCACCATCCTTCTCAGATTTTGAAACTGCTCGTCCATGCGATTGAACCTATTGAGGAGCGATTGGGCGAGCTCCTCTGGAGGTGAAGGTGGCACTTGCCACTGGGGGAGAAACTGTCTCCCGGAGACTTGAGGGGGGAACCCGGAATGAGAGGGAGCTGTCGGACCACCGACAGTTGGCCCTGGCTGAAGCGGTGTCTGGGGAACAACGGGAGTTTGAGATTGTGAGGGGAACTGGAATGAGGGTGGTTGTTGGCTCGCTTGTCCTTGAAGCGAGGGAGACTGGATGGCTTGTGCCAATGAAGGAGATGGAATGGCCTGCACGGACTCTTGGAGAGGTGCGATGGCCGGAGTTGATTCCTGGGGCGTGGGGGAAACAGATTTCCCCTTCAGAATGGCCTGGAAGGCCCGGAGCTGTTCAGAGGTAAGCTCCGTGTTGGCGAGGACGCCCAGTAAGGAAGAGATATCCTGTGGTGGGGACGTGTCCCCGGCAATAACCTGCACCTCCTGCGAGGGCTCATGAGAAGGACTCGAGTCCATAGCATAGACTCGCGGGTCGGCTGACAAACCACG